>CM076987.1:41196389-41220971 GCA_039105355.1 Benthosema pterotum
GACCGTTCCATGGAATATATGGAGAGAGGACAGGAGCTATAGAGGAGGAGGCTGTGCATGGGTATACAACAGGGCTTGACACTAACACTTGCCCGCTTGCCCGGGGCAAGTAAAAAAAATGGTGGGGCAAGTGAAGACTGCTACCTGGTTGCCCGATCGGGCAAGTGTGCAACTTAGTGCACTATAACACAACACAAGATAAATGTGTCTTGAAGGCAGTCATTGCACTCTGCCTCTGTGTCTTTCCCTGATTTCTAGCTATGCACAATTCCAGGCTGGATTTGGGAAACAAAACAGGCAAATTAACATACAGATCAAAATGACTAATTAAGATGATGAATTTTAACTCTTGAGAGTGTAAAAATGAAACCAAATGGACCCGCAAGGGTCCATTTGGTTTCATTTTTACGTTCTCAAGAGTTACATCTGGTTAACCAACTTAACTGGGGACCACCTGGAACCTGGGGGGCAAGTGACCATGACCTGAGGGCAAGTAGAACCTGACTTGCACTTGCCCGATGGGCAAGTGCCTCGGAGACCTTAGTGTCAACCCCTGTACAAGAATGCCTATATTCGTAAATTAACTCCTTTAGCGCAATTGTTGTCGTTTTCTGCCCTATGCCACGGCTCAAGCCAGTGCATTTGGTAAAAAAAAAATATATATTTTGAAGCTCCAGATCTCATAAACAGGATGTGCAATGATGTTATGGTGTTTCTGGTGTCTTGACTAACCTGTCCTCTCACGATCCGAGCAAAAAGTTCTGGGTCAAAAGTCGGGTCAAAAGAAAGTGACGTTTAGCAAACGACAGTCCAAGGGAGAATCTCAGGAAAGGCTTTTGAATGCATTGGATTGAATGGCTGCGAATGGGACAAAAAAATCTAAATGGCCGCGCTCATTCTGTTCCAAATGAAAGTCAACCATGGAATGATCATCAGACTAGGCGCTCAGACTAATAGATGGATTAAAGAATGAAATCTACAAATCTAGAAATAGTAAGTAAATACTAAGTCCTGTAACCATTTTTTGGTTACAGGACTTAAATTTGGCAGGTATAAGCATCAATAATCAACCCGTTCTCATCAACAATAACATCAGTTGTTGTTGAAGTTGCAACAGACACGCAGCATGCATAAAGCTAAAGGTCTGACTCAGAGAGTTTTCTGTCTTCAATGATGAAATGCTGTTGGTTTAGTGGTGACACAGCTGTAGTTAGTGAGTAGCAGTAGTAGTGTTTCAAGCACTTTAATTTGAAATATCTTGGGTTGTTTCACATGCCGTCGTGTTTGGGTGGGGCAGACTGGGCATTTAGGGGGGCATTGCCCCCCCCCCCCCCCCCCCCCCCCCCCGTGCCCATGCCTAGATCCGCCCCTGTAGAGAGGGGTAGAAAGTGTAGGCCAGCGGGGGGAGGGGGGTGGGGTTGGAACAGTGGAGTGGAGCTTGGACAGAAGAGAAGAGAAGATATATGGGATGCAGATAGTACTTGGCAGAGGGCTGTCTGTGGGCTGGTTGGGGTGGGGGTGTGTGGGTGGGGGGGGTACCAATGTGGACATAGTTCCAAGTAGAGCAGAGGAGACAGAGGTGGGAGGGGGGACCGGGGGGGACTGGACAAGAAGCATACGGACACGTCCAGTAAGTTTGTGCCCCGTCCGAACAGAAGGAAAAAAATAAAACGGGAGAGGAGGATAGACGGGAAGGGAAAGAAGAGAGTGAAATTCGAATATAAAACTTCTTTTTGAAAATAAATGGCCTACAGCAGGGGGTTTTCGACCTTTTTCGACACCAGTGCCCACTATTTATTCGGCATTTGAGCCAGGGACCACCATTTGAGGACACTTTAGCCCCGCAGACCACCAAAACTAATCAACCCTTAGTGTCCTGAACGCGTTTTGGTGTTTTATCTGTTGAAAAATAGCAGATCAACAAGCTCATGTCGCGCCACCGAGTGGCGCGACATGAGCTTGTTGTTCTGCTATTTTTGAAAAAATTGTGAAAATGTGCTGCAAATCTCTGAATACATTATTTTGGAAGCAAACATTTTATCTCAATTTTTCGCTTCTGGGGAATATGGATAATTCTGGTGGTCCTTGGCTAGAAATACATCACTGACACAGGAGCACATGTTTTTCAGAAAAAACTAGAATCTAGTGTCAGAAACTATAGAATCTAGTGTCAAAAACTCGATTCTAGCATCAGAAAGTAGATTCTAGTGTCAAAAAGGAGTTCCGAGCATCAGAAACTATCATTTAGTGTCAATAACTAGAATCTAGTGTCGGAAACTACTGTAGAATCTAGCGTCAAAAGCTAGAATGTTGCTGCTGCTATAATCTGGTGTCAGGAACTCCAATCGAGGGTCAGGACACAATGGGTTAAAGATCAAAATGACTACTAATCTTCACCTTCTCTAGTTGTGTAGACTTGGAGCTAATTCAAGGGATGAATATTTTAACTTGTGAGAGTGTACACATGAAACGTAAACGCAAGGGTCCATTTGGTTTCATGTTTACGCTCTCACTAAACCAACAGCATTTCATCGTTGAAAACGGAAAACTCTCTGAGTCAGACCTTTAGCTTTATGCATGCTGCGTGTCTGTTACAACTTCAACAACAACTGATGTTACTATTGATCCTTAATTGCCCTAATAAAAGTCAATAAAAATAAAAATGATATTGGTGTGCCGCCCCCATACCATTTTCTCCTGCCCCTGCCAATTGGCAAATGTTACATCCGCCCCTGCACAGACACACATGCAAACACACACACGACACACACACACACACACACACACACACACACACACACACACACACACACACACACGCACACGCACATGCACATGCAAACACACACACGAAAAACAAAAAAGTATGAGCAGTTGTTTACAAGTTTCCCTTTTTCACATGACGGATGACTCTCTCGCGTTGGTGAGTGAAATACAAATTCTGTGGACAGACAAGATGCCGTTGAACCGGAGAACTGAGAAATGTCTTTACCCGGCTCCATATTGAACAGATTTCGGCGCGGCACTTGATTGCAAACATATTGGCAGAGCAGGTTTTGTCCTGAGTGAATCACTCAGCGGTTTGGTTGTGTACTGCCATATCATGTTGAAAGAAAAACGGGGGAGAAAAAAAAAAAACGACGAAAACATCTGGACAATTACTGGCCTTGGGTTTTTAAACAACGGCATCATGACTTTGGCGCGGCGAGGCGCTAGCTGTACCATCTGCCTGTGCTTATACGCCTTGGCCGTGAGCGCGCCTGCAGCCTCGCGTCGACAAAAAACACGCGATCGCGAGGCTTGGCTGCTATGCTCTCCAGAGACCGCCCACCACCCCCACCACCGCCATGTCCATCAAGGGGTCAATGTGTCCTGTCATGGACACACACGGGACCCCCCCACTGGTGTTGACCCCCCCCCCCGCAATTGGGCTCCAGAGGAGAGAAGAACCCGTCAAAATATGTCGTAAAAGTAAAATGTAAAAAAGTGAAGTTTCATCCGCATGCAATCACTGCAAGATGCCTCTCGACAAAGCGTTTGCAAGATGTGTGTTGTTGCTGGAGCGTCTGTCTCCCCACCAGGAGTAGATATAATTTCAGGGATAGTTGACTTGAAAAAAGTTTGACAACGATTCCATACTTCCAACCGCTTCCATGGGCGATGACAATTCTCGGATGTCGGCATTTGTTTTGTATATATGAACTCAATAATCACTTATCGTTTAAAGTTCATAAATGAAGTCATGTACATTTCGGAGTCAACATGGTAAGTGGATACATTTGGAATTTGTTTTTTGAGGAGGTGTTGGGCCATCATCATCTGCTCTGGTCCCTGTCTCATTCTCCAGATTGTTTCAGGCGGAAGCATTGCGAAAACTGTGCGGGTTCAGCAGTCTGGCTCTCATAGAGCCGCCCGGACGTGTTTGGAGACAGAAACGAGACGAGGCTGAGGTTACAGACAGGTGGAGTGAAACAGAAAATCAAAGAGGAAATTTGGGTCAGAGGCTCAGAGTTAACCTCTGGGTCAGGAATGTTTATTGGAGAGAAAAAAAGAAGAATCCCAAAACAAAACCTCATGGTTGTTTCTTGAATGATTCCAGAAAACTATTTCCTCATCATTATGTCTATTTTTCCCCGTCTGGATGTAATCCAATAGACAGACGGCAATAAAGGCGTGGCCTACACAAATCATAGGCCCTCACTGAAGAGATTGTCGTTGCTTATTTTGCACTGATCTACACATATAGTATCTCGCATTTTTCCAAATATTTACTGATATCCATTCCATGGGAAAACAGTGACGAAATGAAACATCGGTACAATATAAAGTATAGCCACTGTACAGCTTGGAAAATGGTGTACATTTCATTTATCATCAAAATAACTGCAACGCAGCCATTAATGTCTAAACTGACGGCAACAAAAGTCAGTACAGTTTGGTAAGGGGGTGTTCCAGGGAAAATCTTGCCTGGGGGTACAAATTGCTCATAAACGCCACTGATCATATAGGCTCACAACACAAAGCATATACTGTATACTTTACATACTTGCCTATTTTGCGTATTTTGACCCACAAACTGGGGTACGTATTGAGTGTAACAGGGTTGGGTACTTACATGTGTCCCTTCCTTTCCTCTGTGCCACTCTGAGTCAGTCCGGAGCGTCCCAGCTGCAACAACACATGGATCAACAGGTTAACAGGTTGTTCAGGGCGGAGGGGAAGCAGGGAGGAACAGGAAGGACAGAGGGCTTGTCATTTCTTTAATTTTTCATTGTACTTGAAGCTGCATTTGCCCAAAGACATCTAGGAGAAGAGTTGCGACATTGAGGGGTCCGAAACTGGAGTTGGAAATACAGTGTTTTCATCGAGGGCGGCGCAAATGAGAGTCATTTTAGGCATGCGTAGAACATGCCAACCGTTTTACTCGGTTGAAGAGTAACAGCTAACGTCTGTAAGAGTGAAGACTAGAGTCTAAAAAGACTACAACATAAACCCTGCCTGATGACATCAAAGATGTGACTTTTCTACAACTGGTTGGCTGTTTGCCTAACCCTTTTTGGGTTGTCAGGCTGCAACTACACAGGGTTTTGCAAAGTCCAAGTCTCGGACCGGGGTGTGACGTCACGTCCTCCTTTTTTGAATGGGTTTCAATGGGCACTTCGTGCTACTTCCTGTCTGAATTTCAGACGGTGGCCAGGCAGCAGGAAAGACCCGCCCGTGGCCGAAATTCAGACAGGAAGTAGCAGGAAGTGCCCATTGAAACCCATTCAAAAAAGGAGGACGTGACGTCACACCCCGGCCGAAAGTTGGAATGTGCAATCCTGTAGTCTGGCTGGGCCTTCATGCACTCTGTAGTCCGACTTGCCTACAACTGGTTTCATGTAGTTTGGTTTCATGTAGGCCCTTGAAGAAACCGGAAATTTCTTCAAAATGACGTCATCCCCATAGGGAATGACTGGAAATGGTTTCAAGATGGCCTTCCATGAAACTTTCGGTTTCATAGGTGTGAACACACCCTAACAGTGTGAAAACATAATGAGTCCACACTGGTAGGCTACATGCTGATTAGTTAAGTGAACACAGGTGAGCGTTAACTGCAGAGCTAAAGGGAGAATGGAGGCAGGTCTGTAACTGGAATGAGACAGGGATCGTGTATTTACCATACTAGAGGCACTTCATCAGATTACAACCGTTAGCATTTTAAGCTAATGAAGCTAACGGCCCGGAAGACTCAGGTAATAATGGTCAGAATTGTCATTACAGTTCAAATTAATTCAATTATAACATGTTTACACGGCGTTTTAAGGTCTAACATTCATCTCATGTATGCTTTAGCATGAAACAACTAATAAACTTGCTTCAGGTCATTTTTCACAGATAACAAAAAAAAAGTTTTATAGCCCTATACTGGAAAGTTCATTTCCCCGAGATGACTCAACGTGGGTGGAGTTTAGTCAATATAAGCAAACTAAGCACAACAGGAAACACTAAGACATGACTACAAAATAAAAGGCATAGGCCTACTGAGCGCAGTTCACATAGGAGTTCATGACAAAACACACCATTTGGTGACTACGCTAAACAGAGTGAGAGGTGTAAGGTGTACATACATAGGGACAAAGCCAGGCTTTGGAGTGGTTGCACCACTCAAAAACGTTTTTCTTTTTTTTTTTTTTTTTTTTTTCTTTTTTCCAAAGCCTAATAGGCCTATTGCCAGGGCCGGATTTAGCCAGCCTACTAGGGTGGGTTGGAAGAAAGGCAGGGTGGGCAACTCCAAAGTTTTTCATATGAAGCAGTAGTTTTCCACCTTTTTGACACCAGGGCCTATTTATTCGGCATTAGAGTCATAGACCAGCATTTGATGACCTTTTTAGCCCCACAGACCCCAAAACTAAAGATTTATTTTGCTTTTGTCCACAATACCAGATTGGATTTTGGAAACAAAACAGTCAAACATACAGATCAAAATGACCACCAATCTTCCACATTCTCCAGTTGTGTAGACTTGGGATAATTCACATGATGAATAATTTAACTCTTGAGAGTGTAAAAATGAAACCATGAAACCAGTGGCGGTTCTAGAGGGATTTACTCCCTGGGCGAAATCCCCTGCTGGCGCCCCCCCCCCCCCCCCCCCCCCCCCCCCCCCCACACACACACACACATACACCCTCCGGGATCAACCCAACGACCACCTCTACTCCACCACTCAAGACTAAACAGACCATCGTCCATACAAACACAACTAGGCCTACTACAAAAAATCCCCCCCCCCCCCCACACACACACACACAGAGCTACCTACAGAACCTAGAGTGCATTTTTCCATATTGTTATCATTTGGTGATATGAAACACCAAGCAATGTTCTCTCTAATTTTTTTTTTTTTTTTTTTTTTTTTTGGGGGGGGGGGGGGGGGGGGGGGGTCTGAGGAAATACATAGGCCTAAACCTTCTGAGTAGATATCACCATCTAGTGAGCATGTCACCTTGACACCACCTTCTTCACACAGGTGTGATTTCTTTTTCCCTTTATTTTATTTTTTCATAATAATAATATCAATAATCTAATGATCAACTTGAGATGCATTTGCATTACTGAACTCTTCTAAGCAAAGTAGGCTATACATCACACAGGCAAAAAGTAGCCTTCAATGGGTGGCATTATTATTATTATTATTATTAGTCTTGATTGCATTTGAGTTTATGCTTTATAGCCTATTATAGTTTCAGTTAATTCAATGAATAAGTAGCTATAATGCAAACTGCATTGGAGGGAGGGGACCTCAGGGTGAAATGTAGAAAAGGGGGCATCTATGACAAAAATCAAGAGCATTATTATGCATGTCACAGGAATCAAGGTAGATTGCTCCCAATATGTTTTGGTGTGGAATTCTCCTTTAACCACTGTGGAAAGTCCCCACTAATTAGTGCACCTGCTGCATGAAGACACTGACAGAAAGAATGCGCTCCATATTTCCATAGAGTTCCATGTTAAACTTTTGAGATTTGAAAAGGCCCTGTTAACTTTTCTCAACCTTCCCAAGAAACCATGTGAGGTAAGATTTTATTTACTGTATCATAAATACTGTTGCCACCATTCGCCAGTTTACTGTGGCTTTTTCAAATCTCAAAAGTATCATATGGAGAGCGCATTGGAGAGCGCATTTAACATTGAAGTCAATCGGTCCAGCGGTAACACCACAACTGAACCCCCCAGGCCAGGACACATACACACACGCTGAATTGCACGATGTTATCATTTTTTGTGCGTTGATGTGCGGAAGTGGGCGCAATACTTGTAGATCCATGCAATGACAATAATTTTCTCTCTTTTTTTTTTGCTTTGCTATGCCGCCCCCCTCACGATGCCGCCCTGGGCGGCTGCCCATATGGCCCATGCCTAAAACCGCCCCTGCATGACACAATTTTTAAACATTTTTTACGCTCTCAAAGAGTTACATCTGGTTAACCAACTTTCCACCATTTAGCCCGGGGACCACCTGGAACTCTCTCAAGGACCACTGGTGGTCCCCGGACCACTGATGAAAACCACTGATATATCCTTTCATTGCGTGGGCTGGATGAATGTTTGGGTGGGCTCTGCCCACCCCTAGCCTCCCCTAGATCCGGACCTAGCTGCCTATGGCTGTGTACAGTATATGTTTTGTGTACACTTCATCGATTACTTTTTCCCGCCACATACTGTTCTCTCCCCTTCCCTCGCCTGTAAAAACTAAATACTCTGCAATCATGTACGGTACAATATCTCTGTGTGGGGTCAAAGGGTCCGCAGCACCTGGGAATGAAGCGGAGCTGAGGTCACGTCAGGTAAAGGCAAACATGCATGCATAATCTCTCCGTCGGTGTCTGTGTGCGAGAGCACACATGTGAGTCCACGTTCGATTGCCATGTTTGCTCTGCGGTTATTGATTACCGAAGGGAAGATCCTCACACATCCCAGCTGCTTCCATATAGGCCTATATATTGTGTACTATTGTACTGTACTGTGTTTGCCCTAACCTAACCCAACCTCACCCTTAACCACACAACCTGTTATAACCCAAAGTGGTTTCAAGCCAATGGTCCAGGGACCACCAGTGGTCCTTGGGAGGGTTCCAGGTGGTGCCCAGGCTAAATGATGGAAAGTTGGTTAACCAGATGTAACTCTTGAGAGCGTAAAAATGATACCAAATGGACCGTTGCGGGATCATTTGGTTTCATGTTGCTTGACTGTTTTGTTTCCCAAATCTACCCTGGAATTGTGGACAAAATTCCAGGCTAAAATGTCGATCAAATGGTGGTTCGTGGCTCAAATTCTGAATAAATAGTGGGCCCTGGCATAAAAAAAAAAAAAAAAAAAACCTGCTCTAGTTACTGCCCAACACTGGTCACGCTGAAACAGAAGTTCTTGCATTATTGCCAGATAAATTAAATGTATGAAATTGTTGGAAATCTGCCTAGAGTATATGGATGATACCACTCACTGGTAAGACAGTGTTTGACCCATCCATCCACAGTCCTCCTCTGAGTGAGTAGACAAAATGGTGCCATATATTCAGGAACATCATAAAAAGTAGCCTACTGTGTATATAAATGTTTTGTTTCATATCCAATTTTGTCTGCTCTCTTCATCAAATCGAAATTTTCACTTCCTACACACCTAATCGGTATCCTGACCTGAAAACGTATTGCTCGAGAGATATGGGTAGACCTGGCGCTGTTAGTGAAGAAAGAACATCCATAAAGCAAATATCTAGATATTTAATGTTATTTTAACAGACAATCAACTCGCTCCACCTTTGAAAGAACACATTTTTCTCAAGTTTGTGTCAAACATGTGTAGATACCCTAGGGTAGGGGGTTTCAACCTTTTTTCTATCCTACCAGGGCCCACTATTTATTCAGAATTTGAGCCACGGACCACCATTGGATGACATTTTAGCCCCACGGACCCCCAAAACTAAAGACTTCTTTTGCTTTTGTCCACAATTCCAGGCTGGATTTGGGAAACAAAACAGTCAAACATACAGATCAAAATTACCATTAATCTTGTACATTCTCTAGTTGTGTAGACTTGGGCTGATTCACATGATGAATATTTTAACTCTTGAGAGCGTAAACATGAAACCAAATGGACCCGCAAGGGTCCATTTGGTTTCATGTTTACACTCTCAAAGAGTTACATCTGGTTGACCAACTTTCCATCATTTAGCCTGGGGACCACCTGGAACCCTCCCTCTCAAGGACCACTGGTGGTCCCCGGACCACTGCCCTATAGGGATTCAGAGTACCAAGGTTTAAACCTTTGTCAGCTCATGGTGTCACAGTGTGACCTGTGTTCCAGTCCCCAGCAGGGGGCAGTGTTATTCAAAGTTGAACCCTATATGGTTCAACACGGTCAGATCAGTTCTCAATTGGTCCAGTGGTCCTCGGCCCCCCAACACCACACCACCCTAGCCCAAATTATAGGTATTTGGCTCAGTGTTGCCAACTTGACGCATTTGTCGCTATATTTAGCGCTTTTCCAGACCCCCCTAGCGCCACAATTAGTGAAAAACTCCTGGCGGAAAATCTAGTGCTTTTTTTGCTGGTGAGTTGGGGTGAAATTGATTGACAGGCGCCAGAGGTAAAACCCTCATTTTTCACCATTTTTCCTCCTATGACAGTGGTTTTCAACCAGTGGTCCCCAGGCTAAATAGTTGGTTAACCAGATGTAACTCTTTGAGAGCGTAAAAATGAAACCAAATGGACCCTTACGGGTCCATTTGGTTTCATTTTTACGCTCTCAAGAGTTAAAATATTCATCATGTGAATTAGCCCAACTCTACACAACTAGAGATTAGAGAATGTAGAAGATTAATGGTCATTTAATGGTCATATTCCCTTCCAGGCACGCATCTATGCGCATTCTAGTGCATTTTGGAAGTGCCACTAGTGCATTTTGGATTTTGGCAGTTGGCAACACTGATTTGGCTGCAGAATGATCTCTGTGGTCCTTTTTAGAAGAGAGAAGGTTTCTGTTCTGTTCTGCTGTTGATATTTTTCAGATGTTAAAGGAGTCGGAGATATACTGCACGGAGCCCTGCACAGCTTCCAAGCTCATTATGAACGTCACGTGATGTGCTACGGAAACAAATGTTTGTGGTCATGGGGATATCTTCTGGAAAGCGTCGGTTAAAACATTCTGACAGTAGCGTTTGCTCTAGAGCAGGGGTGCCCAACCTTTTTTGACCAAGATCTACTTTTCAGCAGCCAACCCCTCCAGGATCTACCAGTCCAATATCATCAACATTTCAAACCACACGCATCGTTGCCAGCCTGCAGTAACTTCACAACAACACAACACTACTTTGTTTTACCACTTATGTCCATATAAGCATAAAGTAACAGACTAACAGACTTGTCATAAATAGGCCTACAACAGTACAACATAAGTACAACAGACATGGACAAACACTGCCATTGCAAATGCAATCATAATAAGAACAGTCCAGAATAGTCCATTATAAGTTGCAGAACAGTCCATTACACGTTGCAGAACAATACTGTTGGCATAATTCACAGACAACAATCCTCCAAATGAGCCGCTTCGTAGACAGACAGACAGACAGACACGCACACACACACGAAAATCACTCTTTTTTCTTTTCCACCCCATTTTTTTTCTTTCCCCCCACATCCCCCGAGATCTACTCGTGATCAGGCCGAGATCTACCGGTAGATCCCGATCTACTGGTTGGGCTCCCCTGCTCTAGAGTGTTACTATAAGCTACATATTCAGTTTTACTATTTGAAGCCTCTCTTCAATGCTTTGGTTACTGATAACCTGTACCAGGGGCGTTTTGCCATTAGGCAGACTAGGCAGTTGCCTAGGGTGCCACAAGGGGAAGGGGGCGACTATCAGACATACTTTAAAAGGATACCCGGTTAATTAAGCCTAATATGGATACATACATTATACTTATTCTCTATGACTAGAATTGAACATTTACAGTAAAACACATAATATGTTCTTTAGTTTAAAAATAGTTCATTGTTTTATCCCTTGGGGGGGGGGGTGCCATTTTACAGGAGATTTTCCCTGGAGCCCCCGCCCCTTACCAAATGGACAAGCCATTGACCAGTACTACAGCACAGACACAAAACGAACCTTCTGGAAGTCCCCTGATGTCGACATTTTCAACAGGGTTGCCAATAGACCTTTAGCTAAGCCCCGCCTCTTGTCCACCCCGGGACACTTTCCAGCCGGGGCTCATTTATTCCAGTGTAAATATCATGGACTTTACACAATAAATACTGCTTCATTTGGACTTTTGGAATTTGGTCTTTCTTAATCTTACATACATTTCAAGAATGAGGGAGAAGCAGCTGAGTGAGTGCATGGTCAGGGTGACCCCAGCCCTCATATAGTCATTGTAACCTTTGGAAGAGGTGTTTGCATCCTTTACCAGAAACAATGTCCTCTTCCCTGGCATCATCGTGATGATATAGTCACCGCATGGTGGACGGTAACAAAGTAGGCCAACTGTACTTAAGTGAGCTTATTTTGCCCTTTTTTTTTGCATTTTTTTTAGCCCTTTGACTCCAAAACATTATCAGGAAAAGGTCCAACTTCAGCTTTCCACCTGTTTTAAACATACTATAGCTATACTGTCTGTACAATCTCATGATATGTTGTGACGCAATTTGCCATTTTCGCTCGTATGCATTTTTTTTTTATTGTTCCGGGTGAAATACAGCAAAATGGTACTTTGCACTTTTGTTAAATCATACACTGTCTGACTTACACTCAATTACAAATTTGACTAATACAATGTGCTTGAGTATATGTATACTTTGATTCTGATACTGGTCGTGAGTACTTGATTATTTGGAAGTGGTTTTGCATCCCTTATACCAGGGGTTTTCAACAGGTGGTCCGGGGACCACCAGTGGTCCCTGAGAGCGTTCCAGGTGGTCCCCAGCTAAGTTGTTTAACCAGATGTAACTCTTGAGAACGTAAAAATGAAACCAAATGGACCCTGGCGGGTCCATTTGGTTTCATTTTTACACTCTCAAGAGTTAAAATATTCATCATCTAGATTAGCCCAAAGTCTACAGAACTAGAAGATGGACAAAAGCAAAAAAAAAAAATCTTTAGTTTTGGGGTCTGTGGGGCTAAAATGTCCTCAAGTGGTGGTCCGTGGCTCAAATTCTGAATAAATGGTGGGCCCTGGTGTCAAAAAGGTTGAAAACCCCTGCCTTATACTCCCCCATGGTTTCGTCCTGACAACCCATTATGATATGCGACGTGAACAAGCATGAACCGCGCTGCGCGAGGTCACGTTGACCTTGACCTTGGAACAGCACACTCTAATCTGTTCATTCTCCAAGTGGAAAGGAATTGAATTCACTCCAGACGTTCCTGCAGACGCTGCGTTGATGAGATTAGGTCGGGCGCGGGGTCGCCGTGACCTTTGACCTGCACCGAATTGTTACACACATACACGTGATTCACCAGCAGCCTTGGATGGCTTAGGTTCCAGGGTTAAAGGTTTTGTAAGTTTAATTTTCATTTTATTTTTGTTTATCATTTTTTTCCTTTGGGTTTTATCGCTCTAATTGAGGCGTTTTCAACCTTTTTTTTTTTAATACCAGGGGCCAATATTTATTCTGCATTTCAGCCAGATACATACCACCATTTGATGACATTTTAGCCCCACACACTTTTGCATTTGTCCACAATTCCAGGCTGGATTTCAGAGAGGAAAAAAAAAAAGAAACAGTTACAGATCAAAACGACCATTAATCTTCTACATTCTCTTGTTGTGTAGACTTGGGCTAATACAGGGTCATTTTTACGCTCTCAAAGAGTTACTGTACATCTGGTTAACCAACTATCCATCATTTAGCCTGGGGACCACCTGGAATCCTCTCAGGGACCACTGGTGGTCTCCGGACCACCTGTTGAAAACCCCTGCAATAAAAACGGACAAAACGGTGAAAACTGTGACATTTGCTGGCAAATATCAACAATGGGATTTGCAGGCTGTGACATCACAAGCAGCATGGCAGAGCACTTGTTTGAGCCAGAAAATCCCAGACCACAGAACATCTACTGAATGTTACAGCTTGGGTTTTCTGGTTGAGATTGAGCTCAGAAAACCTAAAATAAATAAATAAAATAAAATATATATATATATTTTTTTACTTTCCTATGTCTCTATACTTTTAAAATAATTGATATATGAAGGGGCATTGCTATGGCCCTTCACAGATGGATAAAAGTACTAGAGTAGCATTAGTATTATTACTATAGAACAGGGGCGGTGATGTCACTGCGCAGGTCTATTAGGGTTAGCATAAATGTATTTCTGAGGTCAGGGTCAAGTTTGCGGCCAAGTTAGGCCAAAGACGATATAAACACAGGACGTGTGTTCCCAATCAGGGACGTGTCTCCCTGTTACATTTGGTGCAGCCTAGTTATTTTCCACACAGTCAAAACTACATAGACCGAATCCTGGGGGTTATTCTTGCTGTTTATATTATCCTGTTATATTATCCCAAGAGTTGGTTTTCTGGTTCAAACAGCCATGATGACATCCGTTTTTATTAGGGATGGCTCTCTTCATTGTGGCAGGGCAGCAACACGCAGACACAAACCAACTCAAACACAACGGGGAAGAATGAGAGTCCATCGTGGTGTGTGCCAGGGGCGGATCTAGGCATGGGCATGGGGGGGCAATGCCCCCCTAAATGCCCAGTCTGCGCCACCAAACATGATGGCATCCAAAACAACCCAAGATATTTCAAATTAAAGTACTTAAAATGATTTGAAACACTACTACTGCCACGAACTAACTACAGCTGTGTCACCACTAAACCAACAGCATTTCATCATTGAAAACAGAAAACTCTCTGAGTCAGACCTTTAGCTTTATGCATGCTGCGTGTCTGTTGCAACTTCAATATATATATATATATATATATATATATATATATATATATATATATATATATATATATATATATATATATATATATATATATATATATATATATATATAGACTGCCTTTTTTGCAGTGTAGATATGGCTTGTCGAAAAATGTCTTGCATGGGCAGTAGAAAGAAAATCGCTGAGCTTGATGCATTCCGTTCTGGGGAATGTCTGTGTTGTAGATTAATGTGTCATGTTGATTTGTGTCATCATTTCATTCATTTATGTTGTATGTTGAGTGTTTTGTGGGTGGAAATCCCTAACTGCTAGTTAAGGATAATGGCAGTTCAGTCAGACGACCCACAAAACGATTTAACCAATATTTATTTAACCAATATTTAAATGATACAATCAGAATACAAGTGTGCATATACTATTTGGCATTTAGAGTTGGGCTCCGCTACATTTTTTTTCTTCCCGCTCGGCACAGTAAAACACTATCATTAAACATTATGAGCAGGGGGATAGATATATACGATCTACCCAGTGTTGTAGTGGTACTTTTAGAAGTGGGGGGACGCCTCTTAAAGGGGAATTCCACCCATTTTCATTTTTTTTCTGAGAGTGTACAAATGTGAACCAAATGGACCCTCTATACCATTTGGTTCCATTTGTACAACCAAATGGAACCAAAACAGTGGTGAGAACATGCTACTTACGTACCCACTACCCAGGCAGGCAGGGACACAATGGCACACTATAGCGGCTTAAGAAGTTGTTGCACCACTTAAAAGGGCTTAAACGAGTGTACAAATGGAACCAAACGGACCGTACCGGGTTCATTTGGTTCCATTTAATAATCAACATGGTGAAGTACATTTTGATGACATCATCAAGATGTGTTTCACTGTGTTAATGTTTTTTTTTTTTTTTTTTTTTTTTTTTTTTCAGACATCCAGTTCTGGGAAACGCAGAATGAGGAACCTTTTTTAAAAATTATTATTTGCACACAACATCTCTTATACTACTGTTATACTACTGAAATATAAAGTGTTGAATGGGTAGAATGCCCATTTAAAAATCTGAACTAATCCTTAAAGGGGAATTCCACCTATTTTCAACATTTTTTTCTGAGAGCGTACAAATGGGTTCATTTGGTTCCATTTGTACGCTCTCAGAAAAAAGAAGCGTCTAAAGAAATCCATTAACATGGTGAAAATACATCTCGATGATGTCATCAAGATGTTTCACCATGTTAGTGGTTTTCTTCAGACCTCCATTTCTTGGGAACACAGAATGGGGGAACCTTTTTATCATGTCCACCCAGCACCTCTCGGGTATACTAATGACATATTAGAATGTTGAAAACGGGTGGACTTTCCCTTTAAACACAGGATGTAGACGCTAGGGCTTTAACCAAAAAATCGATGCATCGATTTGCATAACACGTGTCGACTCCAAAAAGCACGAGTCGATAAGTTGTTTTTTTCCCTTCCTCCGAGGGAAAGGAGTAAAGAGGAGGAATTAAACATTTACCTTTGTTTTCCCCTTTTTTCTTTCTCTATGTGTGCGACGCGTGTGTATATAATTCAACTGTAATATTGGTTACTGTCACTCACGGACAGAAGTCTCCTTTGAAGTTTCCTTTGCAACTCTATCGGAGTTCAGCCTTAAGGCTCTGGGCGCGCGGCGTTCCACTGATCATTGCGTACACACGGATAAGATCGAACAGCAAACAGTGTCAAAGGAATACAGGACTTCATCAACCACCACCCGTGCGTAGTACGCACGGGACGCATGCTTCTGTCCGCGTCATTCTCATTAATTTACTGAATAGAACAGAAAAGAAACGCGGCGCGATATGGTGGTGGTGGAGGAGGAGGCTTCATGTAAATGGATCGTATTCTGATGTGGCCGCTGTTAGAACGATCATGTCTTCTGTTGGGCGCGCGGCGTTCCACTGATCATTGCGTACACGGATCAGATCGAACAGCAAACAGTGTCAGAGGAATACAGGACTTCATCAACCAGACAACCACCACCTCCCCGTGTTACAGTGGCCGTCTTGTTCCTCGTTTCGCATGCGACGCACGGGACGCATGCTTCTGTCCGCGTCATTCTCATTAATTTACTGAATAGAACAGAAAAGAAACGCGGCGCGATATGGTGGTGGAGGAGGAGGAGGCTTCTTGTAAATGGATCGTATTCTGATGTGGCTGCTGTTAGAACGATCATGTCTTCTGTTGCGTTCTAATGTGTGGGCTGCTCAGGGCTGTGTATTGATAATGTTAGCCTATGTGTTTTTATGGCTGGCCTGGGAGTGGACGCTGCGCTGTGTGCCAATATTGTTTTTCATTAAGCTTGCCACATGCGCCATGCGTAGCCTCGCGATGTGTTTTGTATAAGCACTGCGCCGGGCACCATTTGATCCCCCCCCCCCCCCCCCCCCCCCGCCATAAAACGATAAATCGATACAACTTCGACTTGACTGTCTGACAAGTCGACTTGAAAAAAATTCAAGTCGTTAATGCCCTAGTAGACGCAGATGCCCTCCTACCCACAACAAAAAAATAAATTGCTACTTTGCATGGCCTATTCTCACCTTTGCCCCAGTATACTAATTCCCGCTGTCCAACTCTCGCTATCTACCTTAATTCTCTCTCACTCACACACACACACACACACACACACACACACACACACACACACACACACACACACACACACCACAGCCACAATCCGGCCTCTCCCTCCCTCCCTCCCAGAATCCCGGAACGATCCTCCGCCCCATATAAAAAACGTCCCATCCGGTTCCACCATGTGCGAAACCCAACGGCTCCCACGGGCGCCGTGAAGGGAGAAATTACTTAGCCGCAAGTCAGCGAAGGCGGCTGTAGGACATCCTTGTTCCCTTGTTTTTCCTGGTCTCTCCCTCACCCCGCCCCCAGGAAAAAAAAAAAGCATGCGTACGGGCTCAACGGCAGGGGCGGATCTAGGCATAGGTATGGGGGGGGGGGGGCAATGCCACCCCTAAATGCCCAGACTGCCCCACCACCAACCATCCCAACAACCCAACAAATTAAAGTGCTTATATTTAAAATGATGTGAAACACTACTACTGCTACTCACTAACTACAGCTGTGTCACCACTAAACCAACAGCATTTCATCATTGAAAACAGAAAACTCTCTGAGTCAGACCTTTAGCTTTATGCATGCTGCGTGTCTGTTGCAACTTCAACAACAACTGGTGTTATTACTGATGCTTTACTTGCCTAATAAAAGTCCTGTAACTGAAAATGGTATGGGTGCGGCTTCATCGCCCGTGCCGCTTCGCGCCACGGGCGATGAAGCCGCACCCATACCATTTTCTCCGACCCCCCCAATTGGGAAATGTTACATCCGCCCCTGCTCAACGGGGACACTGCGTTGTTGGAACAGAGCTGGGTGGCCGACCGTAGTGGTGTGAGGCTTGTTAAGTATAGCTATCCGGAGTCTATAAACCTGTCAGATTTGGGTGGGGGGAAATGCAAAAAATCAGTTGCCTGCCTCCAACTCCAGATGCAAGCAACGGATGTAAACCACTTAAAGGGATAGTCCGGATTTTTTAAAGAGGGGGTGACGTGATTTTTGTATTTTTGACAGTATGTATGTTGACAGTATGTAAATAGACCCCTTGGTGTGTGTTTTTTATGTCCAATGATGTCTTCCCTTTGTATTTAGGGTTTCTTCCTGGGGGCTGAACCTTTCCAGTCAAATGTGCCAATGAGAACAACTTCAATATAGTGACATATCATGTGCTCAGCCCCTCCCCTAACCCCGCCCCCTTTATCACGAAACTAAAGCTGTGGGCGTGGCTTCAGTTCAGGTGGATCTCCACCCATCACCACCCACCAGGCAAACCAGGCATAGGGCCTACTTAATGAACTGGTAGGGTGGAATCATAAAAATGACAGTTTAACAAACACTGTACACTTTTTGGGAAAAAAATCTTACTTTTCATGTAACATTAATACCTGATGATCATGTTTTATAGGGTAAAAAAAATCATGGCACTCCATCTTTAAGTTAAGCTGTATGAAATACTTGCCATTAATATAGTGATGTCAACTGTATTAATTGATGTCCAGAGTCCCATGGTGGGAGTTCTGCTCTGGTTTTGGAGAGATATGAAGTAGTTTCCGGTCATTTTCTGGAGGTCACTGGAGGCCATGCAGTGAAAGTAAATTAATCCAAAAACTAACTTGCTGTATGTGTTGACGTATTTCAAAAATATTAGCACGTCCTTGGTTCATTTTTGACCCCTCTATCACAGGGAACTTTGTATTTCGTGTCCATATCACTACACCCAAAAAGTGGTTCCATGTGATAGGGGGGTCAAAAATGAACGAATAAATAATTCAACAATAGAAATTATGTTAGTTTTGTGGATTAATTTACTTTCACTGCGTTCCAGTGTACCATTAATGATGTGTGGAGAGAAAAAAAAAGTTTGGAACTACTAAAATACACGCATTAGAATAATACAAAGACAACCTGCGCTAACGCAAACTGTGAGAGGGAGGGGTCTCAACGGGTAGATGTGGAACAGGGGGCATCTATGGCAAATAATCAAGGACAATATGTATGGTTAGTCACAATGATTAAGGTCAATGTGTTTTGGTGTGGATTTCTGCTTTAAGGGCCTTGCTCAGAGTAAAGGACAGCACATTGCGGGGAGTTGTCGAACATGGGACTTGGTTCTGCTCAAGGCAAGCTCTCTACGACCATTCAGTGATCTGTGCATGGCCAGGTGATTGTGATGTGGGATGGAGCAGGGTGTGCACACACGATGCATCCAATTTTGGACATTGCAGTCCATAAATGTGTGTGTTCAAACATCTTTTCTCCTAGGATAGAGTCCTCCTTCCTTCCTAGAAAGGACTATTGGTAACCAAATGGACCCTTATAGATCTTGAGAGCGTAAAATGAAACCTAATGGACCCTTAACATTAGGTTTCATTTTACGATCTCAAGAGTTAAATTATATTTAATTCATTCTGAATTGCCTCATTTTCAAGAATGTACACAATTAGGAAATGTAGAAGAATTGCTATTTTGACCAACATTTTGCCAGTTATCTCTCCTAAATTAGTCAAAGAGACTCAACTCAACATCAAATGGTGGTCCAAAAGGTGGCTAAAATGCAGAATAGATAGTAGGCCCTGGTATGAAAATGGTTGAAAATCACGGCTCTAGCACATTCTAGTCCATTTTGGAAGTGCCACTATAGTGCATTTTGGATTTTGGCAGTTGGCAGCACTGCTAGTTATTCCCACCCTATCGGTATGCAAATCATGCCGTTTCTGTGAGCATGGCCTGCTTCGCCTTAAGTGCCAGCATTTCATGTCAAAATGGGCCCACAGAAGCGTGCAACCACGTGCTAACCTAACCACGCCCGTCCAGGCCAAACACCTGTTTTTCTTGCGCCCACGCCTCGGGCGCGTTGGCACCAGCTGGGCTGTTGTACGTAAGAACGAACAACGGGCCGCAGGCAGAAACAGCAACACCGATAAGATGCACACGGCTCAAAAACCCACTCAATGCGTCCGGTCGCATTTCATCTAGAGCTATGTCAGTGGATGATGGAAAAAATAAAATGGCGCATTGTGGTGGAAGCTCATAATATGGCAAAAAAAAAAACATTGCATCGTCAGCTATAGTGGAAGGAACTGGTTGGAATAACGTGCCCCTTCCATGCGCCATGTCCAAACCAGGTGCATTTCCCCCGCCGTCTGGTGAAAAGAATGAATAATAACATCAGTTGTTGTTGAAGTTGCGACAGACACGCAGCATGCATAAAGCGAAAGGTCTGACTCAGAGAGTTTTCTGTTTTCAATGATGAAATGCCGTTGGTTTAGTGGCGCCACAATTATAGTTAGCTTCTAGCAGTAGTACTAGTACTAGTGTTTCAAATCATTTCAGTTATACCCAGAGGAAAGCATAATGCAAGTTGGAGATCTCCTGTACAGCATCCATGTGAGACATAGCTATTTCTCCATGTAGTTCTCAGGAGAACACGATCAGAAACATAGCTTTGAGATACAACATTTGAGCAATATTTATGCCACTTTTGAGAGCTCCTGTATAACTCATCAGCAGTGTTGGTCAATATTACTTAGGAAAGTAACTTCTTTACTTTACTCGTTACCCCTCAGACAAAGTAATATCATTACTTTACTTATTACTGGAATCGAAGAGTAATATATTACATATTACATTATTACTTTCCTGAAAACAAAGCCAACTAAATCCGACATTGTAAATGTATTTCTTAGATGAAAAAATAAAAATAAACCTTGAAACACAAAACAGACCTGCAGCTGACAAAACCAGATTTTCACAATTGTTTTCAAAGACAGTTGAGGTCTTGTATTTAAAAATAAAATACAAAATAAAGCACCAAGCGATTTGTAGTGTACATAACTGTGCGCAGGATGCAGTGTGTGGATTGGATCTACAATCTAGTGCACATCTCTGTTGTTACAGTACCTCTCGATAGCTTGTAAATCTGTTCTATTTTTGCATGCAACAACAAGCTAATTTTAAAAAAGAAACTTGGCGTTACTTGCAAAGTAATGCGTTACTTACTACCCATTTTTGCAGAGTAATCTCGTTACTTTACTTTTTGGGGCAAAAGTAATAATATTACAGTAATATGTAATCTAAAATTAGTTACTGCCCAACACTGCTCATCAGAGGATCCCTCTGAGTCACACCAAGTCTATTTCTCAGGGGAAAACGATGAGAAACAGGAGCCATGAGCTAATGTTGTATCTCAACGCTATATTTCTCATTGTTTTCGAAATAGATTTGGTATTTGGTCTCCGATGGACCTGTACAGGAGATCTCAAACATGGATTCTTATTTCCTCTGGGTAAGCACTTTAATTTGAAATATCTTTGAAATGTGCATTGTTTTGCGTGCCATGCCATGTTTGGTGGGGCAGTCTGGGTATGCTTGTGTGTGTGTGTGCGTCTATCAAGTCGCTGCATGAGTGTTTTATGCCCCGAGTCTGGTGGGTTGACGCGGCAGGCCCACGGCAGTGACTGTTAGTGCGTTTGATTAGAATCGAAAAGCCGTTCTCACCTCGTAAAACGCTCCCGGTGGCAAGTCTGCTGATTAGGTTCACTTCACTTGGTGACACTGTACGGCGAACTGCTCCAGGGGCGGATTGGCACATATTTTCCCACCGGGACAATTTTGCCTTTGCCAGGCCACCCTGGAGGGGGATGGCAGCTGGTTAACCAGATGTAACTCTTTGAGAGCGCAAAAATGAAACCAAATGGACCCTTGCGGGTCCATTTGGTTTCATTTTTACACCCTCAAGAGTTAAAATATTCATCATGTGAATTAGCCCAACTTAGTCTACACAACTAGAGAATGTAGAAGATTAATGGTCATTTTGATCTGTATGTTCCAGGCGAGCATCTAGCGCATTCTAGTGCATTGTGGAAGTGCCACTAGTGCATTTTGGATCATGAAAGTTGGATCATGGCAAAAAAAAAAAAAAAAAAAAAAAAAAAAAACTGTCCAGGCCACTTCTTGGCACAGGCCACCGGGAAAACTCCCTGTACTCCAGATGGCCAATCCACCCCTGAACTGCTCTGCTGTTGAAGTGGAGCGAATGTTCCAACAGGCTTTCTGGTTAACTGTCAGTCAGGGGCGGATTGGCCATCTGGAGTACAGGGAGTTTTCCCGGTGGCCTGCGCCACCTAGTGGCCTGGACATTTTTTCTTTTTTTTTTTTTTTTTTTCAGGGCAGGCCAGGGCACCAGGCCCAGGCCAGGCAAACTAGTGTTTCTATCCTTCAAAAAAGAAAAGGTGTCCTACACCAGAGCCTTCAAGTAGGAGAGTTGCCATATTCCCGTTCACTCCTGTGCGCCGGGGCGCTGGCGCTGCGGGAGGCAGTGTTGCCAACTGCCAAGATCCAAAATGCACTTTATTGGCACTTCCAAAATGCACTAGAATGTGCTAGATGCTCGCCTGGAACATACAGATCAAAATGACCATTAATCTTCTACATTCTCTAGTTGTGTAGACTTGGGATAATTCACATGATTTTACATGATTTTAACTCTTGAGGGTGTAAAAATGAAACCAAATGGACCCGCAAGGGTCCATTTGGTTTCATTTTTACGCTCTCAAAGAGTTACATCTGGTTAACCAGCTGCCCCAAGTCCTGTAACCGAAAATGGTATGGGTATGGCTTCATCGCCCGTGGCACGAAGCCGCCTGTGGCGATGAAGCCGCACCCATACCATTTTCACCTGCCCCCCCAATTGGGAAATGTTACATCTGGCCCTGGAAAGGCAGGAGAAGACGTAATAAGTGTCATAAGTGTGACAGCTGGGACAGGAGTGCCGATGCGAGTGATGCGTGTGTCTTTGCGACATTTGATACACTACATAACAGAGGCAAATATAGCACTTGATTATCCATTACAGTTATTTGACAGCTTCGGTTACGAGTTACATGTTATCTTACTGTAATAAACGCACCACGCCAAACTCTTCGCGTGGGTGCAACCCGAGAATCCACACGCACACACGCACGCACGCACGCACGCACGCACGCACGCACACACGCACACACACACACACTCCACCAATTCAATGCCTGGCACTGAATTTGTCAGATTGTGTCCAGAACATGTCCAGAACTACAGCTAGGGGTTTTCAGCCTTTTTGATTCCAGGGCCCACCATTTCTTCAGCATCTGAGCCACGGACCACCATTGGAGGACATTTTATCCCCACAGACCCCAAAAGTAAAGATTTATTTTAATTTGACCATTTTTTAATGACCATTAATCTTCTAGTTGTGCTAAGAGGATGAATATTTGAACTCTTGAGAGCGTAAAAATGAAACCAAAGGGACCTTTGCGGGTCCATTTGGTTCCATTTTTACGCTCTCAAGAGTTAAAAACCTTAACTCTTGAGAGCATAAAAATGAGAGGGTTCCAGGTGGTCCCCAGCTAAGTCCCCAAGCTAAGTCCCCAACTAATATTTAATATTAGTTGGGGACTTAGCTGGGGACCACCTGGAACCCTCTCAAGGACCACTGTTCTACAGGCTCAACAACACACTGTGTGAACTTGTACATCTTTGTACAGCTTCATTTTTTTTTTGGCAAATGCTGGGCTTAAAGTGCTTGCATGGGCGTATCCATATTTAATGGGACAATGTTTGGGTCATAATAGTCTTCAGTGTGCAATTATAACTCAGTGTGCAATTATGACATAATACTGTATGTCCACAGGGCCTGTTTAGTTGAAGCATTTGGGTGTCAGTGTACGCGAGAGACATTTCAGCCCCATTTGTAAGCAATCTCTTCATTACATTACAGTCGCAGATTTAAGGCCGCAATCTTGTTTTCCAGAGGGGGAAAAAGGAGGGAAAAAAGACAACGTTGGAAACGAGTGGGAAACTTTTCCTTCACCACCATGTAAACGTTGAAGAAAAGAACTTGTGGGTAATTATACCCGTTACTCCGCTCTGCTACCCTTCTTTGTTTATTTAAACCTTTGTGAACTGAAAATAATTTAAAGATTTGTGTCACACAGTCACCATTTTCAGAAATATCAGACTTGATATTAGATCTGATATTTTTCAATAACTAAAGTAATATTAATGATGCTACCTAATGCTAAGTAATGCTAATGCTAAGTATTGTTAATAATGCTAATAATTCTAAGTAATGCTAATGCTAAGTGATGTTAATAATGCCATTAATAATGCTATGCAAGGCTAAGTAATGCTAATTGATGTTAGCAATGCTAAGTCAGTAATGCTGCTAATGCTAAGTAAGTAATGCTAAGTAATGCAAATTCTAAGTATTGTTAATAATGCTAAGTAATGCTAATATTGCTAAGTAATACTAATTATGCTCAGCAATGCTAATGCTAAGTATTGTTGATAATGCTAATAATGCATCATCAACAATACTTACTGCTAATACTTAGCATTAGCATGCTAATAAATGCTAATGCTAAGTGTTGTTAATAATGCCAATAATGCTAAGCAATGCTAATAATGCTAATTGATGCTATCAATGCTAAGTCGGTAATGCTAAGTATTGCCGATGCTAAGTAAGTAAGGGCAATAATGCTAAGTAATGCTAATGCT
>CM076987.1:41221471-41255702 GCA_039105355.1 Benthosema pterotum
TCCGGGGACACCAGTGGTCCTTGAGAGGGTTCCAGGTGGTCCCCAGCTAAGTTGTTTAACCAGATGTAACTCTTGAGAACGTAACATTTTTTTACACTCTCAAGAGTTAAAATATTCATCATCTGAATTAGCCATTTTGGAATGTATGTTTTGCTTAGTTTTGTTTCCCAAATTCAGCCTGGAATTGTGGACAAAAGCAAAAATAAATCTTTAGATTTGGGGTCTGTGGGGCTGAAATATCCTCAAATGGTGGTCTTCCGTGGCTCAAATACTGAATAAATGATGGGCCCTGGGATGAAAAACGTTGAAAACCCCTGATTTAAAGCATGTCTGGAGGTCGCCCCCTCCTCTCACAATCGTCCCCCTCCCTCCCCTCATGGCGCCCTATAGGCAACTGCCTAGTCCGCCTAATGGCAAAAACGCCCCTGCACAGATGGGCTCTGTGGCGCGGTCAGAAAGTTATACCGTTCCTTCTGACTGGAAACTGACTGGAAAGAGACACCTCTCTAGAGTCTGCTCTCAGAAGAGAAAGAGAGAGAGATTGTAGAGAGACGAATGGCCGAGACATTCACTAAGAAAAGGGCAGAGTGTCTGTGTTTGTACAAGTGTTTCACATAGGACCGCGGGCCCAGACATATTTCTGAATGAGTGCATAAGTGACGGACGTGTTTTCTTCGGAACGGACACGTTTTTTTTTTCTTCTCCCCCTCGACTCTCTTTCAGAAGATTGGAGGCAGCGCGTGTTCCGGGTCGCGGTCCAAGGGCTACAAAACGCCTGTCTCACTCGGCAGGAATGCGCCCAACAGGGCCTACTGTGTTACACCTGTGCGCCGTATACCCGAATACTTGGCCGTGCACTTGGCCCTCATAATTACACACTAAAGTTCAGAGTGTTAAAGGGGAATAACATGACAGTCCAATGTTTTTTGCTAGGATCAAGGTCGGATTGACCATCAGGCGTACGGTGAGATCTCCCAGTGGGCCACCACCCATAGGGGGCCGGTGGTATCACGGTATGATTAAAAGCACTGGTTTTTCAACCTTTTTGATCCCAGGGCCCACTATTCATTCAGAATTTTGAGCCACGGAGGACCACCATTTGATGACATTTTAGCCCCAAACCTAAAAATTTATTTTACTTTTTGGTCCACAATTCCAGGCTGGATTTGGGAAACAAAACAGTCAAACATAACATTTTCTAATTAGACTTGTGGGCCAATTTAGATGAATATCTCAACTCTTGAGAGTGTTAACATGAAACCAAATGGACCCGCAAGCTTTGTAGAAAATAATCAAGCATACAAATTAAAGAAGACCTGTCACAGATTTGTGGATGCTTTGCTTGCAACGTATTGGACTCAATCAACAGCCCAGCTTTAATTTAAATCCCTTCATTTTCTGTCATTTTTTAATAACAGAATATTGCAGAGACTTAACTTGTTATAATTTAAGTTCGCTGCCATTTGGCATACAGTATATACTGAATGTAAAATAGCCCTTTGGCTGACTCTGACCGGCCTGAAAGGGTACTATGAGTTTCCAACGAGTGGTCCCGGAACCACCAGTGGTCCTTGAGAGACTTCCAGTTAAATATGGAAACCAGATGTAACTCTTTGAGAGCGTAAAAATGAGACCAAATGGACCCTTGTGGGTCCATTTGGTTTAATTTTTACGCTCTCAAGAGATAAAATATTCATCATCTGAATTACCCCAAAGTCTACACCACACCTGGGCATTATGCGGCCCGGGGGCCAAATGCGGCCTTTGGCTGCCTCTGACCGGCCCGGGGACCACCAGTGGTCCTTGAGAGAGTTCCAGTTACCAGATGTAACTCTTCGAGAGCGTAAAAATGAAACCAAATGGACCCTTGCGGGTCCATTTGGTTTCATGTTTACACTCTCAAGAGTTAAAATATTTATCTGAATTAGCCAGAGTATGTAAAAGAATGGACATTTTTGATCTATGTTTGCCTGTTTTGTTTGTGAAATCCAGCCTGGTATTGTGGACAAAAGCAAAAGAAATCTTTAGTTTGGGGGTCTGTCGGGCTGAAATGTCATCAAATGGTGGTCCGTGGCTCAAATGCTGAATAAATTGAGGGCCCCGGTGTCAAAATGGTTGGTCTTACTCTTACTTTTATCTTGAAATTAAATTAATATAACGCAGACTTTAGTTCAGCCTTTAGTCTTGGCCCTCCACAATATTTTATGTATCTCATTTGGCCCCTTGGGAAAAATAACTGCCCACCCCTGGTCTACACAATCAGATGTTAAAGAATGCTAATTTTTATCTATGTTTGCCTGTTTTGTTGTGAACAAATGGTATTGTGGACAAAAACAAAAGAAATCTTTAGTTTTGGGGTCTGTGGTGCTAAAATGTCATCAAATGGTGGTCCGTGGCAAAAAATTCGGAATAAATAGAGGGCCCTGGTGTCAAAATGCTTGGTCTTACTCTTACCTTTATCTTGAAAATTAAATTAATATTACGCAGACTTTAGTTCAGCCTTTAGTCTTTGCTCTCCACAATATTGTATGTATCTCATTTGGCTCCTTGGGAGAAATAATTGTCCACCCGTGCTCTAAATGGCTCTGGTGAGGGCTGCAGTACATGAAGATAGGTGAAAATGGATTATGTCGTAGGCTACTCTTGTAATGAAGACAGTGTATGTGTGTACAATATGCGGGAGTGTCAAGTCATGCTGCAGTGGGATGTCTATATAATATTGTACCTATACTGGCCTCTCGTGAGAAGACACAGAGGAGAAAAAGAAAAGTATAACGCTGTTGTGAAAAGGTTAACAGGGTCACTGGGTGTGTGTGGGACATATAATGCATTCCATTGTGGAAGACAAATTGTGTTTTCCTTTCCCACTGTGTAGGACATTCTGTATGCGTACAAGCGTTATGCAACAACATAACAATATGAGATAGACACTTATAGAATAACAAGTTCTGTCTGTCAGCTCTTTGTTTTCCGGAGACCTCAAATGACCGCATAGAGAAGCCTGGTGGAGAACAATACCAGAATGGCAGTCACGTCCTCGGTGTTCATTTTACACACAGTGGGCCGGGTCCGTGTTTTGGTGTTCTAAGCGTTATTAGCATAATTAGCATTACTTAGCATAATTGGCATTACTTAGCATGATTAGCATTACTTAGCATTAGGGATGTCCCGATACTGTATCGGAATCAGGAAAAGTATTTTTTGTCCCTTTTTTGTCATATCGGTATCGGCACATACTGTACGAGTATCGAAAAAGTATCAGTATCAGCCATTATTTGTCATTATCAGGTCATATATTGGCAAATATGCCATAACCACACCCCCAGAGGCCCTCGATCACGGGGTTAATCCGGCCCTGAGTATAACGACAATGGCCGATCTGCGAGATCACATGTGACCTTCTAGATCAGGGCTGCCCAAAAGGTAGATCGTGATCTACCAGTAGATCACAAAGACCCTAACCCTAACCCTCCCCAGCAAAATTGGACCCTTACAGATCTGTTACTCTTGAGAGTGTTAAAATTAAACCAAATGGGTCGATTTGGTTTCATTTTACACTCTCAAGAGTTAAATTATATTTAAAAATCTGAATTACATAATACACGTAAGATACACAATTAGAAAATGGAGGATAATTTTGACCAAAGTTTTTGCAGTTTTCTTTCCCAATTGTGGACAAAAACGTGAAAGTTTTGGGTGCAAGAAAACTAAACTCAAAATTACAAAATGTCAGCTCAAACCTCAAATACTGTTTTCAAACGTCATTAATAGCATATACAGGAAAACCTTCCAATTCTCCCTCTCTATTTTTCATTATAAGTGCATTATTCTTAACAGTAAGCAACACCATCACCACTATTTCAAAGCTCAAACTTTCTAGGGACCTTGTATTTCAAGGCCTCCTAGAAAGTTTGAGCTTTGAAATAGTTGATGTATAGGTGATGGTGTTACTTACTGTTATAGTGTTTAAGAATAATGCACTTATAATGAAAAATAGAGGGTGAGAATCGGAAGGTCTTCCTGTATATGCTATTAATGACGTTTGAAAACAGTATTTGGGGTTTGAGTTGACAGTTCGTGAACTTTAAAGAACTTTCACATTTTCGTCCACAATTGTGAAAGATAACTGGAAAAACGTTGGTCAAAATAACAATTATTCCCCATTTTCTAATTGTGTTGGACTCTTGAAAATTACGTTTTTCAGATGTTTGAATATAATTTAACTCTTAAATATAATTTAACTCGTGAGAGCACTAAAATGAAACCAAATGGACCCTTACGGGTCCATTTGGTTTCATTTTAACGCTCTCAAGAGTTACAGATCTATAAGGGTCCAAGTGCTGGGGGGAGATGAGATCTGTGTGATCTACTGATAGATCACCATCTACCTTTTGGGCAGCCCTGATGTAGATAGATGCTGTAATTCACTATGCAGGGTTTGGCAGTCAGATAGATCTAACTCATGGTGAGTCCCAGGCAGTGTTGTAGTGGTACTTTTAGAAGTGGGGGGACGCCTCTGAAAGGGGAATTCCCCCCATTTGATTTTTTTTCTGAGAGTGTTCAAATGTGAACCAAATGGACCCTAGCGGGTCCATTTGGTTCCATTTGTACACTCTCAGAAAAAAAAAAGGAAACTCATTAACATGGTGAAAAACATCTTGATGATGTCATCAAGATGTATTTCACCATGCTAATGATTTTTTTCAGACCCAAAAATATTTTAGATGTGAGAAGTGGGGGGACTCCGTCCCCCTGCGTCCCCCCTCCACTACACCCTGGTCCCGGGGCGGTTCCCTGCCTGCTCTACACCTCTGTATCTCTGTGTTCAGGGACGACGTGCGCACTGCGCTCTCTCTGCGTCTCTCTCTCTCTCGCTACAGTTCACCCGAGGTAGCCGGCCGCCGCCGTGATAAATGTGGGAACGAGGGAAGTGGCTGAGCTGTGCTCTATCTTATCTGTCCAGCGTCCAAGCCACCGACTGCAGAGCTCTGGCCCAGGAGTGACAAGAACAGTTGTGCGTGTGTGTGTGGTGTGTGTGTGTGTGTGTGTGTGTGTGTGTGTGTGTGTGTGTGTGTGTGTGTGTGTGTGTGTGTGTGTGTGTGTGTGTGTGTGTCAGTTGGCAAACAGGGCCGTATCTCGCTTCAAAACAGCGTTAGGCTTTCGGGAGTGTGATGGAAGGAGGTCTTAGCTATAACACCCCCTCGGCAGGATGTTCCCAAACGTGATCACATGCCAGGGGCGGATCTACGCATGGCATGGGGGGGAGGGGGCAATGCTCCCCTAAATGCCCAGTCTGTCTCACCAAACATGATGGCATGCAAAGCAACCCAAATTTCAAAGATATTTCAAATCAAAGTGCTTACGTTTAAAATGATTTGAAACACTACTAGTGCTCCTAACTAACTACAGTTGTGGCACCACTAAACCAACAGCATTTCATCGTTGAAAACAGAAAACTCTCTGAGTCAGACCTTTAGCTTTATGCATGCTGCGTGTCTGTTGCAACTTCAACAACAACTGATGTTATCATTGATGCTTAACACTTTCACCGCTTTAGGCACTCACCTAAAAAAATACATCAATACTTTGGCGCCCCCTAGTGGCCACAAAAACTCGGGAAACCGAAAATGGTATGGGGGCGATATGCCGCCCCCAAACCATTTTCTCCTGCCCCCCCCAATTGGGAAATGTTAGTTCCGCCCCTGTCGCATGCGCGTTGGTGTTGTCTGACTCTAAACTGCCACGGAGAGAGAGAGAGAGAGAGAGAGAGAGAGAAAGAAAGAGAGAAAAATATAATGTTAGCGAAGCGGGGGGAAAAACATGGCTATACACGGCGTAATTTCGCTGGGTTTCGTGAGGTCGTAATTGGCCCGTGAGCAAAACCAGAGACGTTTTAACGAGCCAGAGGCCAAGAGGCGTTTTAATGAAACGATTTTGACGATACGGGTCAGCTTGGCTGCAAACAGCAGGCCCTGGAACAGTCGAACAACTTTCCTCCCAAAAGGAGATGTCTGAAAATAAAAGAATGAGACGTTTTCCAAGCCATGAAACACAATTAGTTGTTATTTTCTCATATTTCATCTTCGTCTCTTTCTTTCTAGATTGTCGGGGGAACGCCAAAATTGAACCCCATAAGCTCTTTTAAAGTTTATAACGTGAGTCCCGAGCCTGAGTGAGTAATGATATTAAATTCACCAAAACAATAAGCTATGAATATTGTTGCTGTCGGACAGACATCTTGTAAGTCCGAAAGTGTTACTTTTCCAATCGCCCCAGTACTTTAGTCATATTTATTACATGGCTTGAATGAATGCTCCAATCAGAAGCCAGCGTTCTGGTCATGTGAGCGGTGACATATTACACTATAATTCACCGCTCCGCTCTATATTGGACCGCTGCATAATCAAGGTCCCCAAAGTGCAAACAGCTGTGTTCATATCAATCCGCGGTGCGCTTCCGCATTTAGCTCCAGCACGCCGTTAGCGGGTCCATTTGGTTAGCTACGTATTTGGTTGTTTACATGCCGTTGTCGTCACCCTCTCAAGGACCACTGGTGGTCCTCGGACCACTGGTTGAAAACCACTGACGTAAGCCATGTAATAAGCGGGATAACACCCTTCGAACCGGTGATTTGTTTCCTAATAACTGACCTCGGCTGAACCTCGCTCGGTCAGTTATTAGGAAACAAATCACCGGCTCGTCGGGTGTTATCCCTTACATATACGACCTAAAAGAAAAAAAAACAGCCTTTTTTAATTGATTAATAATGCATGAAACCAACACAGAACGACCTGTTGTCACTGTCAAAACATCACACAATGCTTTTGCACAACGGTCGCTTGTGCACAAAGTCGGGACAAAACAGGAACAGGGAGATACTGTACGAGGTTTTCAGTCTGGCATCGACGCATGACATCGATTCTGCAAACAAACCCTTGGCTCCAAGACGGGGGCAGCATCCACTGCCCCCCTCCCCTCCCCTCCCCCTCTTTTCCGTACGCAGAGCTAGCCCACTTCCACACTGCAAGCGACTGACTTATTGATTGACCCGTGGACCGGTGCCATGCAGCCTGTCCTGTCCTCACATGAACCCACTGTGAGTCAGATAGTAAGCGCTCTGTGGCTGTAGACAGCGACCAGTGTTGCCAACTGCTAAAATCCAAAATGCACCAGAATGTGCTAGAGCGCTAGTGGGGTTTCAACCTTTTTTTTCATACCAGGGCCCCACTATTTATTCTGCATTTTAGCAATGGGGGGGGGGGCGTCATTTGATGTTGAGTTGAGTCTCTCGGACTAATTTAGAATAAATAACTGCATGGCAAAACATTGGTATATATATAAAAAAAAATCTTCTACAGTTTTTTTAAATGTGTAGATTCTTGAAAAGTAGGTAATTTAGAATTAATTAAATATAATAAGATTTAAATTTTAAAATGAAACCAAATGGACCCTTACGGGCCCATTTGGTTTCATTTTACGCTCTCAAGAGTTACAGATCTATAAGGGTCCATTCGGTTACCAATGGTCCTTTCTAGGAAGGGCAAAAATGGTGAAAGATGAGGGTTTTATCTCTGACGCCTGTCGACCAATTTCGCTCCAGCTCACCAGCAAAAAAAAAGCACCAGATTTTCCTCTAGGAGTTTTTCACTAATTTGGGTGCTAGGGGGGTCTGAGAAAGCGACAAGTTGGCAACACTGGACAGCACCCCCCACGCCAAAAAAGAGTGAGTGTGAGTGTGAGTGTGTGTGTATGGGGGGGGGGCACAGCAGGTGGCCTGTGTTTTGGGCCATAAGCTTGGCTTCGTGGAGTCGGGTTACCTCCCTGTGTGCACATGGTATGAATTAGTATGGATCCAGTGCTGTGGTGGAGCTGACAGCTCATCATTTTTTTTCGATCCCACCCCCTCCCCTCCCTCCCTCCGGCCCGCATCAACACCCCCCAACCCACCCCATCCCCCGGGTCCCGCGCTCCGTCCAATCTCCTCTTCCGAGCCAAGTGCAAACGTGCCAGAAAACACATGCAGATCGAGGGGAGAGAGAAGAAGAGTATATGCGGTGAAATGCACACAGAGAAAAACCAATGGTCAAAAACAACCTAACTTCGGTCAAATTTCAACCAAACGTAGAGGTTGAATAAGGACCAACTGGGTCTTTGGTCAATTTGACCAAATAATGCGTGTTATTATATTTGACCGAATGCATTTGGTTACATTAATAACCCAATTATGAGGGTCAACATAACCTAAGTACCAGTTGATTTGACCGAACATATTAGCTTGCATCAATAACCTAATTTTGATGGTCAAGATGACCCAAATACCAGTTGATTTGACCAGACATATTAAGTTGCATTAATAACCTAATTTTGAGGGTCAAGATTACCCAACTGCCAGTTGAATTGATACAGAATATTCAGTTAACCCATTTGTTTTATTAAAGGGAAATTCCACCCATTTAAAGGGGAACTTCGCCACTTTTCAACACTCTTTGTGTGGTGTTGGTCATTAGCATACATGCTAATGGCCTCCTGATTAATAACATTGGGATTCTGTGGCTCCAGCGCCGTGCTTCCCAGCACAGCGAGTATGTAGACGGGTTAGGTTACCTTACCGGTCTGAGTAACGGTCTGAGTGCCGGTCTGAAGGAAAAGTCGTTGCAGTGTTGTGTTTACAGTGTTGGATGCATTCCTCGGCTTTAGTATCCTATCTGTTCCTGTAAAAAGTATAAATAATTTCATTTTTCGTCATTTTGTCCGAGAAATTCTACAATACCCACAGTGCACCGCGGCATCCGCTCAGCAGAGTGGGCGCGCGCAGCCGTTGAGCGGTCTTTTCTGACGAGTCCAACTGGTGGAAGCAGTATTAGCCGAAGCAGTGTAGTTGTGATCGAAAGATAAACTTTATATTTAGTTGGTAGTAGTGGGAGTTTTACTAGTAGTAGTTGTAGTAGTAGTGGTGGTGTTGATAGTAGTAGCAGTGAAGTAGTAGTTGGTGGTGGGGCTGGTGGAGGAGGAGGAGAAGGAGGAGGATTAGTTAGCGTTTGAGATAGGAGGAGGGGGAGGAGGAGGCGACGGAGTAATAGTAATAGTAGTAGTAGTAGTACTTGTACTCGTACTACTAGTAGTAGTAGTGGTAGTAGTAGCAGTAGTAGTAGTAGTAGTGGTGTTGGTGGTGGTCGTGCTCGTAGTAGTACAACGTTAGTTGTTGACTATGGCTGCTCCTGACGACTTTTTGGATGACGACGAGTTTTTTTCCCTGCTGTCGGAATCCTATGGAAGGGTACCTGCCCAATTACTTTATTAATAAATACCGCCATTAAATAAATAAATAACTCAATGAAATAAATAAAAAAACAGAATGAAATAAATAAATACTTTTATTTCATTGCATTATTTATTTATTTCATTCTGTTTTTATTTATATCAATGTGATTTTTATTTATTTCATTGCGACTTTATTTATTTATTTAATGTTGCCACATTTGCATATTCATCAAGTTTAAAAGCCCAAAAATAAATAAATGAATACGGCAATGAAATATATAAAAACCGCCATGAAATAAATCAATTATACCCTGAAATAGATAATAATATTGATTTAAATTGATTTTTTATTTATTTCATTGAGTTATTTCATTTATTTCATTGTATCTTTTATATATTTCATTGCGGTATTTATTTATTTATTTTTGGGCTTTTACACTTGATGAATATGTAAATGTGAGTCATCATTTATATAAATAAAAAACGGAATGAAATAAATATATAACCCAATGAAATAAATATATTTATTTATATCATTGCATTATTTATTTATTTCATTGAGTTATTTATGTCACTTTTTTATTTATTTCATGCTGACTTTTCATATTCATGAGTTCTTCGCTTTTCAAATGAATGACTTCGCTTTTCATATTAATGACTTGGCCACAGGCTGTCAATCAACCCAAGGAAGGCGGGGTCGGGCTCTCAGGCCAAAGCAACTGATTGAAAACAAGGAGATACTGATCGGTAGTAGTTGCCTATGGAAAGGTTGCAGCCTTACAGTATACTTTTGCTCACATTTGGGAAAGTACTATACACCTATGGATTGCACGGGTGGAAATACAATCCTCCAGCACATCTGACGTTCTATGGACAAAACAGAGTGAGTAGTTGCAGCAGCATTTTACTAGTTACTAGCTGTTAGCATGCTAAAGGAACAACATGCTAACATGATGTTCCGTGTGTGTGTGTGTTCCGTGTGTGTGTGTGTGTGTGTGTGTGTGTGTGTGTGTGTGGTGTGTGTGTGTGTGTGTGTGTGTGTGTGTGTGTGTGTGTGTGTGTGTGTGTGCGCGCGCGCGTGCGTGCGTGCGTGCGTGCGTGCGTGCGTGCGTGCGTATGCGTGACTGGTACATACAGATTCTGGTAGATGTAGCTACTATAGGGGTTTTCAACAGGTGGTCCAGGGACGACCAGTGGTCCGGGCCCTGACAAGATTCCAGGTGGTCCCCAGGCTAAATGATGTAAAGTTTGTTAGCCAGATGTAACTCTTTGAGAGCGTAAAAATGAAACCAAATGGACCCATTTAGTTTCATTTTTTCGCTCTCAAAGAGTCCTGGTCCCTGTCAGGATTTCAGGTGGTCCCCAGGCTAAATGATGAAAAGTTGGTTAACCAGATGTAACTCTTTGAGAGTGTAAAATGAAACCAAATGGACCCGCAAGGGTCAGTTTAGTTTCATTTTTTCGCTCTCAAAGAATCCTGGTCCCTGACAGGATTCCAGGTGGTCCCCAAGCTAAATGATGAAAAGTTGTTTAACCAGATGTAACTCTTTGAGAGTGTAAAATGAAACAAGTTTCATGTTTACACTCTCAAGAGTTTAAATATTCACCATCTGAATGAAAAAAGGTTGAAAACCACTGCTCTATATAACCACTTTAGAGCATTGGGCACTGTGAGCTTGTAGATTTGCAGCTATTTTCAGCTACAATGACAGAAAGATTTGGCAAATTCTCATTGAAATATCAAATGTACACTTTTTAATTGAACTTCTGTTTAACCAGATCCCAGTGGAAATGATGTAGTGTTGGTACTTATCTTGTAGGCTATAATGACATGTTTTAATGGTAAGATAGTTTTGATTGAGTTATGAAACTTGGTATACCTTTTGGTTTCTTCTAGGGATGGTGATTGGTGTCACCCTAGAGCATTGTGGTGAACCTGGAATGCCCAGAAACGGCAACTATTTTCTCACAGACTGCCCTGATGTGGACCTCCTTACTGGATTGGTAAGCTTGTATTTGCTTTGTCATTTATAAAAAATCTACTTTTCATGTGTGATATTTGCATCCAATGATGCATATGCCTGAACAGTCTAAACCACACTCTCTAGCACATAACTTGGGTCAATTTCAGCGGCGGTTGCCGTGCAAAAGGACAAAAATAATAATAATAAATATAGCTGCAAGCAGCGATAAGACGTGACCAAGCAAGCAGCAATAAGGAGTCAGAACAATACGCGCAAGCCACAGTAACATGGGAGCCTGAACTTGAGAAAACATTCAGCTAATTGTGGGAGCAGGGTAGGGTTTTTGAAGACTGACAGACTCGCGCTTTGGATTGTCAGTCGCCGGACTTGAAACCACAACATTCTGTTCCGAAGTGTAGCACTCTACTGACTGAACTATCCAGACTGAATAATTTCCTTCATTGTTGTTAACAGTATGGCAGTATGACAAGCACAGTAAGCCATATGTAACCCAGGGTAAAACGGAATGTAATGTTAAAGGTGGTTGTCACTATTTGGCCATGATGGTTTTGGTTTTACCCAATCAAGTGATTGGGTAGGTTACTACTGGAATTCTAGAATGTCGGGGTATGACCCGGCCGGGAATCGTACCCCAGCCTCCCAGTCTCAGGGCGGACACTCTAACCACAAGGCCACTGAGTTGGTGCCATTACCATTACATTGAGTTTTACCCTGGGTTACACATATGTAGCATATAGTTTGTGAGAATATGTTTTTGGACCAGTACTGCGACAGAAGTAGGTAGTTTTTAGAAGGAAATTATAATGAACCATAAAGAACACAGGACACTGTAAATTATGCTTAATTAAATTATTATTGAATTAATGAAAAGAAAATGAAAAACAAAACAAACAAATAAACAAATGCAAATTAATTAAATTAAACCAACAAAGATTCGACCCAAGTCAGTGTTTAGTCAATTGTCCAAAGTTCATCCGGGATCAGTGTCATTGAGAGTCAGTGTGTGTGTAGTCAGTAGTCAGAGTGTGTGTTTGGGCATGGAGGGTCCTACCGTCGGTTAGGACAGAAACAGAACAGTAGAGGTTTGTTTTGGGTTAGTTCGCCATTGTCTTAACTTTCATCGTCACCATGATCAGACGGTCGAAGAGTTAACTGGAAAAACATGGCCTGAACACAAAAAGGCCAAATTAAACATCTACAAGTTCAAATAACAAAACAAATCAAATCAGCATTCACAAATAATGTCAATATTATACCATCAAATCCAAACGAACAATGCCAAACAAAACGGATCAAACAAATGTTTCCAAAACAAAACTCACTCAATTCGGTTCAGATTCACAGCTCATTCATGCTCAGTACGTTCACCAGTGGGGTTTGTATGTAGGTCTAAAAGGATGTTAATCTATGTTAGTATAATGCTTTATATTGCAATGTTTGGGAAAATGTTTGAGAGAAGGAGAGCATTCAGACCTTTATACTGGGGGTGTGGTGTGTGTGATTGCAACCTGGTGTGACGGAGTGAATGATTGGTGAGCTCTGAGTGAGTGGTGAGCTAAGCTGTGAACTGTCACTAGTGACAACTTGGCCGAATAGGGACAGTCAAAAAGGGACAAACGAGCAATTTTCATTGGCTCGTAAAAACATCATTTTTTCACTAAAAACATGATTCACACCCATTCCATGTTTGTATGGCTCCAAAGTTCATGTGTAGGTCATTGTTATGCATTTTGATCAAAGATTGTAGGAGAAGAGACATTTTAACTGTTTTACATATAATTCAAGATGGCGGTTCATCTAAAGGTCAGAGGTCAAAAGTCAGAATACAAAAGTTGTTCGGCATAAGCAGACGCATAAGTGAATATAAGTTACATTTCTGAGAGTCAAGCAGTTCATGAGTTATAAGTGTTTAAAGTTTGCAATTTCAGTTGAGTGCTATAGCCCCACCATTTGACCAGTGGTCACAGGCTTCGCATCATCACCGTTTGGCATCACCCTCTACCAGATTACCAATTTTCGCGAAAACCGACTGCACGGTTCAGCCAGAACAGCTATTTTTGGCGGAAGAAGGAGAAGGAGAAGGAGAAAAGCAGTCAATAACAATTAAGTGACCAAGTCCACTTCGTGGACTGCTTGGTCACTTAATAATATAATATTGATAAACTTTATTTATAGAGCACTTTTCATGACACATGTGCAGCGCAAAGTGCTTTACAATATAATTTGAGATAAAAAATGAAAACCAAAATATAGAAACCAGCCACCAGACAGAAAGCCGTAACCATCCTTCAATACAGCTGTGTGTGTGTGTGTGTGTGTGTGTGTGTGTGTGTGTGTGTGTGTGTGTGTGGTGTGTGTGTGTTGTGTGTGTGTGTGTGTGTGTGTGTGTGTGTGTGTGTGCGTGTGTGCGTGTGTGTGTGCGCGCGCGCGTGCGTGTGTGTATGTGCGTCTCTGGTATATCTGGTAGATTGTACAGTTTACAGCAGTCTATAGAACAGCATTAGGCACTGTGAGCTCGTAGATCTGCAGCTATTTTCAGCTACTCAAAGTGGTGCCTGTATTAATTGCCACCGGCTCCTCCCTTTCAACACCATGTTGAATGTACAACATCATGATCTCTGATCATTCTTACACTTTATCTTTTGCTCTCAAAATGCATGCAATCATGCACATGATGTGCAATTTCTGTAAAGCTTTGCACCTCTTCACTAGCCAGAGTTAGAAACAGCCCTTGGAAATAAGCGTCATGGTGGTGCTATAAGGCCAATTTGTGTTCTGCGATCTGTGTGTATCCGATCTGTCCATTTTTCACATCTGCCCTTCATGGCACCACCAAGAGGCTGTCATTTGTGAAACCTTTTTTTAAATATTGATATATATACATGTACATCTTTTCAGGTCTCCAGGTCCAGAAATTGTCAGCAGTGACTATGAGTCTGTCTGCTTGACCTGTCTCGTTCTCCCTCCAACCTGTGACCTCTAATGTCTACATCATACCTGGGCATTATGCGGGCCGGGGGCCAAATGCGGCCCTTTGGCTGACTCTGACCGGCCCGGGGACCACCAGTGGTCCTTGAGAGAGTTCCAAGTTAAATATGGAAAGTTGGTTAACCAGATGTAACTCTTTGAGAGCGTATTAATGAAACCAAATGGACCCTTGCGGGTCCAATTGGTAGTCCGTGGCTCAAATTCTGAATAAATAGATGGGCACTCCCTGGTGTCAAAATGGTTGGTCTTGATATTAAATTAATATTACGCAGACTTTAGTTCAGCCTTTAGTCTTGGCCCTCCACAATATTTTATGTATCTCATTTGGCCCCTTGGGAAAAATAATTGCCCACCCCTGGTCTAAACCACACTCTCTAGCACATAACTTGGGTCAATTTCAGCGGCGGTTGCCGTGCAAAAGGACATTAATAATAATAATAATAATGATAAACTTTATTTATAGAGCACTTTTCATGACACATGTGCAGCGCAAAGTGCTTTACAATATAATTTGAGATAAAAAATGAAAACCAAAATATAGAAACCAGCCACCAGACAGAAAGCCGTAACCATCCTCCAATACAGCTATACTGTAGAACAAGACCTTATTTTTATGGGAGCAAAGCCTCTTCTATACAAGCTGACATGCAGATACAGTGATCTTGAAGATGAAAACACACTTCAGTACAGCCCTCAGATAAACGGGTTTGCCAGCCATAATTAAAGTGGATTCCAAGATATTTATATATTTTCTTTGCAAAAGGTTATTTACCTCTTAAGCATCGGTTTCTAATGTTCGAGGCATCTGTTTCATGAGCATAAGGGGCTTAAAGACTATTTCTTTCTTTTGCAGTTTCATTAAAAGTATCACTTGGCCAGTTTTCAATGAGGAGGCATGTTCCTTGGACGAGACGACCAGAGTGGCCAGCTACCTCCAGACCATGCACAATTACAATGAAAATGGTAATCATAATGAATACATTAATACTGGAGGCTGTAACTGAAAGAGGGCATTTGTAACTCACCTAGTTGCCTCTTTTCGTCATTGCTACAATGTTTAAGGAAAAGAAAAATCATTATTATGATGAAGCGCAACATGATGACGCCATCGAGTTGTGATTCACCATGTTAATTATTTTTTTCCTCCCCAGAACTAAATTTCTAGGAAATAGAGGGACTTTTATCATGTCCACACAACATCTCTATGGTATATTAATGACAAAGTAGCATGTTAAATGGTGGAATTCCCCTTTAAACAGCATCTGGCCTTTATTATTTTAATCTTAGGTTAATTAGGTTAAAGGTTAATTTCAAATATCTAATTTAGGCATTCCTTTCTTCCTTCATGTATAGCATCTTCTGCTGAGCTGAAGGAGCTTCTGAACTTCTGGACAGGGTGGAAGGTTCTGTCCCTGGGAACAGAGTTAACTGTGGAGGTGGTCAGAGCAGCGGTGGGGGCTCTCCTGAAGGTATCAACGTGCTTCCAGACGCTCAAACTGCCATTGTACTATGTGGACTACACTGAATTTGTCTGTGGGCATCGGTCAGCACAATGGACATCGGATTTGGGATGGCCTAAAAGGATCCCGGACTACTGAAAGGCAGGGCAGCTATGGTCCCATATGGCAACAGTTTGGAGGGAGGCAAATGAGACCGGCAGGCGTTGGCAGATTCAGTGGTTATCAAATGTAACCAACTCTAGGATTTGGGAACTCTTGCCGTGTGCATGTGACATTACTATAGGGTGACCAGATCCATTATGTTCATTTGAGGGACAAATTGGATGGGGAACCAGGACAGTTTGGTCATTTTGTTTCTGTTTAACTCTGGTTCACGTTTGCACTCAAAAGTTAAATTCTCGTCTGAATTGGTTCTTTTTATTTCTCTGGTTAACTCTGATTCATGTTAATTCTTATCTGAGGTAGCCCAAGCCTACACCACCCTAAGAGGATTCTAGGCGTTCCCAGCTAAATGGACAGTTTGTAACCAAACCAGATCTGTAACTCTTGAGATCGTGAAATTATACCAAATGGACCCTTACAGGTCCATTTGGTATCATTTTATGATCAAGGTTTAAATTATATTAACATCTGAATTACAAGAAGCTACACATTCCAAGAATTCCAAAGGTTTTTATTTCCAGTTAGCTCCCTTAAATTGTGAACACAAACTTGAAAATCCTTAGTTTTGGGACAGAGAGACTAAACTCAACATCAAATGGTGGTCCGTGGCTAAAATGCAGAATAAATAATGGGCCCTGGTATGAAAAAGTTGAAAACCACTGCACTAGAGAATGTAATTAAGAAAGTCTTTCTTTTTGGGTCCATGGGATGAAAATGTCAAGAAATGGTGGTCAGGTGGCTCAAATGTTGAATAGAGGGGCCTGGTATCAAAATGATTGTATGGTTGTAAAGCACTTTAAATAAATTCTACCTAAAGTCTAAAGATCTTTCTTCAGTTTTTGCATGTGAGTTCGGCACAGATTAGACATATGGTACCAAATGTTATACCTAAATCTGCCTGGGGCCTGGTCAGTAGTAAAGGTGTCCATCATTCCGTAGGCCATGATGGGCTGAGGTTTGGTTTGTACCTCTGGACTTGCCTTAATTTTGGATTGTTATGGACATCAGTGAGAGGTGCCAACATTGGCACAGTGAATTGTGATCACTGGCACACTGCCAATTGTATGATAGACTTCCTTTTAAATGATCATAAGCTAGGCTCTGTTAAATTAGTGCAGAATTGGACAATCATTCACACTGAACTCTGACTTGGGGGATAAGCATAATTTTCCTATTGATGATTACACTGGCTATGATGTGAAAAATATGGAATATTATATTCAATCGCCTTTTAACATGGGCTACCCCAACCAACCAATGGTTCAAGTGAATGTCTTGTATGCTTTTTTTGTATGTTAACTATGTTAATTGAAGTTGGGCTGTTGAGTAATGCATTTTTGCCCACTTCCAGTCCAGGACTTTCATACAGACAAATGTCCCATCATTGCATGTTCATGTAAACAGGGAAAAAAACATTAATTTCTACATCGAGATCGAAGTACCTCACTAATGCAGTAAGTGAATAAGTACTGTTGAAATCACCATCTCCAGTCAGTTTGAATACACTATAGCAACTGGTGGTGTTTTGCATTATAAATTGCAGTTAATTTGCTCACACTACCAGAAATTAAAACAGTTTCATCAAAACGTACACAATTATGCCACTTGTAATTAAACACTGATCAAAGCTGAGGTAAATTTTATTTAAACGGGTACCAGTTTCAAACACATTCAAGTTCAGTACATGTTAATAGAACGTGACAATAGGTGCTCCGATAAGCAGCCATCAAAACAATTTTGATCACACATTTAGCCTGTTTGTTTCTAAGCCCACCAAGCCCATTCCAAGACCACCATCTGCCACTGAAATTTACACCAAGATTTTTATCCCCTGTTAGGGTATAAGAATTAGTCCATAATTACATTTCCTAATTATGTAGTCTTATAAATTGAGCAATCCAGATGTTTAATGATTGAAACATTTATGCTGTACTCTGAGTGAAACTCAGCGTCTGTCTGGTTGCCATCTCTCCCTTTCGCTGAGAACCATCTGGGACCCCCCAAAAAACACAGGTTGAATAAATGAGCCAATTTTCCTTGAGTGGTAATGGTCTGAGCTTGAGCAGCTGTAATTTCCATGAGATAAACCTGGATCAGGGCATCCATAAAAAACAACAGTGCAATTCTTTTCAGACAGTAGCTTATCCATAAACATTTTGAAGTTGTCCACATCTTCACTGCTCTTTTAACGGTCTTGCGGCAATTATTGCAGGCAATACATGAACTATATATAGAAAGTACCAACCCCACTGGATGATGATAATTGATTATGGATGAAAAAACTACAACAACTACATACACAAGCACCCCAAACAACGGCCCAAACCCAGTGTCAGTTGTAGTAAGGCTAGCTCCATGCCAGACAAAATTGTTGTAGCCATGTAGTGTGAATGCAGTTTCAGTGTTGTGAGAGCCCAACGGTATGCTCCAACCATTCCACTATCAAATCCATCCCGTTGGACATAACTGCCGACTCGTTCCTCATGAGCTGAAGAACCTGAAGCTCCTGGAGATGCTAGAAAGAGAAAGGGAAGACCTAAAATTAAATCATTAAATTATGCTTTGGGAGCTTGTAGAGCTGCCCTCTTTTGCCGTTATTAAAAAACGTCAGATTTTGTTTAATGTACGATTTGGATTAACTCACAGTTGGCTTATTGGGACCCACAAACGTACCACTACAAAGCATCAATGTTCCTTAACCTCTAGATCACATCAATCACACATTGTAGCGATGGCAAAAAGTGGCAACTAAATGAGTTACAAATGACCTCTCCCATTTTCACTTAGACTGCAACTTCCAATATTAATGTATTCATTATGATTACCATTTGTAATCTGGAGGTCTGGAGGAAGCCGGCCACTCTGCTTTGTCTTGTCAGGAACATGCCTTCTCATTCAAAACTGGCCAGGTGATACTTTTAATGAAACTGAAAAAGAAAGAAATAGTTAAGCCTCTTATGCTCATAAAACAGGTGCCTCAACAACAAGGTTAATAACTTTTTGCAAAGAAAATATCTTGGAATCCACTTTAATTATGACTGGTCTATATTAGTCTCACACTAATATAGTGTGTCACATTGGCCATCTCTGGGCTAAAAGCACTAAAGTCTATGCCTCTATGGGCAGACGTGTAAAATAATGCATCATGCACCGAAATGAAGTGTTTTGTTCATAAGGCAGATCTATTCCGATGCAAACGACATATACCATCTCTCCAGAATATTTGTTTATTCGGAAAGGTTTATTCTATTAAATTGGGAGCTTATATGACCATTTCTATTATGATGACTGAAATGAATGCATTCATTTCAAATACATTGTGTGCATGTAAACAGGGTCATGGATGGATGTAGACCAGGGGTGGGCAATTATTTTTCCCAAGGGGCCACATGAGAGACATAAAATATTGCGGAGGGCCAAGACTAAAGACTGTACTAAAGTCTGTGTAGTATTAATTTAATTTCAAGACGAAAGTAAGAGTAAGACCAAAATTTTTGATACCGGGGCCCTAAATTTATTCAGTATTTGAGTCACAAAGGAACAACATTTGATAACATTTTAGCCCCACAGACCCAAAACTAAAGATTTATTTTGTTTTTGTTCAGGATACCAGGCTTGATTTGGGAAACAAAACAGGCAAACATAGATCAAAAATGACCATTCTTTTACATTATCTGATTGTGTAGATTTTAGGTAATTGAAATGATGAATATTTTAACTCTTGAGAGTGTAAACATGAAACCAAATGGACCCGCAAGGGTCCATTTGGTTTCAAAGAGTTACATCTGGTTAACCAACTCTCCATATTTAACTTTTGGAACTCTCTCAAGGACCACTGGTGGTCCCCGGGCCGGTCAGAGTCAGCCAAAGGGCCGCATTTGGCCCCCGGCCCGCATAATGCCCAGGTATGATGTAGACATAGACATTAGAGGTCACAGGTTGGAGGGAGAACGAGACAGGTCAAGCAGACAGACTCATAGTCACTGCTGACAATTTCTGGACCTGGAGACCTGAAAAGATGTACATGTATATATATCAATATTTAAAAAAAGGTTTCACAAATGACAGCCTCTTGGTGGTGCCATGAAGGGCAGATGTGAAAAATGGACAGATCGGATACACACAGATCGCAGAACACAAATTGGCCTTATAGCACCACCATGACGCTTATTTCCAAGGGCTGTTTCTAACTCTGGCTAGTGAGGAGGTGCAAAGCTTCACAGAAATTGCACATCATGTGCATGATTGCATGCATTTTGAGAGCAAAAGATAAAGTGTAAGAATGATCAGAGATCATGATGTTGTACATTCAACATGGTGTTGAAAGGGAGGAGCCGGTGGCAATTAATACAGGCACCACTTTGAGTAGCTGAAAATAGCTGCAGATCTACGAGCTCACAGTGCCTAATGCTGTTCTATAGACTGCTGTAAACTGTACAATCTACCAGATATACCAGAGACGCACATACACACACGCACGCGCGCGCGCACACACACGCGCACACACACACACACACACAACACACACACACACACACACACACACACACACACACACACACAACACACACACACACACACACACACACACACACACACACACTGCTGTATTGAAGGATGGTTACGGCTTTCTGTCTGGTGGCTGGTTTCTATATTTTGGTTTTCATTTTTTATCTCAAATTATATTGTAAAGCACTTTGCGCTGCACATGTGTCATGAAAAGTGCTCTATAAATAAAGTTTATCATTATTATTATTATAATGTCCTTTTGCACGGCAACCGCCGCTGAAATTGACCCAAGTTATGTGCTAGAGAGTGTGGTTTAGACTGTTCAGGCATATGCATCATTGGATGCAAATATCACACATGAAAAGTAGATTTTTATAAATGACAAAGCAAATACAAGCTTACCAATCCAGTAAGGAGGTCCACATCAGGGCAGTCTGTGAGAAAATAGTTGCCGTTTCTGGGCATTCCAGGTTCACCACAATGCTCTAGGGTGACACCAATCACCATCCCTAGAAGAAACCAAAAGGTATACCAAGTTTCATAACTCAATCAAAACTATCTTACCATTAAAACATGTCATTATAGCCTACAAGATAAGTACCAACACTACATCATTTCCACTGGGATCTGGTTAAACAGAAGTTCAATTAAAAAGTGTACATTTGATATTTCAATGAGAATTTGCCAAATCTTTCTGTCATTGTAGCTGAAAATAGCTGCAAATCTACAAGCTCACAGTGCCCAATGCTCTAAAGTGGTTATATAGAGCAGTGGTTTTCAACCTTTTTTCATTCAGATGGTGAATATTTTAACTCTTGAGAGTGTAAACATGAAACTTGTTTCATTTTACACTCTCAAAGAGTTACATCTGGTTAAACAACTTTTCATCATTTAGCTTGGGGACCACCTGGAATCCTGTCAGGGACCAGGACTCTTTGAGAGCGAAAAAATGAAACTAAATTGACCCTTGCGGGTCCATTTGGTTTCATTTTACACTCTCAAAGAGTTACATCTGGTTAACCAACTTTTCATCATTTAGCCTGGGGACCACCTGAAATCCTGACAGGGACCAGGACTCTTTGAGAGCGAAAAAATGAAACTAAATGGGTCCATTTGGTTTCATTTTTACGCTCTCAAAGAGTTACATCTGGCTAACAAACTTTACATCATTTAGCCTGGGGACCACCTGGAATCTTGTCAGGGACCACTGGTCGTCCCTGGACCACCTGTTGAAAACCCCTATAGTAGCTACATCTACCAGAATCTGTATGTACCAGTCACGCATACGCACGCACGCACGCACGCACGCACGCACGCACGCACGCACGCACACACGCACGCACACACGCACACACACACGCACACGCACACACACACACACACACACACACACACACACACACACACACACACACACACACGGAACACACACACACACGGAACATCATGTTAGCATGTTGTTCCTTTAGCATGCTAACAGCTAGTAACTAGTAAAATGCTGCTGCAACTACTCACCCTGTTTTGTCCATAGAACGTCAGATGTGCTGGAGGATTGTATTTCCACCCGTGCAATCCATAGGTGTATAGTACTTTACCAAATGTGAGCAAAAGTATACTGTAAGGCTGCAACCTTTCCATAGGCAACTACTACCGATCAGTATCTCCTTGTTTTCAATCAGTTGCTTTGGCCTGAGAGCCCGACCCCGCCTTCCTTGGGTTGATTGACAGCCTGTGGCCAAGTCATTAATATGAAAAGCGAAGTCATTCATTTGAAAAGCGAAGAACTCATGAATATGAAAAGTCAGCATGAAATAAATAAAAAAAGTGACATAAATAACTCAATGAAATAAATAAATAATGCAATGATATAAATAAATATATTTATTTCATTGGGTTATATATTTATTTCATTCCGTTTTTTATTTATATAAATGATGACTCACATTTACATATTCATCAAGTGTAAAAGCCCAAAAATAAATAAATAAATACCGCAATGAAATATATAAAAGATACAATGAAATAAATGAAATAACTCAATGAAATAAATAAAAAATCAATTTAAATCAATATTATTATCTATTTCAGGGTATAATTGATTTATTTCATGGCGGTTTTTATATATTTCATTGCCGTATTCATTTATTTATTTTTGGGCTTTTAAACTTGATGAATATGCAAATGTGGCAACATTAAATAAATAAATAAAGTCGCAATGAAATAAATAAAAATCACATTGATATAAATAAAAAACAGAATGAAATAAATAAATAATGCAATGAAATAAAAGTATTTATTTATTTCATTCTGTTTTTTATTTATTTCATTGAGTTATTTATTTATTTAATCGCTGTATTTATTATTAAGTTTGTATATTTTAATATTTAATTTTTGAACTAATGAACTTCCATAGAATCCACTGTACAGCGTTATTTATATGAGCCGGAGTACAGCGAGGAGGAATTACAGCAGCGAGAAGGACAACAACAAAACAAATGCATTACATCAATACCAGGAAAACCAACATATACACAATATCAAGAATGACGTAATAAAATGTAGTTAAATGTAGTTATAATAAAATGCGTATTAGGCTACAGACCCACAGGCCACGCAGAATTATTATTTTAGCTGTACTAGTAAATAATTGCACTGCTATTCGAGTTATACACTAGGGACATTCCTAACATCAGTTTCTACATGCTGTGCTGGGGACCCCTACTTTGCAGAGAAAGAAGCAGTAGCAAAACTGACAGCAGTTGGGACATACCACTCACTCGTTTAAAAAAAGAGGGGGGAATTGGACCAGTCCACTCCATCAATAAATCAATTCAACCAAAGTCTGTGACCTAACAAATTGGTTATTCTCATTAAAACAACCCAAAACCAATAACCAAATAAAACAACCCATGAATTCGGTCAAAATAAAATCCCTGCAACCCAGGAAAAGGTTATGGCTTCAAGAAATAACCCAGGAAAGTGACCTAACACCATTGACTGAAGTGTTTAGTTGCAATTTTGACCGATTAGTTTTTTGTGTGCAGATAGGGCTAGGTGTCCCTTTTGTCCGTTTAAAGCAGGAGTGCCCACGCGTTTTTGACTTGACAAAATGACAAATGACAATTAAAAAAAAAAATATATATATATATATATATATATATATATATATATATATATATATATATATATATATATATATATATATATATATAATATATATATATATATATATATATATATTTAAAGGTAGGGGAAGTGATTTCACTTTTGTCAGATATCACCCAAAAAATATTTTTTTTCTGTTAAAATGCTCTATTATAAGGTGTGGAAACCACATATGGAGTTTCCCCCTCCCCCACGTTAGCAGAGGAGCTAATAAAAGTTCCCCAGGTCGCCACAATTCTCCTCCAATCAGGAGCGAGCAGCAGGTTCACATAGTGTAGCTACTGTTGGGGGCCCCTAGTGCACCAGGCTGGTACTACACCATGAATTTCAAATCACTTCCCCTACCTTTAAAAAATGTATGGCTTTGGAATGGCAACACTGATGTCAGTGGCGGTTCTAGAGTGTTTTACTCCCTGGGCAAAAGCCACTGATGGCCCTCCCCCTCCCCACTCAATGCAAATTGCATTTGCATTGAGTTTATGCTGTATAGCCTACTGTAGTTTCAGTTAATTCAATGAATAAGTAGCTATAATGCAAACTGCATTGGAGGGAGAGGGACCTCAGGGTGAAATGTAGAAAAGGGGGCATATATGACAAGAATCAAGGGCATTATGCATCATGTCACAGAAATCATGGTGGCGCCCAATATGTTTTGGTGTGGAATTCTCCTTTAACCACTGGGGAAAGTCCCCGATAATGAATGCACCTGCTGCACCCCTTCTCAAGAAACTGACCGAAAGAATTGCGAATTTCAAATATGCTTGAGTTTGGTGTTAAACTTTTCAGATTTGAAAAAACTTTTCAAAAAAGCAGGACTCCCCAATAAACCATGGGACGTAAGATTTCATTGAAGTCAAGCGGTCCAGCGGTAACACCTAACCAACTGGACCCCATGCACGCCCAGGACACATACACACATGAATTGCATGATATTACAGGGCTTGACACTAACACTTGCCCGCTTGCCCGGGGCAAGTTAAAAAAAAAATGGTGGGGCAAGTGAAGACTGCTACCTGGTTGCCCGATCGGGCAAGTGTGCAACTTAGTGCACTATAACACAACACAAGATAAATTTGTCTTGAAGGCAGTCATTGCACTCTGCCTCTGTGTCTTTCCCTGCTTTCTAGATATCCACAATTCCAGGCTGGATTTGGGAAACAAAACAGGCAAATTAACACATCAAAATGACCATTAATCTTCTACAGTGTAGACCTGGGCTAATTAAGATGATGAATTTTAACTCTTGAAAGTGTAAAAATGAAACCAAATGGACCCGCAAGGGTCCATTTGGTTTCATTTTTACACTCTCAAGAGTTACATCTGGTTAACCAACTTAACTGGGGACCACCTGGAACCATTGGTTTCATTTTTACACTCTCAAGAGTTACATCTGGTTAACCAACTTAACTGGGGACCACCTGGAACCTGGGGGGCAAGTGACCATGGCCTGAGGGCAAGTAGAACCTGACTTGCACTTGCCCGATGGGCAAGTGCCTCGGAGACCTTAGTGTCAACCCCTGATATTACCATTGCACTGATCTGCGTCTGTGGGACACTTGCACGTGCTAACACTTGTAGATCCATGGAATGACAATAACTGACGGAATAACACATCTGTATTTTTTATTTTTTTGCTTTGTGCTGGATCCAAACCAATCGAAGCACCCACTCTTCTTTTTTTTTTTTTTCTTTTTTTTTTTTATCCCACGATTTTGTAACCCATTTTTCCACCAGTGCCAATTCCTAATGTGATCCTGGGCTCTACACACCCTCCACCAACCTGGGGAGGCAGCGGACTGGCCTCATGCTTCCTTCAATGCATGAGGAGTCCAAGCTGCCTTCTTTTCACCTGACAGGGGGGAGTTTTCCTGGCTGGACGTAGCGCGTGGAAGGAACACGTTATTCCAACCAGTTCCTGTCCCCTCCATCAGGCTGGCCAGGGGGAGGCAGTTTAGAGCCCAGGATTACAGCATGTTTTTGTGAGGGTATCTACCCTAGGGGACACGGGGAGAACATGCAAACTCCACACAGAAAGGCCCTTTCACCAACCCCGCCTCGGGTATGGGCACTGATGACGTGGAGGAGCAGACACGCCGCCAGCACCCACAGCAGCGCCCCTAGCGGGAATCGAACCCAGGACCTTCTAGCTGTGAGGCGACAGCACTAACCACTGTGCCACCGTGCCCCGAAGCACCCACTCTTCGAGAGCACTGTCTCTTGGTCTGGTCTTCTATCGTAATAATTCTATCGTATAATTTACTTGGGGGTATGAACGGGTGCAACTGATTGGCCAGCAGCCCCGTCCATTTGGCTGTTAAATCAACCTATAATTTGTTTCTTTAAAGGCAGTGTTGGGTTTTATAAACATCATCATCCAACATACAGTATATATTTTTTTTGCTTTTGCTCACATACTAGTAATGCTTGTTAGCAAATGGGCTAGCCCATTTGCTAACCAAACAAGGTTAGCAAATGGGCTAGCCCATGAGCCACATGACAACAACCTCTGGTTTGGATGGTATGGACCAAACCCCTCTCCCTTGAAATCGCTCAGAGAGGGGATAAGGTCAATGACAATGACGATGCCGGGTAAACCGGCCACTCTATTTGGGCATATTATTAGCACTGGACAAGTGGATCCACATACTTTATAGGCTATATGGTTCTGGACAACCAACTGCCCGGACAACTTGGTGCCAGGCACACATTGACAGTGGGTGAAAATATAGTCCAGTCCTGGCTGAAAAAAAAAAACAATGAAAAGAGTGGAAAACTTCCCCCATGAGACAAGGACTAAACCCATAAAGGAGGAACACAGCTGGTCACCCCTATAAGTCTTAAACAAGATGCTATCAAACTGCTGAACAGATACATTGCGTTTTGGTCTAAAAAACACTGCCTCTCATTGCCGTATTATTCTTTTGTTCCACACCAAAGATTATTCGGTAATTGAAAACATGCCTCTTGCACCCTGGTCCTTTTTTGGTTTTTCCATGCACCTCGGCCGGCTTTTTGCGATGATTTGTGGGCCAACCCATAGTCTTCGGGGTTTTTTTCTTTTTTTTTTTTAAACCAACACACGTCTGGAAAGCTTCGCAGAAGTTATATGGAGACGAGTTTCCAACCTGCGGATGGCATTGAGTCCATTATTGTCTCTCTCTCTCGCAGCTGGTGATATAAACGGCTTTTAATAGCACCACAATGATGTCACGCAGACAAACGCTTTAAATATCGAAAATCCATCTGTGAAAAAAGGAGAGAGAGAGAAAAAACACAGAGGACCTGCGTATATTTGACATGTTTTCACTTATATGATTTGACAAGTTGGGGAAAGAGAGAGAGAGAGAGAGAGAGAGAGAGAGAGAGAGAGAGAGAGAGAGAGAGAGAGAGGACTTGGCAACGCGGGCCAAGACCACATGGAGAATAGATTTGAGAGAGAGAGCATATACAGTAATAAAGGAGCAGTTGTCCAAGGAAATGTATGCATGCGTGCACGTGTATGTGTGCGCGCGCGTGTGCATGCGTGTGCACGTGTACAGTACGCGAGAGACTATTTGTGCAGAGGAATATAATAGCCTATATTTATAGGCACTTGCCGCCACAATATCAGGTTCCTTCTTCAATCCAGAAAAACGACACATAAATCAGGGGCGGATCTAGGCATGGGCATGGGGGGGGCAGTGCCCCCCTAAATGCCCCGAGACTGCCCCACCAAACATGATGACATGCAAACAACCCCAAGATATTTCAAATCAATGTGCTTTTTGATTTTTAAAATGGTTTGAAACAGTACTACTGCTACTAACTAACTACAGCTGTGGCACCTCTAAGCCAACAGCATTTCATCATTGAAAACAGAAAACTCTCTGAGTCAGACCTTTAGTTTTATGCATGCTGCGTGTCTGTTGCAACTTCAACAACAACTGGATGTTATTATTGATGCTTTACTTGACTAATAAAAGTCCCGTAACTGAAAATGGTATGGGGGTGGCTTCATCGCCCGTGACGCTTCGCGCCACGGGCGATGAAGCCGCCCCCATTCCATTTTCTCCTGCCCCGTCCACTTGGAAAATGTTACATCCGCCCCTGCACATAATGAGATGAAATGCTATAGTGCCACTGTAGAGCACTGTGGTTTCCAAACAATGGGTCTGGAGCGTGAGACGTTTGGTAGACCTCATGCTGTACATCATATCAGAGTCACGTAACGGCGTGTTACACTAAGAGATGCACGCGAACTTTGGCACACAGGGAAAGTGACACACTTTTTTTTTTTTTTGAGAGTCAGGCTTCCTGCTGTTCCTGCTTGCGTGAAAGTCGCGCCGCATTTAGAACCAGCGCACGGCACGCACTGCCTGGGTGTGCTGACAGTAGCATTTTGTGCCCGGTCATGTCATGTCAGACGTTAGGCAGAAGTTGGCCCAGTCACCAGTCACAGCAAAGCTGTGTTCCTATAATCTCTCTCCCTCCTTGCCTCCAGTGCCGCCAGTGACCCCGCAGTGTGTACACGACAATCGCTTCACATCACATCGTACGCAGTCTAGGCTTCACAGCTTCGTGCTCTCAGAGGAAGTTCGACAATGACTTATACACTTTTGTACATAGTCAGTGATGGGCAAGTTACTGGGAAAATGTAGTAAGCTACACTACTTGTTACTCTCGAAAAAATGTAGCTAAGCTACACTACATGCTATACCCAGAAAATTGTACTAAACTACACGACAAGCTACACGACAAAAGTAGCTAGCTACATCAACACTACCACTACTACTATACTACTACTATATAAATATATAACTCAACTTAATGTACAACTTTTTAAACATAATATTATGTTGTTTGTTTTGTCTTGCTTGCTTTTTTCCCTTTTTTATCCTCTCGACTGTAAAGCACTTTGAGCTGCATTTTGTCATGACAGGTGGTATACAAATAAATTCTACCCTTTGAAAATGGGTGGAATTCGAAAATATGGGTGGGAAAATGTAGTAAGCTACACTACTTGTTACTCTTGAAAAAATGTAGGAAGCTACACTACTAGAACTGTTCTGAAAAGATAGCAGTTGGTATCGCAACCGCCCGTCAGGCAACCCCCCACGACGAGCCTTGCAAAGCAAAAGACATTTTTATCTGCACTCAAAAGCAAAACAATTATTGTATAATAATTTAGTTCTTCATGAACTGGGAGAGGAAATGACAAGGCACCGTAACTAAGGACACTTCCCGACAGCTAGGAAACATAAAGCCAAGTGGCAGTAGCCGTTTTGGACTGTTGTACATTGAAGCAGGGGTTTTCAACAGGTGGTCCGGGGACCACCAGTGGCCCCTGAGAGCTAGGTTCCAGGTGGTCCGCAGCTAAGTTGGCTAACCAGATGCACTGTAACTCTTGAGAACATAAAAAAAATCACTTTCAAGAGTTAAAATATGGTCATTTTGGTCTGTATGTTTTTAAGTTAAAAGCAAAAGAAATCCTTAGTGTTGGGGCTAAAATGTCATCAAATGGTGGTCTGTGGCTCAAATAGTGGGCCCTGATATGAAAAAGGTAGAAAACCACTGTTGTACATAGAGGATTGACACAAAGTTGGCAAAAAAAAACTCTTGCAGCACTCCGCGGGGGCGGCGTTCTCATAGTGCTCACTGTCACTGTCATTATCATTGTCAGTGTCATTGTCATTGTCGCGGCTCTTGTTACGCCGACGACGGTACGCGTGGGACTGTGCGAAGACGTTATCTACACTGGAGATCTTTCTGTGTGGTTTCCAGGATGGCCACACATACAGCACCGCGTCTGCCTGCCCACATCCTCCCATTGTTCCATCACCTCCCGTCCCTATACACTCCCACCTTTTCTCTTCCTGTGACTCCTTCATTCATGTTTAAAAGTCTTTTTTTTTTAATTCTTCACCTCTCTCTTGCACAAACCCACACCCTTCCTGCCCCCGCCAGCCACCCACCCACCCAGCCACGGCCCAGCCCCTCATTCATCCACTCTTCTCAGTCTTCTCTATATTATGTGTGTGGGTGGGTGCACACATCCATGCATGCCGGTGCACCCGGTGTCAATTCTTAATGTGATCCTGGGCTCTACACACCCTCCACCAACCTGAGGAGGCATGCAGCGGACTGGCCTCATGCTTCTTTCAATGCATGAGGAGTCCAAGCTGCCTTCTTTTCACCTGACAGGAGGGAGTTTCCCTGGTTGGACGTAGCGCGTGGAAGGAACACGTTATTCCAACCAGTTCCTGTCCCCTCCATCAGGCGCCCCGGCTGGCCAGGGGGAGGCAGTTTAGAGTCCAGGATTACTGCATGTTTTTGTGAGGGTATCTACCCTAGGGGACACAGGGAGAACATGCAAACTCCACACAGAAAGGCCCTTTGGTCAACCCCACCTTGGGTATGGGGATTGATGACGCGGAGGAGGAGACACACCACCAGCACCCACAGCAGTGCCCCTAGTGCAGCGGTCGGCAACCCAAGATGTTGAAAGAGCCATTTTCGACCCAACATTAAATTCAAATCTGTCTGGAGCCGCATTTTATTATTATTTTTTTTCCTGAGAGTGTGCAAATGTGAACCAAATGGACCCTGGCGGGTCCATTTGGTTCCATTTGCACACTCTCAGAAAAAAAGGTCCTCAAAGAAAAATCATTAACATGGTGAAACACAACCTTTCTTCAGAAATGGAGTTTCTAAAAAAAAATAAAGGAGTTTTACAAAACTACATTTCTAGTCCACACAACACCTCTAAGGTATATTAATGACATAGTAAACTGAGTAAACCTTTGAAAATGGGTGGTTCAGATTGAAAGCTCCACCTCTGATAACTGCTGGGCTTTTTTGACATGGCCAAGTGCTACTTTAACTGGCAACTGTCAGACAGCGCAACGTGTTTTGGGTGACTGACTTGGGTGTGTATGTAATAATGCTACAGCCACTGAACCACTAGGGCTGTGTTCTGGAGCCGCATGCGGCTCCCGAGCCGCAGGTTGCTGACCCCTGCCCTAGCGGAATCGAACCCAGGGGCCCATGGGGTCAAGATGTAGAGGCCAGTCTGCTATCTGTGGAAAGTCGCGGGGGGTTGGGAGGACCTTGGTCCAAGAACATCAGAGCTACCTAAATCTACCAGATGTGATCTTGCGTTGTGGTGTATCGCAGGCCCTTGTTTTCCAGATGTGTTGGTTGTTTCATGTGACAGTGACCAGAAGTGGACACGGATTTTCCACCAATGCAGATTTGCTGTAATGGGACAATTGAGCTGGGAAGAACAATACTGTAGGCACGTTATAATTTTACAAATGTTTTTAAGCTGGTCCTATTTTTAGATTATTTGAACCGCATGGAAAGTACTGGAACTGGTCCATTTGGATGCCTCCGGAGTCCGGACGTCTCGGGTCTGGGTGTTGTTTTGGAGGGTTTTTGGTTTGTTTTTTTTGCTTCTATTTGTTTTTACCACTCAGAGATCACTGGAATGTTTTCAGGCAGATAGGCCTGTAAACTGGCAGGGTCAGATAAAACATTTCCCAATTGGGGGGGGCAGGAGAAAATGCTGTTAGCTTATAGTGGTGGTTGGTTTATAGTGGTGACACAGCTGTAGTTAGTTAGTGGCAGTAGTAGTGTTTCAAATCATTTTAAATATAAGCACTTTAATTTGAAATATCTTGGGTTGTTTTGCATGCCATCGTGTTTCGTGGGGCAGACTGGGTATTTCGGGGGTCAACCTAAGCGCAAGCACGTCACAGTGTGGACCAGCAGGCTGATGGAGGAATTCCAGGTTTTTCATCTTATCAATGCCAGTCGTGCCAGTCGCTTTTTCTAGGCATTTTTTTTCTACATGCAGTAAGGTCGGTAAGAGCGGCTTGATAACTAATAACCTCCTGGTAATTATTGCTTTTACCAGGAGGAATAGTGGCCCTTGCACATTGAAAGGGCCACCGTCGGCTAAAGCAGAGGTTTTCAACCAGTGGTCCGGGAACCACCAGTGGGCCTTGAGAGGATTCCAGGTGGTCCCCAGGCTAAATGATGGAAAGTTGGTTAAACAGATGCAACTCTTGGAGAGCGTAAAAATGAAACCATTTTGGTTTCATTTTTAGACTCGACTTTTTCTTGGCCACATCCGGTGATTGGCCACTTACTGACACCTAGTGGTTGTGGAACATTATTGATGGCCATTGTGGAGGTTCACTGTCAAGCAATGACCATTGCGTCCGTTGCGTCAGCCGCCTATAAAGGGTTAACAAACACACAGTAGAGCATGTGTTACAAGTCGCAAAATGAATTACTGCTGTTGACAACGGCCCAGAACATCACATTATGGTGCGTGCGGTACGTTGGATGTTGTTATGATTAAATTGTGTCTCATTCATTCAAAGCCTGGCAATGAGTAGAAGTTAGCCAACGTTGGAGTGAGTATTACGTTTCCCTGCAAGGCAGTCCAACAACCCCCAGTGCCTAACACCGCTCACGTACCGACTGCACGCACGCACGCGTGCGGCGTCTCGTCTCGTGGCTGATGCGAGAACCACCTGCCATGACACATTTCTTACGCCGTCTTCACGGCGAAGCGTAATTGTCACTCAAGCTGTTTTATGTCACCGTAAAGCCCGGGAGCCGAGAGTGTGCGGAGTTGAGCGCCTTCGCAGGTACGCGCGAGTGGCTCGCGTTTCACTGCATCTCATGGCCTTAGCAGATGGCTATAGCCGCTGTCTGTCGCGCAGCAAAAAAAAAAATACATCTCATGGCCTTAGCAGATGGTGTGTCTGTCGCGGAGCGGAGTGGAGTGGAGCGAAAGCTGCGGTGAGGTCCGACTGGGCCGCGCGCCGGGGTGATTGGCACTCGCCGTGCAGGCCTTGACACTAACACTTGCCCGCTTGCCCGGGGCAAGTAAAAAAAAATGGTGGGGCAAGTGAAGACTGCTACCTGGTTGCCCGATCGGGCAAGTGTGCAACTTAGTGCACTATAACAGGGGTTTTCAACAGGTGGTCCGGGGACCACCAGTGGTCCTTGAGAAGGTTCCAGGTGGTCCCCCAGGCTAAATGATGGAAAATTGGTTAACCAGATGTAAAAATGAAACCAAATGGACCCTTGCGGGTCCATTTGGTTTCATTTTCACCACTCATCTGAATCAGCAACTATTTAATTAAGAAGTCTACACTGTTTTATTTGCTGAAATCCAGCCTGGAATTGTGAACAAAACCTAAAGAATTCTTTAGTTTTAGATCATTGGGGCTAAATGTCATCAAATGGTGTCCGTGGCTCAAATGCTGAATAAATGGTGGTCCCTGTTCTCAAGAGTTACATCTGGTTAACCAACTTAGCTGGGGACCACCTGGAACCCTCTCAGGCAAAGCACCCAAGTAGGAAGTAAACTTAAATGCAAAATTTACAATATATTTTTTGGGGGCAAGTGACCATGACCTGAGGGCAAGTAGAACCTGACCTGGACTTGCCCGATGGGCAAGTGCCTCGGAGACCTTAGTGTCAACCCCTGCCGTGTTGACATTGGCGAGGGTGAGGTGAAGGTTGAGGGCTGAGATGTTGCGGGCCACAAAGAGACGTGCACAAACACATGTTATTAAGTCATTCTAGCTGATGCTTATTGTTCGGCGTATAAACCGTGGAATTTTCTTTGCAATGTAATTCCACCTGTGGCGGTTTCAATTAAACATTACACTATCGACTGGTATGACCTGCAAGCGCGTCTTTCTTGCACGAGAAGCGAACGCAGCTTGTACAAGTGAATTGCAGGTATATATACCTAGTGCAGGGGTCAGCAACCTGCGGCTCAGGAGCCGCATGCGGCTCTAGAACACAGCCCTAGTGGCTCAGTGGCTGTAGCATTATTACATACACACACTGGGGTGATCCACACCAAAACAATATAAACATTTCAGTCACCCAAAACGCGCTGCGCTGTCTGACAGTTGCCAGTTAAAGTAGCACTTGGCCATGTCAAAAAAGCCCAGCAGTTATCAGAGGTGGAGCTTTCAATCTGAACCACCCATTTTCAAAGGTTTACTCAGTTTACTATGTTCATTAATATACCTTAGAGATGTTGTGTGGACTAGAAATGGAGTTCTGTAAAACTCCTTATTTTATTTTTTTTAGAAACTCCATTTCTGAAGAAAGGTTGTGTTTCACCCGTGTTAATGATTTTTCTTTGAGGACTCTTTTTTTTCTGAGAGTGTGCAAATGGAACCAAATGGACCCGCCAGGGTCCATTTGGTTCACATTTGCACACACTCAGGAAAAAATAATAATACAATGCGGCTCCAGACAGATTTGAATTTAATTTTGGGTCCAAAATGGCTCTTTCAACATCTTGGGTTGCCGACCCCTGACCTAGTGTACTCACAACGTGATGCATTGCAGTGTTGTGGGCTTCATTCGCTTATAGGCCTTGCATGGCAAAACTATAAACCTACGACTACTACTACAGTGGGAAGGAGAATCAAAAACCGTCAGCGACTAAAGTTGCAGGGAGGGAGGGGTGGATACAGAAGAAGCAATATCACAATCACTTTCTCGATCATGAAAAATATGAATCAACCACTTCAATAGTCTCTGTTGAGACAGCTAGACCACATGAAAAATGTGAATTCAAAATATGAAAGCATGGCACAGAACCACATTACTCACAAACAAAAATGGCAGCGCCAAAGTGCTTATGTGACACAAATCCGGGATCGTTGGCTCCCTGTCATTTCT
>CM076987.1:41256202-41291202 GCA_039105355.1 Benthosema pterotum
TTAAATGAAAATAGCACGCATGCTTTTTTCGCCTGCCCACCCAATTGGGAAACGTTACATCCGGGCCTGGTATCCATGCAGTCTCACATGAATGGGTGGAACATATTGTGTTGCAAACACAAGTCGTCTGCCATGGGAACTTTTCTTGTAAATTAATTGTGTCGTGTCTCGGAGATGTGTGTCAGACCTTGGCTTGCTAGGACAATGGCGTTGAATACTGAGCTGTTAGTCCACCAACAGAATACCGATTTGCCCTTCAGCCCTGTTTGTGGAATGCATGAATGAATGAATGGGTAAATGTGCATGCTATGGATAAGGGTGGAAAACACGCAACCTATATATATATATTTTTTTTTCTCGCCATTTAAAAGGCCACACTGCACGTGAGAGCAGACTTAGATAAAAAAAATGTAAGTCATTTTTTTAAATTGGGAATTCAGGTGCTGCTGTTGTTTGTAGTGACAGGGCCATGATGTGCCTTGAGAAAGATTGTTTTTTTTCCCGTCAATTAATTGGAAATGTTCTTTTGGCGATAACACGCCATCAAGGTGTATTTCGTTTGTCATATCAATTATCTGAGAAGTGTTTCTGTTGGTGTGTGTGTGTGTGTGTGTGTGTGTGTGTGTGTGTGTGTGTGTGTGTGTGTGTGTGTGTGTGTGTGTGTGTGTGTGGTGTGTGTGCGCACACGTCCATGTTGTGTGTGTGAGTGCGCACGTCCATGTGTGCGTACTTGCATGGGCATGCGGGCACGTGTGCCTGCTCATGCAAAAGAGTGACTACACGTGCCGTCTGAAAGAAATCGATCACGTGTGTGTGTGTGTGTGTGTGTGTGTGTGGTGTGTGTGTGTGTGGTGTGTGTGTGCGTGTGTGTGTGTGTGTGTGTGTGTGTGTGTGTGTGTTTCCCCAGACTGTGTTAACCCAGTCTATACTTGGTTGGGCGATGGTGTCACACGGTGAAAATAGCAGTGCTGCGTACGTCAGTGTGTAGATTTGCCGTTTTCGTGGGAACTACATGTGCCACGAGACAACAAGCAGAAAGAACACCGTGAACTGAACGGCACTGACATGAGACAATGAACACCGTTAACCCTTATAGTGTACTGAACGCGTTTTGGTGTTCTAAGCATTATGTTTTAACTATTGAAAAATAGCAGATCTACAAGCTCATAGCGCGCCACCGAGTGGCGCGCTACGAGCTTGTATCTCGAAAAATCGTGAAAAACGTGGTGCAAATCTTTGAATATTATGTTATTCAGAAACTAGAAATCTAGACGGGACACTATAGTTGTGTTGTTGTGTTTTAACTATTGAAAAATAGCAGTTCTACAACCTCATAGCGCGCCACCGAGTGGCGCGCTACGAGCTTGTATCTCTGCTATTTTTGAAAAACCGTGAAAAATGTGGTGCAAATCTTTGAATATTATGTTATTCAGAAACTAGAAATCGAGACGGGACACTATAGTTGTGTTGTTGTGTTTTAACTATTGAAATAGCAGATCTAGAAGCCATAGCGCGCCACCGAGTGGCGCGCTATGAGCTTGTATCTCTGCTATTTTTGAAAAATCGTGAAAAACGTGGTGCAAATCTTTGAATATTATGTTATTCGGAAACTAGAAATCTAGACGGGACACAACCACATCAACCCTCCAGTCCTCGCTATCTGGGGATGGATTGATTGATGGATTGATTGATTGGTTCCTTGCCCTTTAGGACAAGGTCGACTCTTGCCCTTAGGCGTCTTACTGGTTTTATTACTTGTTTGTTTATTTAACAAGCTCTAAATATTCTGTTCTGGCGGTCCTTGACATGAAAACCTTTGAGATCTAATTATACTAATTGAAAGGCCTCAGTTCTAAATAGGCTAGTGAATATGTCAGGACAGTGGACATTGGTTCTGGGATTGGCCAATAGAGCAAAACCGTGAGGTTAGATTCCGGGCTCCCAAAGAGAGAGTATTGTAGTATGTTGTCCAAAACTATGTACTATAGCCTGACGTTTTTCTTTGGTTACAAGATTTTTTGGAAAATCTCGAAAACAATGAAAAACGCCTTACTATGGTATGTCCTTTTTCCCCCTCGATTTGGACTATTTTGCGAAAATCCTCAAAAACAATGAGAGTATGTACCGGCAGTGGCAGCTGCTGTGTCAAAGCCGGTGCAGCTGATAATGTTTCATCTGGCAACCCAAATCCTTACCCTAACCATAACCAAATCCTTAGCTGATCCATAACATTAACCAAACCCTTACCCTAATGTTAACCAAACCCTTATCCTAATGTTAACCAAACCCTTATCCTAATGTTAACCAAACCCTTATCCTAATGTTAACCAAACCCTTATCCTAATGTTAACCAAACCCTTATCCTAATGTTAACCAAACCCTTACCCTAATGTTAACCAAACCCTTATCCTAATGTTAACCAAACCCTTATCCTAATGTTAACCAAACCCTTATCCTAATGTTAACCAAACCCTTATCCTAATGTTAACCAAACCCTTATCCTAATGTTAACCAAACCCTTATCCTAATGTTAACCAAACCCTTATCAGGGTATAAAAAGAGAAAGAAAAGAAAACACACCACAGCACGACGGCCAGGAGGAGAACGAAGGGATTCAATGATAGACACAATGACATAGACAGAATACGAAATAAACATAAAAGCAGCAGAATTTATTATAATTGAGGGAGGTAGGAAGTAGAGAGAAAAGCAGAGGGGAAAATAAATAACAATGGACGCGAGGAGAACAGGGGAGGAGGGCGAGGTGCTGCTAGTGGTCTATGAAATAGCGGTGGTCGCGGTGCTTTGAGCGGTGCTCGCGGTGGCCACCGAAATTCCAGACTCTGAAAGAACCCTTAGCCGATCCATAACATTAACCAAACCCTTACCCTAACCATAACCGCCAACACGGTGCAATGTGAAACGGCAGTGGCAGTCCCGCTGCTGAACCTCCCTATATCCGACAGGCGGCGGTCACCGCCAGCACCTTGCCGGGACCAGGAATGTGATGACTAAGTCGGCAATGCGATGGCACTGCCATGGGCAATGCCGATGCCGGTGATTGCATGCGGGTGATTGCATACTTTCTTTCTGGCTCCCCTGTCATTGTTAAAATGTCCTTGAGGTGAATGGAATGCACATGAATGTAAAGCATTCTGCATGAGAGCGCTATATAAATGCACCATTTGCCATTCTATGAGAACATAGAGGCTTAGACGACGTCATTCATTGGACTGCGTGCACACACGTGCTCAGAACAAGGTACACGTGCACATGGCGGGTACATGGAAAGAACACGATGGCGTGGACGTGATTGTGTGCTCGGAAGGTGTCTGGATTGCGTGTGTGTGTGTGTGTGTGTGTGTGTGTGTGTGTGTGTGTGTGTGTGTGTGTGTGTGTGTGTGTGTGTGTGTGTGTGTGTGTGTGTGTGTGTGTGTAACGGGGGTGGTTCTTGTGACATCTGAGGGAGTTGTACCAGATATATGCAGTTGCTGTGGTAACATTTGCATATGGTATTCTCACGCACATGAGCACACACGCACGCACGCACGCACGCACGCACGCACACACACACACACACACGTCATTAGTATTTTATACTTCTGCTATTAGAAAGGAGCTGCGCTATAGCACTGTACGAGTACAGCTAGATTAAACATTTAGAAAAAAAAAATGTATATATATTATCTATGCACAGGCTTCTAAGGTTCCAGGAGAATTAAAATCTTAAAGGTCTGGTGACAAAAAATCACAATCCCTCACTAGTGGCATCTGCTGACAAAGTGTTATGCAGTGCTGTTTGCTTACGCCAGGGTTTTCAACCTTTTTTCATCCCAGGGCCCACCATTTATCCAGCATTTGAGCCACAGACCACCATTTGGGGACATTTGAGCCCCACAGACCTCAAATCTAAAGATTTATTTTGCGTTTGTCCACAATTCCAAGCTGGATTTGGGAAACAAAACAAGTAAAACATACATTACAAAATGGCTAATTCAGATGATGAATATTTTAACTCTTGAGAGTGTAAAAATGAAACCAAATGGACCCGCAAGGTTCCATTTGGTTTCATTTTTATGTTCTCAAGAGTTACATCTGGTTAAACAACTTAGATGGGGACCACCTGGAACCCTCTCAAGGACCACTGGTGGTCCCGTGGACCACCTGTTGAAAACCCCTGGTTTACACCTCTACTGGATTTTGTCCAGATTTTGTGAAAGTAAACAGCATTATCAGGCCCCGATATAATGTGAATACAAGGATGTTGGCCTGTTTGGTCTGCCCTGAGCTCCACTTTACCTTTTACTATCAACACTCTATGCACATTTCTGGAAGGCCCTGCTGACAGATACAGCAGCACAGCTCAAAATCTATGCTTTAAAGGGGAACCACCATGAATTTGTGGTGTTTTTACCGTCCCCAAAAGTTATTTTTTAAACAGTCAGACCTTATAGTTAAGATATCTGTGATTTCCTGTATGAATGGTGGAGCACGAATGCTCGCTCGCTCAGATTCTCATTGGCAGTGACTTAAACCGGTCTGAAATGTATAGAAAAGATTTCGATTACATCAAATGGATTCATCATCATCAGCACGCAGATTAAATCCGATGGATTCATCATGTCACATATTCTATCATGCACACGCATACCCTACAGTACTGTAGGGGATGTGCGCAAGCGTGCATGTGTGTGTAGGGCCTATACACACACATGCACGCTTGCACGCACGTACTGTATGCTGGAGAAAGCAGCAGAACTTTTTAAAGTGGTGTCAGTCATTTGCCTCCGAGACCCAACTGCTTCTACATGTGAAATGTAAGGCATTATGTAAGGCTGTTATTCAGTATGGAAGCACTTTCACCAGCGAGGAGACGAGGGAAAGAGAGAGACTGATGGACAGACAGACAGACCCAGGGGGGGATGTAACATTTCCCAATTAGGGGGGCAGGAGAAAATGGTATGGGGGCGGCTTCATGAAGCTTCATGATGAAGTCGCTCCCATACCATTTTCGGTAATAGGACTTATATTAGGCAATTAAGCATCAACAATAACATCAGTTGTTGTTGAAGTTGCAACAGACACGCAGCATGCATAAAGCTAAAGGTCTGACTCAGAGAGTTTTCTGTTTTCAATGATGAAATGCTGTTGCTTTAGTGGTGCCACAACTGTAGTTAGTTAGTCGCAGTAGTAGTGTTTCAAATCATTTTAATTCTAAGCAATTTAATTTGAAATATCATGGGTTGTTTTGAATGCCACCATGTTTGGTGGGGCAGTCTGCCCCCCCCCCCCCCCCCCCCCCCCCCCCCCCCCCCCCCCCCATGCCCAAGCCTAGATCCACCCCTGGACAGAGCCCACTTGAGGCGAGATTGGAACAGTTGGAGCATTTGACTTTCATCTGTGTGCAGAATGTAGGTCAATCTCACATGGTTTGATGGCGTCAGGTGCTTCTGGCTCTGTCTGCATGCGATCCGACTGGTTTCTGAGTGAGTAGTACGGCGTGTAGATTCCACCACACAGAGTTTCACTGTGTGGACTTTCACTCTGTGGACTTTCACTCTGTGGACTTTCACTCTGTGGACTTTCACTCTGTGGACTTTCACTCTGTGGACTTTCACTCTGTGGACTTTCACGGAGTTTCACAGCACCACAGGGCCGGATCTAGGCATGGGCATGCTCCGATTGCTTGAAACACTTGAAATACTACTGCTACTAAGTAACTACAATTCATTGACACACTTCGGCTCAGAATGACCATAGACCATTTATTGCAAAGCTTTTGCATGTTAGCATGGCGGTGTGGCTCTGCTCGTGTGATATCAAATCTATGTAACGAGACATAGGTCTGATATCAACAACCCCCCGAGCAGAGCCTAGTATAAACACATTACAACATAGACACAATCATTCCAAATACACACCGAACATATCACAGAGAATAGAACACATAATGATCACAGATACCCATGACAGAAATAGGCACCACAATATGCTACAATCCACGAATCATGATCATCTCATAATCAGCCACTCAGAACTAGTGCAACAGGGAGGAGGCCGGGGAGGTGGAGGAAATTTGAACGCTTACATTTGAACAGGCACATGGAGTCGACTAGAAGGAAGGCTGAGAACAGAATGACTGCTTATAAAGAACACCTGATGAATGTGGGCGTGAGTGACTTGCTGTCAGCCAATGAGAGTGAGGGGAGTAGACATGGAGAGAGACTGCTGATTTAAAGAAACAGAATGAAACTGACTGAGAATGAGGAGTATAATACAATAACCATTCTGCCCTCCGTGCCTCCATGAACTATCGCTTACGCTGGATTTGTGTCACCACTAAACCAATAGCATTTCATCATTGAAAACAGAAAACTCTCAGACCTTTAGCTTTATGCATGCTGCGTGTCTGTTGCAACTTCAACAACAACTGATGTTATTATTGATGCTTTACTTGTCTAATAGTTCTCTACAAGATATGAATATTGTCGGTCACAGAACCAAAGAATTTAAATGAAAATGGTATGAGGGGCCTCATGCCATTTTCGAGAGAGAGAGAGAGAGAGAGAGAGAGAGAGAGAGAGAGAGAGAGAGAGAGAGAGAGAGAGAGAGAGAGAGAGTGTGAGTGAGTGAGTGAGTGAGTGAGTGAGTGAGTGAGTGAGTGAGTGAGTGAGTGAGTGAGTGAGTGAGTGAGTGTGCGTGCGTGCGTTTACCGCATGAGGCTCCATTTATGTAGAGCAGACTGAATTAACACCAACTGTCGTAGGCCAAAACAATCTCAGAAATCAACTAATTGAGGAGCAAGACCATTTCCCAACTGCAAACGTTGGTCTGTGATCGCGACCGCCGACCGCTATCCCAACAGTCACGGTCGCGACCGTGAGGGGTTGAAGAAGATTTCAGCTCAGATGTGAACACCTTGACCTCAACAAAAACTCATGCGTTTTTCAAGCAGAAAAGCAAGTCAAGGTGAGGTAAACTATCCTGAAAAAAAAAAATATATATATATATATAAATATATATATACATACACAGTATATATATATTATCTATGCACAGGCTTCTAAGGTTCCAGGAGAATTAAAATCTTAAAGGTCTGGTGAAAAAAAATCACAAACCCTCACTAGTGGCATCTGCTGACAAAGTGTTATGCAGTGCTGTTTGCTTACGCCTCTACTGCAGGGGTTTTCAACCTTTTTCATCTCAGGAACCACCATTTATTCAGGATTTGAGCCACGGACCATCATTCGAGGATATTTTTAAACCCACAGACCCCAAAACTAATGATTTCTTTTGCTGCTGGCCAGTGTAAAGTGTAAAAATGAAACCAAATGGACCATTCATTTCATTTTTACAATCTCAAGAGTTACATCTGGTTAACCTAGAACCCTCTCAAGGACCACTGGTGGTCCCGGGGACCACCTGTTGAAAACCCCTGGTTTACACCTCTACTGGATTTTGTCCAGATTTTGTGAAAGTAAACAGCATTATCAGGCCCCGATATAATGTGAATACAAGGATGTTGGCCTGTTTGGTCTGCCCTGAGCTCCACTTTACCTTTTACTATCAACACTCTATGCACATTTCTGGAAGGCCCTGCTGACAGATACAGCAGCACAGCTCAAAATCTGTGCTTTAAAGCAGGGGTTTTCAACCTTTTTGATGCCAGGGACCACCGTTTTTTTCAGAATTTGAGCCACGGACCACCGCTTGAAGACGTTTTAGCCCTACAGACCCCAAAACTAATTATTTATTTTGCTTTTGTCCATCTCCTAATTGTGTAGACTTATGGGCTGATTCAGATGATGAATATTTTAACTCTTGAGAGTGTAAAAATGAAACCAAATGGACCCGCAAGGGTCCATTTGGTTTCATTTTTACGTTCTCAAGAGTTACATCTGGTTAACCAACTTAGCTGGGGACCACCTGGAACCCTCCTAAGGACCACTGGTGGTCCCTGGACCACTGGTTGAAAACCCCTGCTTTAAAGGGGAACCACCATGAATTTGTGGTGTTTTTACCGTCCCCAAAAGTTATTTTTTAAACAGTCAGACCGAACATATCACAGAGAATAGAACACATAATGATCACAGATACCCATGACAGAAATAGGCACCACAATATGCTACAATCCACGAATCATGATCATCTCATAATCGGCCACTCAGAACTAGTGCAGGCAGGAGGCCGGGGAGGTGGAGGAAATTTGAACGCTTACATCTAAACAGGGACATGGAGTTAACTAGATCGAAGGCTGAGAACAGAATGACTGCTTATAAAGAACACCTGATGAATGTGGGCGTGAGTGACTTGCTGTCAGCCAATGAGAGTGAGGGGAGTAGACATGGAGAGAGACTGCTGATTTAAAGAAACAGAATGAATACTGACTGAGAATGAGGAGTATAATACAATAACCATTCTGCCCTCCGTGCCTCCATGAACTATCGCTTACGCTGGATTTGTCTCACCACTAAACCAACAGCATTTCATCACTGAAAACAGAAAACTCTCTGAGTCAGACCTTTAGCTTTATGCATGCTGCGTGTCTGTTGCAAGTTCAACAGCAACTGATGTTATTATTGATGCTTTACTTGTCTAATAATTCTCTACAAGATATGAATATTGTCGGTCACAGAACCAAAGAATTTAAATGAAAATGGTATGAGGGGCCTCATGCCATTTTCGAGAGAGAGAGAGAGAGAGAGAGAGAGAGAGAGAGAGAGAGAGAGAGAGAGAGAGAGAGAGAGAGAGAGAGAGAGAGAGAGAGAATGAGTGAGTGAGTGTGCGTGCGTGCGTGTGTGCGTTTACCGCATGAGGCTCCATTTATGTAGAGCAGACTGAATTAACACCAACTGTCGTAGGCCAAAACAATCTCAGAAATCAGCTAATTGAGGAGCAAGACCATTTGCCAACTGCAACCGTTGGTCTGTGATCGCGACCGCCGACCGCTATCCCAACAGTCACGGTCGCGACCGTGAGGGGTTGAAGAAGATTTCAGCTCAGATGTGAACACCTTGACCTCAACAAAAAACTCATGCGTTTTTCAAGCAGAAAAGCAAGTCAAGGTGAGGTAAATTATCCTGAAATTCAGACTGAATCGATCAGTTCGGCAGGCATTTTTTTTCCGCCTGTGAATCGGTCTCTATTCCAAGGCCACCACCCGTTTGGAAATGCCTGTCTGGAAAGTGTCCCATCCATGGTTGTACACTGGGAAGAGGACAGGGCTTATGGAAAAAGGTCTATTGTTGTTATAGTCTATGATGATTTGTCACACGCTATGCCAATTCGTTATGTATTTCTGCAAGGCTGCATCCAGGGGAGAAACCACCCGTCCAGAAAAACAACAACTTATTCTTCAGTCAGTTTTTACGCATCCTACTGTAGGTCCGTCTGTACACGCTGTGCCTCCCACTACTCTCTTCCTCCCTTCTTTTCTCCCTGTCTCCAGTATCTCCATCTCTCCACGTCACAGACGTCGTCACCAGCCAGCAGGTGACTTCCAGCCCTGCTGCCCGTTCCGTTTCAGACGCCACATAAAGGCCCAGTGTGTGAGAAACAAGCACAGCGGTCACAGGGCTTTGACCTACATTTTTGCAAACTCAAGTCAAGTTGACCCACATCAACAGCCACCAACCACCAACCACCACCACCATTGTCGGTACCAACACGGTGAAACAGTGGTTAGTGCTGTCGCCTGGGTTCGATTCCCGCTAGGGGCGCTGCTGTGTGGGACCATTTGGTTCCATTTGTACACCCACAGAAAAAGGTCCTAAAAGACCATTAACAAACACAACACAAACACATCCTGTCGATGTCACAATCAATTGAAATACAGTACAGTACAGTACAGAAACCACATGGACTCTTACGGGTCCATTTGGTTTCATGTTTACGCTCTCAAAGAGTTACACCTGGTTAACCAACTTTCCATCATTTAGCCTGGGGATCACCTGGAACCCTCTCAGGGACAACTGGTGGTCCGCGGACCACCTGTTGAAAAACCCCTGGTCTAGTGCCAGCGGCTGCAACCGAGTGCAGATGAGTTACACAGTTTGAGTCTATCTAGGTCAGTGGTCCTGAACTTATTCTGGATTGCGGGGGCCCACTTGAAAAAATCTTGAAAGTGTTTCACAGCCCACGCACAGCACATTGACGTGTGTTGACAGCAGCTCGAAAACCAGTAGAAATACAGTGGAGGGACATTAAGCAATGCCCCCCTAAATACACTGACCGCCCCACCAAACAACCCAAATTTTAAAGATATTTCAAATTAAAGTGCGTATATTTAAATGATTTGAAACACAGCGCTACACCAACAGCATTCCATCATTGAAAACAGAAAAGTCTCTGAGTCAGACCTTTAGTCAGACCAAAACTTGACGGATTTACAAATGGATTGCTTTATTATGAATGTTATGAACGTGGCTATTATTTTAGCTATTTTTTTCGGTTGAAAAATGAGCAAGTTATCGTCATTTCAAAAGTATATGCTCAGACTCTTACGCTGTACTCTGGCAAGATGGCGCCACGTAACAACATCACTCCCCATTGGCCAGCAGCACGGGCAAGCCATCTAGCTTTCTTATATATATCTATGGATCAACTTGTTGTCAGCCCCGGCCCCTCCCCCTATACCGCCCCTCCATTGCTGTGCTAGGTCACATCACTTGGAGCCACTCCCACCCCAAAAGGTTGACTCCTCCCACTTCTAGGCTATCGTGCCTAAACGATTTAGTCCAGGCTTTCCGTACTTTTCGCGCAACACGGACAAAAAAAATGAAAGCCTGGATGTCGTGGCTAGAGAAAGAAGGTTACCTCCGGGCCTGAGCAATATGGTGTTAAATATGAAGTCGTTTTTCAAAAGCAGGGTGCATTATTATTAACACCACAGCCAATCTGGTGATGTATTAAGTTGTCAGATGGGTGGATGTGTGTGCATTTCAAGAGCATGTTTATTTCAATCAACTCCTTACATAGTAGTGTTGTAGTCAAGACCACATAAATCGAGACCAAGACAAGACCAAGACCTAGGGGGGGGGGTCAAGACCAAAACGAGACCGAGACAATCACGGACTTGGTCAAGACGAGATCAAGACGAGACTAGCACCTAGAGGGGAAGAAGACCAAGACCAAGACCTAGAGGGCTCGAGGCCAAAAAGCCATTTTTTATTATTTTTCTGTAGTAGTACAACATAACACATTACAGAGACTTTAGTTCTTACTGTACAATACTGCCGGTTTTGCGAACCGATATGCACGTCAGGGTAACAACAAGACAAGACGATGAGACAAATGTGTGCAGAGCGGTGAGACAAAGACAAGACCAAGACAATTGAGGGTGAGACAAAAACAAGACCAAGACAACAAAAATTTGTCTTCGGACTGGACTCGAGACGAGACAATGTCTCGAGAACTACAACACTATTACATACATGTATATAATACGCAGACATGGACTTGTTTTACGGCACACATTTTAGCCTCTACTCGCAATCACCACCGTGCACAGGTGCGTTCACTAATGGCTGTGTTGTCCCCCCTCTATACGACGTGGCCTTAGCAATCATGTTCTTTTTTCCCCCTACATTAATACCCAACAGGGATTCTCCTCCAGTCCACTATCTTGTTATATGTACTGTACAGCACACTAACCTACTTTCTGGAGACAGTAAACGCTTGGAAAATTGTGCACTTACGAAGGTCACATGGCAGGGCTAGAAATGAGTGGGCAGTGTGACACGTGCTGCCATGGAACATGTTGGGTGTGTGACAGGGGGAAAAAAAAGATGATAAAAAATAAAAATAACATTTGAAAACTTTATCACTTTTATCAACTTTTTCAAAATATGAGTTATAAAGTGCTATACAGCAGTTGAACCACAAAATAGCTAAATAACGTGAAATATAACATTATTTATAAAGCCTCTGCTTAAAACTCAAGTTCGAGGTTGTTGACCGTCGGACGTCCCTCGAAGTGCACCGATTGGCCGGTTAGGTGATGACGTAATGGTGATGTAATTAAGAGATCTCTATGAATATCTCTTTACGAGATCTCTGTAAGTATTGTGGTTGCTCGCTCTGCTCACGCACAAGTAGGCCATGGCCTACTTGTGCTTGCGCAATGCGCAAGTTCGCACTAATCTGCAATCAAGTCGGCACTAGATCTGCAATCAAGTTCGCACTAGATCTGCAATCAAGTTCGCACTAGATCTGAGTGCAGACCTAGTTTTCATTGGCTTTCAAGCCATACTCCATCATCCATGTCCCTGTTTTCCTTTTTTCTGTTATTGAGTTTTGTGTTTTTTTTTTCTTTAGATGCTTATGCACACTAAGTGTTCATTGTCGACTTAGGCCTATATTGCCTTTCTGTTGTGCCCTACAGAACTTTGGTCAATCCCAGTTGTTTTAAATGTGATACAAATGTGAAATGAAGGGACCCCCATTGGTTTCTACAGAGCGGTTTTGAAACCATTATTCTGGCAAATTCAAATCCGCCATCTTTGAACTTCCCATAGTCTTCCCAACAGTCTCCGAAAAGAAACTGGAAACGACCGATATTGAGGAAGGATAAACCATTCCCCTATTGGCTACTTTTGCGTTCATTTCATTCCACCGTGAGCAGTTAAAATGTCCAGCACGGATGGCCTAATCACTGTGGAACTAACCGTAACTGGACACACACAGAGCACAGCCTCTGGCCTACCTCTGGCCTACATTCTTCACATCGGTAAAGAATCGGTGAACACTCAAGATTCAGATCGACAACATTAAGCATGAACAAAATCCTACATAAGCTCAGAGAGTGCGATGGTAGAAAATCTGAATAGGCTATTTATACTATGCATATTTAATATAGGGCTATGTCTACATGAAATGCTCCAAGTACACATAAACTGCCATCTAAGATGAGTTGAGCGTTTGCATACAACTGTAGGAGGTCAAGGCTAAGGCACGTACTATTGCAAGTGCTATGGAGCCTGAAGAGGTGTGTTTTCAGACTGCGGCAGAAGACTGGGAGTGAATCTGCAGTTCTGGTTGCCGTGGGAAGTGCATTCCATAGTTTTGGGGCCAGAAGAGAGAAGAGTTTGGGGCATGGGGAGGAGTGGTGTCCATGGCATTAAAGTTTAAAGTTCCAGTGCTATGACAAAGAAAGTACGTATAGGCACACAGAAGGCGATTTACAAGGTGTGCGTCATTCGATCCATAAGCTGACAACGTGTCGTGGTGTGACGCACTGTGGGTTGAAGGTTTGTAGAACCAATAAAGTGCCTCACAAAAGGACTGATTATCTCTAAGACCTTCCCGTGGTAGGATTCAGTGTACCAGTGGATAGAGGAGGTATGAAGGGATATTTGTACGTGTTTTCCGTGGCTCTGGGGGCCAGATCGGAGACAGACAGACAGACACCATTTGGGGACATTTTAGCCCCACATACCCCCCCAAACTAGAGATTTATTTTGCTTTTCTCAATGACCATTAATCTTCTAGTTGTGTAGACTTGGGCTGATTCAGATGATGAATATTTTAACTCTTGAGGGTGTAAAAATGAAACCAAATGGACCTGCAAGGGTCCATTTGGTTTCATTTTTACGGTCTCAAGAGTTACATCTGATTAACCAACTTAGCTGAGGACCACCTGGAACCCTCTCAGGGACCACTGGTGGTCCACGGACCACCAGTTGAAAACCCCTGCCTTAGAAGGAACTTTTACAATTTCCCCCAAGGGAGTTCGTATTATAATCTCTGATACAGAGATTGCCATAGCAAGATGTAATTGAAAATGATGAAATGACAAATCGTAAAGCACCTTGGATGGAGGCACTAAAATGCATTAACCATTTAAAGGGTAGGACCACTTTTGTTGAGGTTTTGTGTGTAGTTACCTTGACACGATGTAATTACAAATGTGGACATGAAAAAAAAAAAAAAAAAAAAAAAGTTTTAGTAATTAGAGATTGATAATTCAAAATATGCCCCTCATTGACTATACCTGTATGGTAAAATGGCTCTCAAGGACACTCTTAGTACATAAACAAACACAACCCACGGATCCAGTATCTTAGCATTTTGAATCATCAAATTGTAATCATTGGAAGTTTTTTTTTTTTTTTTTTTTTTTTTTTTTTTTTATTATCATACATTTGGAATTACATCAGCATTCTTTTTGCGGGTGAGAGAGGGAACTCGGGGAAGCAATAAAGTAATAAACATATTATTCAAGTAATAAGTAATATTTAACAGCATTGCTTGGGGTCATAAGTAAAGATATCACTCCCCTAAGCAATAATGCCCAACACTGTTTACCATGAAATGCAACAGATGCTAATGTAAGTAATAAGTAAGGCCAGCCGCAAAATGCAAGTCTATCAGTTCCAGGAACATAATATTCACAAAACACGGTACATGCACATGTGTTCCTGTGGGATGAAATACATGCATGGGAACAACCTGCTGTGCAAAGTGACCAACTTAGATTTCTATTTTGAAGCGACACAGATCCGATTCAGGCTAGATTTGGCTGCCAGTGTAAAACCGGTCTTAGACATGTTTTACATGACTTAAAGCAGGGGTTTTCAACAGGTGGTCCGGGGACCACCAGTGGTCCCTGAGAGGGTTCCAGGTGGTCACAGTTGGTTAACCAGATGTAACTCTTGAGAACGTAAAAAATGAAACCAAATGGACCCTTGCGGGTCCATTTGGTTTCATTTTTACACTCTCAAGAGTTAAAATATTCATCATCTGAATTAGCCCCAAGTCGACACAACTAGAAGATGGACAAAAGCAAAAGAAATCTTTAGTTTCGGGGTCTGTGGGGCTAAAATGTCCTCAGGTGGTGGTCCTCCGTGGCTCAAATTCTGAATAGATGGTGGGCCCTGGCATCAAAAAGGTTGAAAACCACTGACTTAAAGGGTTCAAATCATAGTGATTTGAATGCCTGACACTCTTTCAAGAAACAACAAGCAAAAGTGATTTAAAGCCTGAGATGCAGTGTTGGGACAAGTACACTACGTAACTTAATATATTACAAAATATATTACCAAAATACAGTAACTTGTAATATAAATATATTACTAAACAAAAACAATCTAATATATTATACTTTTCTTTCTGCATTACTGCATTACTTTAAATATTACTTTCTGTCAATCTGTCTCGTTGCAAGTGTTCTTGTGAAATTATCTTGACAACTGCACAAGTTAGATAATTACTTATTTTCTATAATTTGTCTTCAACTTATTTACTGGCTTAAGGAGTGACGTTTTTTCAAGTTGATTTCAAATGGATTTGACCAGAAAGCCAAGCTTTATTGTACGCATGCCACTGGCCTACACAATATTTGATTAATAGTGATATAAATATTTAAATATTTAAATTATATATTTTATTATATAATATTATATTTAATTATAATGATATATTTTGTAAAACGTAATATGTAATAGTAATATCAATATATTACACTTGCTCAGACAGTAATATTGTAATATAATATATTGCTTTAAAATGATGGTAATAATTAATAAGTAATATATTAACAAGGTAAAGTGATATTCCCAACACTGCTGAGATGTGAGTCGAAGTGTCAACTCAACACACACACACATGAGCAGCTGACACACGTGTCACATGCTGCTCTGCTGTGGTGCTCAGTAGCACACTGACCTACTTCCTGTCTATGTGTGTGTACAGTATGTGTGCGCGCACCATATGCGTTAACATAGTGGTCCACTTCCAGGGGAAGTATAATATGGACTGTTACATGCTTTCATTATCTCAGCCGAGCGTTCTCACTGAGTGGCCAGGGGCGGATTGGCCATCTGGAGTTTTCCCGGTGGCCTGCGCCACCTAGTGGCCTGCTGGACAAGATCCAAAATGCACTAGTGGCACTTCCAAAATGCACTAGAATGCGCTAGATGCTCGCCTGGAACATACAGATCAAAATGACCATTAATCTTCTACATTCTCTAGTTGTGTCAGACTAAGTTGGGCTAATTCACATGATGAATATTTTAACTCTTGAGGGTGTAAAAATGAAACCAAATGGACCCGCAAGGGTCCATTTGGTTTCATTTTTACGCCCTCAAAGAGTTACATCTGGTTAACCAGCTGCCCCTCCAGGGTGGCCTGGCAAAGGCAAAATTGTCCCGGTGGGAAAACATGTGCCAATCCGCCCCTGTGTGTGGCCCTGGGAAACGTCCATCTGCGAGTTTATATAAGATCAGAAATATGCTCTTTTCTTCTACAGTATGTTGCGTGTGTGCTCACACACACACACACACACACACACACACACACACACACACACACACACACACACACACACACACACACACACACACACACACACACACAGTGTGTGCCATTTACAGTGCCGCTGCTGATGAGTCATACACAGAGTGGCTACAGTATACATACATGCACTTTCATTTACGCCGAAAATACACGGTGGAAGTCCCACGTAACCAAGCTGCCCCTCTACAGTATAGCTGTTTAACCTAACATATTTTGCCCCCCCCGGTGTGGCCTATATGTCAGAGGCACATGCAGACACACACCCACAGTTACACCTTGCATACTGAATGCCAAAAACTGCTGAGGAACAAGAACAGAACATGACAGCTGCGGTGGAAGGATGATGAAGTGTGTCTGTGTGGATAAGTAGAGCAATAATATATAGAGCAGGGGTGCCCACACTTTTTTGACTTGAGAGCTACTTTCAAAATGACCGCCTCAACAAGATCTACGCATCGAAAAATGTGATTATTCCATTACTGAAGATCCATTTCAAGAGCCCCTAGAAAGTTTGCGTGGTGATGGTGTTACTTACTGTTATAGTGCTCCACACGCCCCAAGCTCTTCTCCCTCCTGGCCCCAAAACTATGGAATGAACTTCCCCCTGCAATCAGGACCTCAGACTCACTACCTATCTTCCGCCACAGTCTTAAGACACACCTCTTCAGACTCCATCTCAGCCCATAGCACTTGTATTACATACCAACCCACAGTACTTGCTGCAATGACTTATATAGGTTGCCTAATGTATTACTATGTTTTTAGCGCTTCATTGTATGTTGTAAAATGTATTGTAAATCCAGATTAAATTGTAAACTTTTCACCATTGTAAGTCGCTCTGGATCAAGAGCGTCTGCTAAATGCCTAAATTGTAAATTGTAAATTGTAGTGTTTAAGAATAATGCGCTTAAAATGAAAAATATAGGGGATAATTGGAAGATTTTCTTGTATATGCTACTACTGACGTTTGAAAACAGTATTTGGGGTTTCAGTTGACAGTTTGTGATGGTGAGTTCAGTCTCTTGCACCCAAAACTAAGACCTCTCATGCTTTTGAGTTCAGTCTCTTGCACCCAAAACTAAGACCTCTCATGCTTTTGTGTGGACTCTTGAGAGCGTAAAACGCTCTCAAGAGTTACAGATCTATGGGGACTGTCGTGATCTACCTGCATGGTCTGTGTGATCTACTGGTAGATCACGATTTACCTTTTGGGCACCCCTGATATAGAGTAACTGTAGCACTATTTGTGGGTTGTTTGTACGTTCCACCATGCATTTAAAAAAATCACATTTATTACATAAATGTTGGCCCTTTAATACTTCATTATATACACTGGAGCCTAAACAGCAGGGGTGGATGTAACATTTCCCAATTGGGGGGCAGGGGAAAATGGTATGGGGGCGGTTTCATTGGCAATGAAGCCGCCCCCATACCATTTCCGGTTACAGGACTTACATTAGGCAAGCAAAGCATCAATAATAACATCAGTTGTTGTTGAAGTTGCAACAGACACGCATATATATATATAACTCAACTTAATGTACAACTTTCTAAACATAATATTATGTTGTTTGTTTTGTCTTGCTTTTTTCCCTTCTTTTTTATCCTCTCGTCTGTAAAGCACTTTGAGCTGCATTTTGTCATGACAGGTGCTATACAAATAAATTCTACCCATTGAAAATGGGTGGAATTCGAAAATGTGGGTGGGAAAATGTAGTAAGCTACACTACTTGTTACTCTTGAAAAATGTATAGTAAGCTACACTACAGGTTACGGGAAAATGTAGTTAAGCTATGTAGCTTAGCTACTTGTCACACAAGCACATAAATGCACCATATCTGTACATCTGTATATGAATGACCTCGTCAGACAGGGGCGGATCTAGGCATGGGCATTGTGTTTGGAGTCTGCCCCTCCAAACACAATGCCATGCAAAACAACCCAAGATATTTCAAATTGAAGTGCTTATATTTACAATGATTTGAAATACTACTGCTGCTACTAACTACAATTTTGGCACCACTAAACCAACAGCATTTCATCATTGAAAACAGAAAACTCTCTGAGTCAGACCTTTAGCTTTATGCATGCTGCGTGTCTGTTGCAACTTCAACAACAACTGATGTTATTTTTGATGCTTTACTTGACTAATAAAAGTCCTGTAACCGAAAATGGTATGGATGCGACTTCATCCCTCTTGCCCCTCCAACATGTTCTCTTGCCCCCCCAAACGGGACATGTTACATCCTCCCCTGTCGTCGGAATAGGAGATATCTTACAGCAGAGGATGAGAAGAGCTACACACACAAAGATCTCATTTCTTTTCTTCCGCGGTGGCGCCATAGATTATGTCGGCCAGCATCTCAATGGTCCTCACAGTGTGTCCTCTCCAACACCCATATAATTATACATCTCATAAATAGAAAGCTGTACGGTGTCTCTGTGTCGCTGGCTGTGGTCCCATGCTTTGGCTGTTCCGTTTCATTATGAGTCCGCAGGTTCCCTGTGGTATATATTTGTTTTTTAGCTAATAAAATGTGTGATTCTGAACTTCCCATTGAAACAGTGCATGCCTGTTACACTACTGTAACTCAGTTACATTATGACATGAAAAATAAGCAATCAACCAACAATCACTGCCAACACCCCAGCACACATCCACAATGCCTGCTGCAGAAAATTGAAAAATATATATCAAAAATTATTATTACCGAATAACGACTAATGAATTAATAGTGTCGAATAGTGTTTTGCTAGTCGAATAATCGACTAGTCGAATATTTAGTTAATGCCCTATCCGACACTAAATATCTAGTCGCCCACGCTAGATTCTAGTTCCTCTCAGTAGATTGTAGTTTCTTAAGTTAGATTCTAGTCCATGACACTAAATTCTAGTTTGTGAAACTAGATTCTAGTCCATGGCACTAAATTCTAGTTTGTGAAACTAGATTCTAGTCCATGACACTAAATTCTAGTTTGTGAAACTAGATTCTAGTCCATGACACTAAATTCTAGTTTGTGACACTAAATTTAGTCCCTGGCGCGAGGTTCTACAAGCGATATGAGCTTGTAGATCGGCTATTTTTCGACAGCTAAAACACCAAAACGTGTTCACCCAAAAGGGTTAAGGTGCAGCTCTTAAATCCACCCTACGTCTCACCGCTGTCTACCTAATCCACCCCGTGGCCTCATGGTCTTATGCCCACTAATATGATTGAAACCCCAGGGGTGCACATACACATGGAAACGGGTCAAGATGTAACATGCAGTACATCCGTAATGTCGTAATGACTTCTGTCGCGCCAAACATTTTTACTGTGTTCAGTCGATATATCAGTGTTGGGCAGTAACTAATTCAATATTACTTATCACTGTAATGTTATTACTTTTTTTTTCCAGCAAAAGTAGTGTAACGATATTACTCTGGTAAAATGGGTAGTAATAAGTAATGTGTTACCAAAACACGCCTCATTACGTATTACAAATCCGCTTGTTGTGGCATGAAGTGAAATTCGAACAGATTTACAAACTATCGACGGAGATTTGCGGTAGTTTGTAGATCCTAATCCACCGCAGCATCCTGCACATGACCTACACGAGTTGTCACTAAACAGACAACTTGTACAGACAACAGCAGCATGACCTTAGCACAATACCTGTATGTAAGTCAAATGTGGACCCCTCACAGCTCAAAACAACCCAAAAACACTTCAACCACAAAAGCCTGTTCATGAAAAGTCATAAAAACCCTGGCATACTTTAAGAGGCTGAAATAGCCAGGAGCTACCTTAAGTGTCACTACCTTAAGTGTCACCCCCAAAAACGTCCAAAAGTCGGTCAATCTGGATGGAAGCGCCATATCTGGAGACACGTGACGGGAACACATTGGCCCGTCTCTCTCTCCCCCCCGCTGGGAGCATTCAGGGCCTTTCTGATGCCGTTCTACCTTGAGATTGGGCTGTTGCTCGCCGACTATTCAGTGAAGCCTCAAGTAATGGCAACAGGGCTCAAATGGCATTTCTGGGTTCATCTGTATTGTGGTACAGGCAGCCCTGTGACAGCCTGCTCTGTGACTATCTGTGTTAGATATTTGAGTTTCCCCATAATTAGGCGGGATGTGCATGATAATGCCATTGGCTGCACCTGTGTGTTGTTCTAGGTTTAGCCTGGCCGAACCCGAAATGATTTTGGCCTAAAGGGGCGGGGTGCCATGGGATCCACACGGCAGATCGAGCTGATCTGATTTGATCTCACTAACGTGTCGTCATCCCCGGCTCCTCCCCCTAACGCCCGTCCACTGCTGTTCTACGTCACATCATTTAGAGCGTAGCCTCGACACCCAGGCTTTCATTTTCGTTCGCCTTGCGCGAAAACGGAAAGCCTGGACTAACGCACGTTGGAAAGTGGCCTTGAGGGGGGAGTGAACCTTCCGGGGTGGGCGTCGCTCTAAATGATGTGACGTAGAACAGCAGTGGACGGGCGCGGGAGGGGCCGGGGATGACAACACGTTAGTGAGATCAAATCAGAGCGCAGCACTTCCGCCGTGTGGATCCCACGACACCCCCGCCCCCCCAAGGCCAAAATCATTGAGGGCTAGACCAGGCTATTTAGAGCGAAGCCCACCCCGGAAGGTTGACACCCCCTCTAGGCCACTGTGGGTAACAAATTAGTCCAGGCTTTCCGTTTCCGCGCAACGCGGACGAAAACGAAAGCCTGGGTGTCGAGGCTATTCTAGGTTTGATGAGGACATTTCCTGTTCTTGAAGTCACAATGGATGGACAAATGTCCATCCATGCAGGCACTCCAGCTTTGAGTGCCTTTGTAGGACATAATTGTTATGATCAAGCCACCTGACAAATTGCAATTCTTTGTTGAAGGGTCTGTGTGTGAGAGATAGTGAAATCCACCAGAGACTACTGTAGGCCTGGTCGCAATATGATCGACCGGTTTCTTACTGGTTGCGAATACTTTTCTGGTTGCAGCTATAGGTGCTTGTGGTTTGATCTAGTGCAGGAGAATTCAGCCTTTTTCATGCCAGGGCCTACCATTTATTCAGCATTTGAGCCACGGACCACCATTTGATGACATATTAGCCCCACAGACCCCACTACTAAAGATTTATGTTACTTTTGTCCACAATAGGAGGCTGTATTTGGGAAACCGAACAGTCAAACATACAGATCAAAACGACCATTGATCTTCCACATTCTCTAGTTGTGTAGGCTAATCCAGGTGGTGAATATTTAACTCTTGAGAGTGTAAACATGAAACCAAATGGATCCTCAAGGGTCCATTTGGTTTCATTTCACACTCTCAAAGAGTTGCATTTGGTTAACCAACTTTCCATCATTTAGCCTGAGGACCACCTGGAACTCTCAAGGACCACTGGTTGAAAATCACTGCCTTATGAAATTAAAGGAAATACAGCAGAGGAACCTTTTCCCGTGTTGATAAACAGAGCAGGGGTTGTTTTCAAACTAATTCAAACTGAGCCTGGGCTGCGATTGGCTAAAACGCGGCCTCATCCACCCACACCCCCCACACCCCTCCTCCCTCACACTGTGCTCTGTGGACAATAAAGTCTGATCTGTCGGGAGAGCAAAAGTACAGCATCAAAGTAAAAGCAAAATAGAGGGGGGAAAAAGCAATATATATATATATATATATATATATATATATATATATATATATATATATATATATATATATATATATATATATATATATATATATATATATATATATATATATATATATATATATATATATACACTGTATATTAGAGCTGTCAATCGATTAAAATAATTAATCGTGATTAATCACATGATTGCTCATAGTTAATCTTTGATTAAGCGCAATTTAATCGCATATCGAGTTCTGAATATACCTTAAATTAGTGTTTTTCAAGAATATTCATATCAAGATCAATTATTTATTCTTCATTTGAGCCACAGGCCACCATTTGATGACATTTAATTACACTTCCAGAACTAAATTAAAGATTTTGTCAACAATTTGATGTTGGCATCATTGGGAGCGAACACGCACATTTTGTAGAAAGTTTTCTACATTCTCTAATTGTGTAGATTTATTTTAAAGTAACTTAACTGATGCAGATATTTAACAGTTATTCACCTGCATTTGGCGAAATTGAACCAAATTGGCCTTTAGTTTTACTGTGAGTTAATCTCGCACTAAAAAAAATAATCGAGTTAACACAAGGCTGAGGCGATTAACTAGTTAATGCTGACAGCCTTAATATATATATATATATATATATATATATATATATATATATATATATATATATATATATATATATATATATATATATATATATATATATATATATATATATATATATATATTAAGGCCGGGACTTTAGCGCGTTAATTGAGACTAATTAATTACAAAAAATATAGCGCGTTATAAAAAATAACGCATTTATTCGCACCTTTTCTTTATCCACCATTGGAACGGAACGTTTGTCACTGATGGCCCATTCACACCATTGAAGTGGAACGTTTCTCACTGTATCACCGTTTCACACCTACCCAATATGCTAACGCACACGGAAGCGGCAGTCCACCCGGAGTCACGACATTGAGGAGTCAGAAACTGAGCGCTTGAGCGCTGTTCAAATGGCCTGAATAGGGACAAACTGCAGTTGAAGTCAATGTAGAAGAATCGCCATTGGTCTACTAGCTCTATGGAGTAAACGTAACTCAGTCTATACTCTAAAGCTCCCCCGCAGCAAAAACAAAACAAAACAACTCACAACATGAACGACAAACCAGATGAGCAAGCATTACTCGGCCCCGTTGATGGCAAATTTAGATTTAAGCAAAGAACGGATGGAAGCGTGGACAAAAAGGCAGTTTATGCAACAAAGAATGTGCATACCATCGCAGCAGTTCGAGCCTCAAATCACATCCAACATGTTGGAGCTAGTGTATTTACTGTCCCCGTTTCGTAGAAATCTATGTAGAAGAGCCACCATTGGACTAACCCCGTGAAGAGAAGGGAGTTTGGGTAAGTCTTTCTGCATTCTGGCTAGTACCAGAGCGACGTTGAGGTGTCCGACATTCAATGGCTTGAATAGGGACAAACTGGAGTTGGCGACCGGCGCTGGAGTCGAGTTATTGGCTGTAGCCGTGTGTGTGTGTGTGTGTGTGTGTGTGTGTGTGTGTGTGTGTGTGTGTGTGTGTGTGTGTGTGTGTGTGTGTGTGTGTGTGTGTGTGTGTGTGTGTGTGTGTGTGTGTGTGTGTGTGTGTGTGTGTGCTCAGATGATCAACTGACGTGGGCTTTGGGCAAACAAATCCTCCGTGAGCGGTTTGATCATAGTAGCCTAGTTCAGAGTAGTTCACTTCACTGTGTTTATCTGACGCTAAATTGCATGATAATAATGACTGCTAAATGTACGCAAATGTATGCTCCAGAACAATCAGCGCTGTGTGTGTGGCACTGCCAGTATTTTATTTATTTTGCCCCAGAGTCAATTATTGTACTGGACTGACTGAGAAATGCTAACGTTTGTACTTGAATTTGGTAAATAAGAAGAAGAAAAAAAGAAAAGAGGAAAGCTTTGGAATTGGGGAATCTTTTTGAATCGAGAATTTAAAAAAAAAAACTAGAAATCTAGTTTTTGGATCGAATCGTGACCCAGAAAATTGATACTGAATTGTATCGTGGGACACCCACAGATTCACAGGCCTAGTATTCAGTTCATTGCTTCACTCATTCAGTTCATTGCTTCACTCATAATATAATAATAATAAATTCAGTTCAAAAATGTGCTTTCTCACTTTTCTCAGGTAAATAATAATATGCGATTAAAATGAGATTAATTGAGATTAATTAATTATTGAGCCTCTAATTAATTAGATCAAAATTTTTAATCGAGTCCCACCCCTAATATATATATTATGTCATATGTTATGACTTGGCTGAATACTCCCTCTATCACTCTTTAAAGTATGTCCCATCATAGGTGGACCCCTCACAGCTCATAACAACACACCAGAATCCCACTCCAGAACCACCTTCAACCCAAACACTAAAGTCTGCTCATGAAAGTTGGACCCTTGCGGGTCCATTTGGTTTCATTTTTACACTCTCAAGAGTTAGAATATTCGTCATCTTAGTGAACCCAGGTCTACACAACTAGAGAATGTAGAAGATTAATGTTCATTTTTGGTCTGTATACTGCATGTTTCACTGCTCTGTTTCCTAAATCCAGCCTGGAATTGTCGACAAAACCAAAAGAAATCTTTAGTTTTGGGCTCTGTGTGGCTAAAATGTCCTCAAATGGTGATCCGTGGCTCAAATTCTGAATAAGTGGTGGGCCCTGGTGTCAAAAAGGTTGAAAACCCCTGCTTTAAAAGAGGCTGAAATAACCGGGAGGTACCTTAACTGTCGCCCCGCGGCCACAAAAGTCGGTCAATCTGGATGGAAGCGCCATATCTGGAGACACGTGACAGGAACACATTGGCCCGTCTCTCTCTCCCCCCCGCTGGGAGCATTCAGGGCCTTTCTGATGTCGTTCTTCTGCCTAGATTGGGGCTGTTGCTCGCCGACTATTCAGCGAAGCCTCAAGTAATGGCCAAACAGGGTTTGTACGATAGCGGTCGATAAAAACGTGAGAAGGAAAGGAGAGGTGGAATTGGAGCCATTGTGGCTCCTCCAATAGGCTGGATAAAGGCGCAGAACACAAGAATTTCATACAAGTGGTTTTACTTTGTGTGGAGCAGGGGTTTTCAACAGGTGGTCCGGGGACCACCAGTGGTCCCTGAGAGGGTTCCAGGTGGTCCCCCAGCTAAGTTGGTTAACCAGATGTAACTCTTGAGAACGTAAAAATGAAACCAAATGGACCCTGGCGGGTCCATTTGGTTTCATTTTTACGCTCTCAAGAGTTAAAATATTCATCATCTGAATCAGCCCAAGTACATACAACTAGAAGAGTAATGGTCATGGACAAAAGCAAAAGAAATCTTTAGTTTTTGGGGTCTGTGGGGCTAAAATATCCTCAAATGGTGGTCCGTGGATCAAATCCCGAATAAATGGTGGTCCCTGAGATGAAAAAGGTTGAAAACCCCTGGTGACAGTGGGCAGGCTAAAGAGCACAGGTTAATAAACATCAGTTTGGAAACCTAACTTTACAAAGCATTTTTTCCACCTTCATAATACCAATTTGTATTGTATTTTATATTAATATAATACAAAAAAAAAAAACTGTTGCAACATGAAATGTTTGTTCTGTTGGCATTCACTGTTGTTTTGAATTTTAAGGTGAGGTATTATAGGTATTATAGGTATTATGTGGATTGTTGCAGCTTATTGTTTTTAGTGGCTAAATTGTTGATTTAAATCTTATTTGACTTCATTCGTATTTGAACCATTTCTATTGCTGGTGGAAATCAAGACACTCGTAGTTTGCGATCCTAGTTTGTATTTTGGTGTAAATCAAATGATCTAGTTGTGTTCTTCTGAATGCATTGTGTGAGGGTTCTAGGGTTGTTTTACTGGAAGTATGATTTGACCTATTGGCTGACTGTAGCCTGTAATGATTTTCTGCCAATAAACTATTCACTCAATCAATCACTATTCAATCTGCCTAAAAGCGAGGTTGGATTTGCCAATTTGCAAAGTTGACCTTGTTGTAAAGGTCAACTTGCAAAGGTAAATCAATGATTAAGGCGATACACCGTAAGATACAATACCGATTGGTATTATTAAGGCGAGCAATCAATACTGTATAATGCGATCAGAGATTTGGTACAACTTCAATGTCTCTTTGGCAGCGGGCCAATATATATATAGTTGAGCTAATTCACATGATCCTCAAGACCCTCAAGAGTTCAAATATTCATCATGTGAATATATACAAATATAATTGTGCATCACTATACTCTACTATAGTGTTTAGAAAGAAGCTCTCAGGGTGTATTGTATATATCCTACATTCTCTATATGGGCCGTGCACGCACGCACACACACACAGCAACTAGATAACTCTAAAGCAGGGGTTTTCAACCTTTTTGACTCCAGGGACCACCATTTATTCAGCATTTGAGCCACGGACCACCATTTGATTACATTTTCACACCAAAGACCTAAAATTAAAGAATTATTTTGGTTTTGTCCACAATTCCAGGCTGTATTTGCCAACAAAACAGTGTAAACTTCTTAATTAAGTGGTGCTAATTCAGATGATGAATATTTTAACTCTTGAGAGTGTGAAAATGAAACCAAATGGACCCGCAAGGGTCCATTTGGTTTCATTTTTACACTCTCAAGAGTTACATCTGGTTAACCAACTTTCCATCATTTAGCCTGGGGACCACCTGGAACCCTCTCAAGGACCACTGGTGGTCCCCGGACCACCTGTTGAAAACCCCTGAACTAGATAAATCTAAAGGGACACGTGTGCCCGAGCCACGAGGGGGCGAAACTGATTCATAACGGTCGCAACTGATTCATAACGGCCGCGGCTGATTTATAACGGTCACGACAGCCGGTTTATAGCAGCCAATAACGGTCACGGTCGCTAAACGATTCCGCCTTGCTCTCGTCCCAGCCTGCCCTCCAGAAGACGACATTGGTTTTGGATGAGCGAGCGAGCGAGCGTTGGCCACGGACAGTATCATTATATTCTTTTCTTTGCAGAAGCCCAGTTTTTATCCTTTCTCGGCTTGAGTGCGAGCAAAAGGAAACGGAAAAGGTGATAATGGAGGTCATTGCCTGAGATTTTCTTTGCAAAGAAAAAGAGGCGGCGAAAAGGAATAGAACTCCTGTTACAATATCACACCTCTGACAGCGCGTATACAGACCTTCTCTGGTGTAGTCTAAGGACGAGGTGAGACGGCCGTGCAGGGGCGGATTGGCACATATTTTCCCACCGGGACAATTTTGCCTTTGCCAGGCCACCCTGGGAGGGGCAGCTGGTTAACCAGATGTAACTCTTTGAGTTACATCTGGAACCAAACCAAATGGACCGCAAGGGTCCATTTGGTTTCATTTTTACACCCTCAAGAGTTAAAATATTCATCATGTGAATTAGCCCAACTTAGTCTACACAACTAGAGAATGTAGAAGATTAATGTTCATTTTGATCTGTATGTTCCAGGCGAGCATCTAGCGCATTCTGGTGCATTTTGGAAGTGCCACTAGTGCATTTTGGATCTTGTCCAGCAGGCCACTAGGTGGCGCAGGCCACCGGGAAAACTCCCTCTACTCCAGATGGCCAATCCGCCCCTGCGGGCCGTGGCAGGAGTGCACAATGCGGAGTGAGTCGAAAGGCAGCGTCCCTGTCATTTGCCAGTCAGACAATTACACGTTCGCCGTGACATTATGGGCACCTTCCGCTACGCGACAAAGTGCCTAATGTCACCGTGAACTCGTATTTCTTATTCTTCTTCCTCTTCTCATTTCCCAGAACCAAACGCTGGAAATGGGCCCTGAGCAAACTAACTGGTGCCCATTGCGATCGCAGTGAGCTACACACTTATGTATGTAAGTGCGTGTGTGTGTGCGCATCACACATCTGTGCGTCACCCGCATACGGTATTTGAGCATGCGAACTGCTTCCGCTTCCCGTAGCGTCTACATTCTAGTTTCTGACACCACATTCTATTTTCTTACGCCACATTCTAGTTTTTGACGGTACGTTCTAGTTTCTGGCACCATTTCTAGTTTTTGAAACTAAATTCTAGTTTCTGAAACTAGATTCTAGTTTCTGACACTAGATTCTAGTTTTTTACGCTACATTCTAGTTTTTGATACCAAATTCTAGTTTCTGACGCTACATTCTAGTTTCTGATACCAAATTCTAGTTTCTGAAAAAAAAAAAAAAAATTTACATTCTAGTTTCTGAGACTACATTCTAGTTTCTGACACCACATTCTAGTTTCTGACACCACATTCCAGTTTCTGACACCACATTCTGGACCACATTCTAGTTTCTGACACCAGTTTCTGCACCACATTCTAGTTTCTGACACCACATTCTAGTTTCTGACACCACATTCTGGATTCTGACAACACATTCTAGTATCTGACACTAGATTCTATTTTTTTTGTTGAAAAAAATGTTCCTGTGTCAGTGATGCTCAACATATTTCATGCCAAGGACCACCAGAATTATCTCTTAACAACGCCTAACGCGACGAACATAGCCTACACAACTGCGGATAAATAAAAGAAGCCTTTTATGTACAATTTCTGTCAATGATAAGTCATTTATTAATGTATTACGCCATAACAAGCAGGATAACATGTTATCCCTTACATATTAGTTGCACGTTTGCAAGCTCACAATGTGTCTCTTGACTTGTGACCTTGTAGATCGGCCATTTATTTATTTTTGACAAATATTTGACATTTTTGAGTGTGAAGGGGATTAAAATCCTCACCTAAAACGGCATGCTGAAAATAGGACTGGAAGACTGAGAGTGGTTAAAAGGGGCGACGGGGTCAGAACATTCAGCTTGCTAACAAACAGGCAGACATCCGTCTGTCAATCAGTCTGTCTTTGTCTCTTTACATCACTGCAGCAGTGACCTAGATTTGTCCCATTAGCTCTAGTCTGAAACTAAACTGTGGAAAAGGTTCCATTTTACACAAACAACCCGGTGATCTTAAAAAAACCCTTTAAACTAGGGCTGTTGAATGATTAAAATTTTTAATCAAATTAATCACAGCTTCAAAATTAATTTAATCATGATTAATCACCATTCGAACTATGTCCAAAATATGCCATGTTTTCCTGTACAGGATTTCAACATTTAAAAAAGAAACATAATCTGTGAAAACATAACCATTTAACTTTAAAATATTGATCAAAATAGGTGATCTACAAGCCCTCAATGCTTGTAGATCCTCCAGCTATACTCTATGGCTCTGGTTACAGGAAGACACACAGCTATATGTCTCTGTAATACCCTGCTGTGCCCATTTCTTTCAATGAGAAAATACTCAGTGGGTTGAGTCAGTGTGCACATGAGTTAATTGCGTTAAAAATTTTAATCAGATTAATCAACAAAATTAATTTAATCCCATTAATTAACTATTTTCAACAGCCTTACTTTAAACCAATGGTATTCAACCTTTTACATACCATGGCACACTATTTATTCAGAATTGGAGCCACGGACCACCATGTGATGACATTTTAGACCCACAGACAGACCCCAACACTAAAGTTTTTATTTTTTTGTCTACCAAGCTGGCTTTCGGAGAAAACAAAACAGTCAAACACCCAGATCAAAATGACCATTGATCTTTTACATTCTATAGTTTAGTGTAGGCTAATTCAGATGATGAATATTTTAACTCTTAAGAGTTTACGCTCTCAAAGAGTTACATCTGTTAACTCCTATGTTGGACAGAAAACAAAACTTGTATTTGAATACAAGTGAATTGGAATTTTCTGAGATAATACTCTCGACAATACTTAGAGATTAAGATCTCTTAAATACGTCATCATTACATGATCACCCTCAATCAGGGTAACCCGAGGGACTGTCGAACGACCGTTGTCAGGCCTGACCTAAGTTTTCTGAAAAACTTTATACTGTATAGCAGGGGTTTTCAACCTTTTTTACTCCAGGGACCACCATTTATTCAGGATTTGAGCCACGGACCACCATTTTAGGATATTTTAGCCCCACAGACCCCAAATCTAAAGATTTATTTTGCTTTTTTCCACAATTCCAGGCTGGATTTGGGAAACAAAACAAGCAAAACATACATTCCAAAATGGATAATTCACATGGTGAATATTTTAACTCTTGAGAGTGTAAAAATGAAACCAAATGGACCCGCAAGGGTCCATTTGGTTTCATTTTTACGTTCTCAAGAGTTACATCTGGTTAACCAACTTAGCTGGGGACCACCTGGAACCCTCCCAGGGACCACTGGTGGTCCCCGGACCACCTGTTGAAAACCCCTGCTGTATAGCACTTTATAGAGCGCTGGGGGGCAGGTGAAAATGGTATGGGGACAGACAGCATCATTAACAAAATCAGTTGTTGAAGTTGCAACAGACACGCAGCATGCATAAAGCTAAAGGTCTGACTCAGAGAGTTTCCTATTTCGAAAGATGAAATGGTGCTGGTTTGACAATTGTACAACCCCAAATCCGTTGAAATTGGGACGTTGTGTAAAATGTAAATAAAAACAGAATGCATTGATTTGCAAATCGTTTTCAACCTCTATTCAGTTGAATACAACACAAAGACAATATAATTAATGTTCAAACTGATAAACTTTATTGTTTTTTGAAATTATACAATCTTTTGTAAATTGATCCCTGCAACACGTACCAAAAAAGTTGGGACGGGGGCAACAAAAGATTGGGAAAGGTCATGAATGCACAAATAACGCCTGTTTGGAACATTCCACAGGTAAACAGGTTAATTTTAAACAGTTTAATATCGTTATTGAGTATAACAAGACCATCCCAGTCGCTCACAATCAAAGATGGGGCGAGGTTCACCACTTTGTGAACAATTCTGTGAGAAAATCATCCAACGGTTTAAAAACAATGTTTCTCAACATTCAATTGCAAGGAATTTGGTGATTTCATCATCTACAGTCCATAATATAATCAAAACATTCAAAGAATCTGAAGAACTTGCTATACTAAAGCGTCAAGGCCGAAAACCAACATCTAGCACTTGTGACCTTTGATCCCTCAGGTGGCTCTGCATTAAAAACTGACATCATTGTGTAAGGGATATTATTGTGTGGACTCAGGAACACTCAGAAAACCATTGTCAGTTTACATAATTTGTCGCTACACCTGCAATTGCAAGTTAAAAATCTACCATCGAAAAGCAAAGCCATACATCAGAAAGGTTGGTTTGAAAAAAACCAGAAATGCCTTCTCTGGGTCCACTATCATTAGAAATGTGGACTCATCAGACCACAGCCCACTTTTCCACTTTGTGTATAACCATTTTAAATGATATTGTACCCAGAGAAGGCATTTCTGGTTGTTTTTCTAGTTGTTTTTTCAAACCAACCTTTCTGATGTATGGCTTTGCTTTGCATGGTAGAGTTTTAACTTGCAATCGCAGGTGTAGCGTCAAATTCTGTAAACTGACAATGGTTTTCTGAGTGTTCCTGAGTCCACACAGTAATATACTTTACACAATGATGTCAGTTTTTAATGCAGAGCCACCTGAGGGATCAAAGGTCACAAGTGCTAGATGTTGGTTTTCGGCCTTGATGCTTTAGTATAGCAAGTTCTTCAGATTATTTGAATGTTTTGATTATATTATGGACTGTAGATGATGAAATCACCAAATTCCTTGCAATTGAATGTTGAGAAACATTGTTTTTAAATCGTTAGATGATTTTCTCACAGAATTGTTCACAAAGTGGTGAACCTCGCCCCATCTTTGATTGTGAGCGACTGGGATGGTCCCGTTATACTCAATAACAATATTAAACTGTTTAAAATTAACCTGTTTACCTGTGGAATGTTCCAAACAGGCGTTATTTGTGCATTCATGACCTTTCCCAGTCTTTTGTTGCCTCCGTCCCAACTTTTTTGGTACGTGTTGCAGGGATCAATTTACAAAAGATTGTATAATTTCAAAAAACAATAAAGTTTATCAGTTTGAACATTAAATATACTGTCTTTGTAGTGTATTAAACTCAATATAGGTTGAAAACGATTTGCAAATCAATGCATTCTGTTTTTATTGACATTTTTCACAACGTCCCAATTTCAACGGATTTGGGGTTGTAGTTGCATATCGTAGCACAGTGCTTCAAATACTTTTAATTATAAGCACTTTAATCTGCAATATCTTTGAAATTTGGGTTGTTTTGCATGCCATCATGTTTGGTGGGGCAGTCAGGGCATTTCGCCCATCACCCATGCCTACTGTAGATCCGCCCCTGTACCCATGGAGTCTTAAATATTTGCGTCCCATTCCTAACAAAGCCAGCGATTGGATGACCAACAGGAGACATGAAGTCATTACTCAGGTGAATTATGACATGACCTGACATGCGTACTCCTGAATTCATCTGTTTTGTAGCCTGAGCTTACCTGAAAACAGTTGGCCTTAGAGAGGTGGGGACCGACTCAAGATAGGCGGTTGCCCTGATTGGATGTGACAGATCTGTCAGTCAAGCCCGGCCCCTCCTCTTCTAGGCCACCGTGGCCAATGATTTAGTCCAGGCTTTCACTTTTTGCACAGTGCGGATGAAAATGAAAGCCTGGGTATCGAGGGTATCTGTGGAGGGATGTTGGAAAAAAATGTTTTCAATGTCATCCTATTGACGTTTAACAGTGAATACCTTGTCCTTTGTGCATCTGTCAAATGCATTCTTTTGCTGCATTTGTCGTGTATTACAAGGACTGTCTGTGGTACTGTACTTTTTGCTTTGGCAATGCAAACCCTGTTTTCTCATGCCAATGAAGCCCTTCGATCTGAAACGAATTGTCTGCTGCGTTTCTCGGTAATGGAAGGCGATGAAGTCGCACCCATACCACTTTCGGTTACAGGACTTTTATTAGGCAAGTAAAGCATCAGTACTAGTTGGTTCGTATAAGTAGTCGTGTTTGAAACCTTTAATTTGAAATATCTTGGGTTGTTTTGCATGCCATCGTGTTTGGTGGGGCAGACTGGGCCTTTAGGGGGGCATTGCCCCCCCCATGCCTAGATCCACCCTTGATGTACAATAAGTGTTTTTTTTTTCTTTTCTGAGAAAAAGCCTAATGAATAAAAGGCCAGTTATGTACATGCAGGGATAAAGAACCCTGAGAGAAGACGCTAAATATAAAACATGTTAGTCACAAATTCTCCCAAAATGCCACTTAGGTACCAGTAGCTCGATATACACTGTGTGTGTGTGTGTGTGTGTGTGTGTGTGTGTGTGTGTGCCTCGTGCAGCTGTCTGTGCATGCCATCACCTCTCTGAGGGAACAGTGGAATGAGGACTATTACACGTTGACATCTCTTTGAGAAAGGTTACTGTCAGCACTGCAAGCACAGTGAGAAATTCTAAAAGTAGGTCAGCGTCTGCAGTCATTCTCCTGGTGTCATCGACCCTGCTGCTGCTGCTGTGGTGTGTGTGTGTGTGTGTGTGTGTGTGTGTGTGTGTGTGTGTGTGTGTGTGTGTGTGTGTGTGTGTGTGTGTGTGTGTGTGTGTGTGTGCGCTTCCCTGAAACTACAACTTCATGTTCTTCTTGAAATCATGCATAGCTATTCCAAAAGGGCCGGATCTACAGTAGGCATGGGAGGATACCCCCCTAAATGCGCTGACTGTCCTACCAAACCTGGTATTTTCAAATCAAAATACTTAACAGTATATTCAAAATGATTTGAAACACCACTACTGCTACTAACTAACTACAGCCATGGCAACACTAAACCAACAGCATTTCATCATTGAAAACAGAAAACTCTCTGAGAGTCAGACCTTTAGCTTTAAGCAGGGGAGGATTATCCAACTGGCACGTTGGGCCCAGGCCCAGGGGCCCCTGAGCTAGGGGGCCCATGAGCTTGAATGTCCGCATGATCGCTAATAGGTACAAGCTCAGGGCCCACCCAAAAAAGGGGTAAAAGTGATAATAATGGTGAACACGGTCCTTATTAACAGTGGATTTACTAAATTTGTGTCACTAAAATAGCCCAAAATGTCCTAAACCATCATGCCGCCTTGCAAGGCAGAAAGATCCTCCGGTGGAGGGGGGCCCTTTGGTTGGTGGTGGCCCAGGGGCCCTTCATTTCATAATCCGCCTATGGCTTTATACATGCTGCGTGTCTGTTGCAACTTTAACAACAACAGATGTTATTATTGATGCTTTACTTTACTAATATAAGTCCCAATCAATATATACTGTACATCTTGTGGGTCACAGAACTAAAGAATTTAAATGAAAATGGTATGGAGGCAGCTTCATGAAGACGATGAAGCTGCCCTCATGCCATTTTCGCCTGCCCCTCCCCAAATGGGAAATGTTACATCCGGGCCTATATTCCAAACATCTTCTAGGACAGTAGTTTTCATATCAAGGTCTATTATTTATAGTCCAGGCAAAATAGATTTTCAAGTGGAATAAATTGTAACATGGGATTTTTCTTCACAGATCATTTCTTTGATGTCTCCAGAACAACATATTAAAAGTCCAGAAAAATCCCAGTTGCGCAAATATGTTTAATTTCATAAAGTAATAGAATACATAGGCTCCAATGGAGCCTATGTATTCTATGTATTCTATGTATTCTATTACTTTATGAAATAAATGAAACCTGTAAATGAAATTCCACTGCCCTCTCACATATTAGGAGGACTATATCAGTCACCAGAAAAAGGTGAGGGCAGTGGAATTTCATTTACAGGTTTCATTTATTTATTTATTTAATATTCATTTGGATGGGCATAGCCAGATATGGAGGCAGCTACATTTTCCAAAACAATATTTTAAAAATAACTGAAACCTGTGAATGAAATTCCACGGTCCTCTCACGTATTAGGAGGACAATATCAGTCACCAGAAAAAAGATGGGTTGTTTTTGAATGATCCATCATGGTTAAAATGGAGTTTTAAGTTATAAAGGGTTTGTATAGGAGGGGGCGGGGCTATCACTCCATTGGAGCCTATGTATTCTATTACTTTATGAAATTAAACATATTTGCGCAACTGGGATTTTTCGGGACTTTTAATACAGTATGTTGTTCTGGAGACC
>CM076987.1:41296202-41314666 GCA_039105355.1 Benthosema pterotum
AAAAAAAAACATTGGAGTGGTCAAGCAGGATGATTAACTGCTACGTAAATATGGACCGTGTTGTCACAGCGGCCATCTTGCCAGCAAGGTGCAGCCACAGATACTCCGACAGAATCCAACTCCACCTTCACTTCCACTCTATTATTAGTATTATTAAACTGCTGGAGACTGTGATGTGCTGTGATTGGCTAAAACGCTGCCTCACCCCACAGAACCCCCCCCCCCCCCTCCCTCACACATTAGCTCCGCCTTGTCCTGAGCCCGACAAATGTTTTGTTTTCATGATTTGTTGACGACAACAAAGTTCTGGGCCGTGTGCAGGACGAAGCAGCTGAAGCATCAAAGTAGAAGCAAAAAAAATAAAAAAAATAAAGCTACAGCTATTTTGATTTGTGGCAAAAAGTTGCTACCTTTAAATTAAATTAGAAACTTAATTAAATTAAGTTTCTGGATAGGGCAGATGTGTGCAGGTCATGGAACTCATGTCTACTGTGGATTTTCATGAAGAAACACTTTGCCGATAGTAAGAGCATAATTCAAACTTTCCCTATAGAGCTAGCAAGAACTTCAATACAATCGCATAGGACTTTTCAGTTTGGATGAGAAATAGCACCTTGTTAGCACGTTTCTGGCAAGATGGCTGTGGTCTGAATATCATCAATAGGCTCTTTAGCATGTGGTCTTCACGAAGGTAGCATGATATTCTTCTGTTTGCTGTTCATCGCCCTCATGTTTGACAGGCTCAACAGCAAAAATAACAATTCTTCTATATTTTCTAGAGCAGGGGTTTTCAACCTTTTTGACACCAGGGACCACCATTTGTTCATCATTTGAGCCACGGACCACCATTTGATGACATTTTAGCCCCAAAGACCTACAACTAAAGAATTCTTTTGATTTTGTTGACAATTCCAGGCTGGATTTTGCAAACAAAACAGTGTAGACTTCTTAATTAAATAGTGCTAATTCAGATGAATATTTTAACTCTTGAGAGTGTGAAAATGAAACCAAATGGACCCGCAAGGGTCCATTTGGTTTCATTTTTACATTCTCAAGAGTTACATCTGGTTAACCAACTTTCCATCATTTAGCCTGGGGACCTCCTGGAACTCTCTCAAGGTGGTCCCCGGACCACCTGTTGAAAACCCCTGGTCTAAAGCTTTCTTAAGCAATTCAGATTCTTAAATATTATTTAACTCTTGGGAGCGTAAAATTAAACCAAATGGACCCAAATGGTAAGGGTCCATTTGGTTTCGTTTTTACGATCTCAAGAGTTACAGATCTATAAAAAGGGTCCATTTGGTTACCAACTGTCCATCATTTAGCTGGGGACATGCACCTGGAATCCTCTCAGGGATCAAGGATAGCACCTTCCTGGCAAGATGGCTGCGGTCGGAATATCATCAATAGGCTCTTTATGTTAAACTGTAGCATGCGGTCTTCAAGAAGGTAGCGTGACTCTTCTCTTGTTTGCTGTTCAACGCTCCGCTCTTTGACAGGCTCAACAGCAGGATTGGAGAAGTGGTGACCAAGGTCAGAAGGTGTGACCTGTGTTTGTGGGTCAGTGGCGTTTCCAAGCAATTTGGAAGCCCAGGCAAGATTTTCCAGGGGGGCTCCAGGGAAAATCTCCTGTGACATCATACCTATGACCGGCACAGTAAAATGGCACCCCAAGGGATACAAATATGAACTATTTTTTAAACTAAAGAACATATTATATATGTTTTAAATGTTCAATTCCAGTTATAGAGGACAAATATAATGTACAGGTTTTTATCCATGAGGCTCATTAGCCTGGGATGTCTGGTGGTCGCCCTGGTGCCCCCCTCCCCTCATGGCGCCCCCAGGCAAATGCATAGTCAACCTAATGGCAAAAACACCCCTGATGTGTGCTGCCAAACCGATCAAACTATGGTACAAGACGCTGAAGCAGAACAGGGAATGGGTTGTGTGCTCCTTCTGTAACCCTGGGAGTGCAGCTATAAAATAGTGGCTATATCTTCATTGCACTGTATTCAGTATATAGTGCACAGGAACCCTGAATCCTTAGAGAATCACCTTCAGCTTTAGCCTGGGTTCCATCCCCATTGCTCCGTTCCGCACACTAGGAAATGTCACTTCGCAACCGAGTCTGGATCTGGAGTCTAGTTGACTCGTATGGTTGCTGGTACTGTACGTCACCGGCCAGCGCCACTCTGTCCATGCTCTCACGGTTGAGAAAAATACGTCCGTTCAAGACTTGAGAGTAAAAACCTACTGTAAAAAGTTAATTCATTCTCGTGCATTTCGGAAGTGCCACTAGTGCATTTTGGATCTTGGCAGTTGGCAACACTGCCTCCAGCAGCGTGAGCGCAACCCTGGCGCACAGGAGTGAACGGGAATATGGCAACTCTCCTACTTGAAGGCTCTGGTGTAGGACACCTTTTCTTTTTTGAAGGATAGAAACACTAGTTTGCCTGGCCTGGGCCTGGCGCCCTGGCCAGGCAAAAAAAAAAATGTCCAGGCCACTAGGTGGCGCAGACCACCGGGAAAACTCCCTGTACTCCAGATGGCCAATCCGCCCCTGCTTTTCCCCCCCTCTCAGTCGTCGTTGGGTATGGGCGTGTTACAGTTCCCGTGGTAGATGTAGACGGGGCCGTCGCAGCGGTAGTACAGCTGGAAGACGTCCCCGTAGCCGTGCTCCCGCCACCAGGTGCACAGCTGGCGGTTCCAGCCGCAGGCCAGCGCGTGGAAGAGCTGCGGGTGCTCCATGCCGATCATGGTGAAGAAGTCCTGGTCGCCCAGGTGGCCGCGGAAGCGGTACTGGTCGGCCAGCTTGGCCACGTTGCCCGGCTGCAGCAGCTGGTTGTACAGCGCCGACGCACGCATGCCGCCCAGGTCCAGCAGCATCACGCCGCTGTTGAACCCCGGTAGTCCGTCCGGAGGGGGCTCACCAACCCTGGTGCTGGGGTTCTCCTTGCGGTACTGCCAGAAGGTGTGTCTGGGAGGGAGGGAGAGAAGGAGGGAGGGAGGGAGGGAAAAACAATGACGGATCTTTATTGTTCAGGACTTGACACCAACGCTTGACACCAACAAAAAAAATGGTTGGGCAAGTGAAGACTGCTACCTGGTTGCCCGATCGGGCAAGTGTGCGACTTAGTGCACTATAAAAACACAACACAAGATAAATTTGTCTTGAAGGCAGTCATTGCACTCTGCCTCTGTGTCTTTCCCTGCTTTCTAGCTATCTCTACCCATCTCTCTCCCAGGTTCATTTGGTTCCAAACTATCATTTTGCTGGGGTCAGGGACCACTGGGTCTGTGGCCACTATGGGCTAATTAAGATGATGAATTTTAACTCTTGAGTGTAAAAATGAAACCAAATGGACCCGCAAGGGTCCATTTGGTTTCATTTTTACGTTCTCAAGAGTTACATCTGGTTAACCAACTTTTAGCCTGGGGACCACCTGGAACCCTCTCAAGGACCACTGGTGGTCCCCACCGGTGGTCCTGACGATCTTTATTGTTCCATAATTAGGGATGTTGGTTTGTAGGGATGTCCCGATACTGTCGGTATCGGTATCAGGAAAAGTATCGGACCGGCCCTTTTTGTGATATGGGTTCATATCGGTATCGGCAATACTGTATCGGTACCAGAAGAGTATCAGTATTGGCCCTCATTTGTCATTATCAGAGCATTCGGTATTGGTAAATATACCAGTATAACCAGAGATCCTACACAGGGGTAAGGGGTTGACACTATGGCAGGTAAATAAAATGTTGTGGAATTTGCTTTGGAGTTGCCCAAGTGCACATTTGAGTGAGGAGTGCTAGTATAGCCTGCTATATCATTCTGCTATTTGGTGGACTTCATGGACAATTTAAATGAGTTTGTCCTTTTTTTCCTGAAATGCATTTACATGTCCACACTGACTCAACCGACTCAGCATTTTCTCATGAAAAAAATTGGTAGAGCAGGGTTTTATGGAGACATAGCTGTGTGTCTCCCTGTAACCACAGCCATAGAGTATAGCTGGAGGATCTAGAAGAATTGGAGGCTTGTAGATCACCTATTTTGATAAATATTTAAGAAATAAACTTTTTTCCTCCAGATTTCCCAGATTCTTTTTCTTTTTTAAATGTTCCAATCCTAAAGGGAAACTGGCATATTTTGGACATAGTTCGAATGGTGATTAATCATGATTAAATTCATTTTGAAGCTCTGATTACATTTTTTAATCGTTCAATAGCCCTATTATTATTATTATTATTATTATTATTATTTTAAGACGGTATGAAAGTAAAGATGGTATTTAAAGATGGTATGAAATAGAAGCTAAAAAAAGAAAAAAAGGAAAAAGCCCTGCAGATCCAAACACAACCTTAGTTTTTAGTGCTGCTACAAAATGCTCTCAAGACTTGTTCAAATGTAACTCATCCACACATTGTAGGTAGGGATAGAAGCTGTAGATCAGCAGTGAAATGTCTCATTGCTGTGTGTGTTCTGGGGCTGATCTCTGGTCAGAAGCTCTGTCTCAGTCAGGCGCGGATGTAACATTTCTCAATTGGGGGGGCAGGCGAAAATGGCTCATCGCCCGCGTCGCCTCGCGCCACGGGCGATGAAGCCGCACCTATACCATTTTCAGCCACAGGACTTTTATTAGTCAAGTATAAGCATCAATAATAACATCAGTTGTTGTTGAAGTTGCAACAGACACGCAGCATGCATAAAGCTGAAAGTCTGACTCAAGAGAGTTTTCTGTTTTCAATGATGAAATGCTGTTGGTTTAGCGGTGACACAATTGTAGTTAGTGAGTATCAGTAGTAGCGCTTCAAATCATTTTAAATCATCATTGAAATATCTTTGAAATGTGGGTTCTTTTGCATGCCATCCTGTTTAGGATGGCAGTCAGGGAATCTAGGGGGGGCTTGCTCCCCCATGCCTATGCCTAGATCCGGCCCTCGTCTCGGTCCAGACTCTGCTGAGCTGACGGCTTACAGGTCAGAACCCAAACAGGAAGAGAACGTCTCCAGGATCAGGACATGGTGCCAGAAACAGGCCCATGGCCAAGTGGGCACCGTGTTCTGCCAAGACACCCAAACCCATGCAGGTAGCTGCATCAGGGGCGGATTGGCCATCTGGAGTACAGGGAGTTTTCCCGGTGGCCTGCGCCACCTAGTGGCCTGGACAAGATCCAAAGTGCACTAGAATGTGCTAGATGCTCGCCTGGAACATACAGATCAACATGACCATTAATCTTCTACATTCTCTAGTTGTGTAGACTAAGTTGGGCTAATTCACATGATGGATATTTTAACTCTTGAGGGTGTAAAAATGAAACCAAATGGACCTGCAAGGGTCCATTTGGTTTCATTTTTACGCTCTCAAAGAGTTACATCTGGTTAACCAGCAAGTCATTATGGATGCACAGTATTTCTCGCACAGTATTTTTATTACCATTTATTTTAAATTCCAACCTTAAATTGACATTTGAATATTCTTTACATTTTAATATTCAAATATGGAGTATTCGTTTGCAGCCCTACGTATCATGATGGCAGCCATTTGCGATAACAGTAAATCAAAACAGTCATCCTTCAAAAGCACAGCTCCAGTCGCTGTCATAACGGGAGCAGAAGGTGTGCTCATGTTTTGATGCACAACATGCACCCGCATCCCATTGAGTGTAATTTATGCTCCGTGCTGCGCAACACGCAGCCCTCTGAGCACACAACAACCACATCTGCGACGCGATGTGAACGTTGCACATCAGCTGTTCCTCGTGCGCAATGCTGTTGCACAGCGACGTTTAAATGTCTCCTTGGGTGCAGCTCATGAACAGAGACACAAGAGGAGGTTGTATGTGTTGAAACCAACACTCCCCACAACAACAGGTCCAAATGTTTCTAAATACATCATTGGTCTATTGGGAAAAAAAGAAAAAAGGTCTACAAACTACTAAGGATCACATTAGGTAGTTTGCACTGGGTGAAAAAAAATGATTTGCAACATCGTCGGATAAAGAATTTAGAGGCAAAAAAGGTCTACAAAGCTTAATGTAGCTCATCTATAAAGCCTTTTTTTAGGACACATTGTGAACTTGTGACCCAACAATTAGCCCTTCACTAAGTTCCTCCCCAATCCCGCCTTGTCCAATAGGTACGTTAGAAGAGGAAAGCTTGACCTCGATAGCAACAGTTGCTAAACTATTTAGATTGTCATTGGACAGTGCCTAAACCCCGCCCCCCCAGAGGGTGGGGTTTTAAGAAGGGCTAATTGCACGTTAAGTTTCAATGCTGTGGGTCCAGGGAGAGGACATGGTTTAACTGCTCTGTTCACTCCTGAAAAAACAAGTATTAGACTTGCGGTAAGATCCTGAAAAAACAGTGAGCTTTTGTTCTGAATGGACCCATCGTTTATACAGTAGGTTAGGTTCAGTTAGGTTCGATAAAGTAAAAGATAATCTTATTTGAAAGACTGATGTGTGGATGGAAATTGCGTTGTCATAGCAACGAAGGGTGAAAGTAAAACTCTGGCATCTATTATTCACATCTAAAACATTATTAATAAGAAGAGACTAGAGCATGTACAGTACTAGTGATAGACCGATTATCGGCCGCGGCCGATTATCGAATTCGATATTCATGATTTATTAATAATCGGTATCGGTGCTCAAAATAAATAATCGAAAAAAGAGCAGCCGATTATTTGTATTTATTATAAATGCTCAAAAATGGTACATCGACCACTTTCATTGAAGATCCGGTAGATTGTGGTGGTAAGGAGATGTATAGCTGTGTGTCTCTGACTCTATCACCTCATGTATTTATAGATTTATCCAAATTATCCAAAATGTGTTTTCTCTTTTTCTTTTATGTCTGAAGCTCTGTGCCTGTACTTGAATTAAAAAAGGTGCATGTGATGGAGGGGAAACTGAAACACTTTTGCTGCTTCTGCACTTTTATTCTATTAAAGTAAATAATAATCGTATCGGCTGATATCGGCTATCGGCCTTTTTGATGTTCCACTAATCGGTGATCGGAAACATCGGCCAAAAGTCTGATCGGTCGATCTCTATACAGTATATGTACGATGTCTTTGTGGAGAGAATCAGTGACAAAGGTAATTCCTCTATAAATGTAAGGTATCACAGTGAAACGGACAAGGTATGGCTTGTAGAGAGAGACCAGACATTCCTGTGGATGAACGCCCAAAAATTCAACCTTGCTTTGAGGCTTCATAAACAGAGGTCATAAACAGCATAACCAGGGGTTTTCAACCTTTTTCATACCAGGGACCACCATTTATTCAGAATTTGAGCCACAGACCACCATGTGATGACATTTTAGCCCCCACAGACCCAAAACCCAAAGATTTCTTCTTTTTTTTTTATCTACAATTCCTGGTTGGATTTCGGAAACATTAACAGGCAAACCTAAGATCTCTAGTTGTGTAGATTTGGGCCAGTTCAGATGATGAATATTTAACTCTTGAGAGTGTAAAAGTCATTTTTACGTTCTCAAGAGTTACATCTGGTTAACCAGCTGGGGACCACCTGGAACCCTCTCGGGGACTACTGGTGGTCCCCGGACCACCTGTTGAAAACATAAGATAAGATTGCTGGATTGCATAAGATTTTTGCAATCCAGTTAGTCCTATAGGACTGACTGGATTGTCTTAATCCCGTAAGAAATTTCCAAAATTGGAATCCTATAGGATTTTTTTTTAGGGACTATAGCGATGCCCATAGTATTAACTACAGATGTGGTCTAAAAGTTGTGAAAAATGAATTCTTCATTTCGCTGCAACTTTAAAAGCGCCTGGGTCTAACACGAAACGCCGAGTGAAACTTACGCCCTGCGACTCATGGCGAGAGCGTTAAGAGGAGGAAGATGTGGCGGGTTATTACCCAGTTACTTCCCCACTATAATCTACCATCAGACACTCGGCTCATCATGCGGCACTTTTAGTGCTGACCTATAAATAGCAGTTAACAGGCTCTGCTGTGCTCCACACAGTGATCTCTCTGACTGCAGAGCCGGAGAGACCCCCGCGGCCTATTCGTCTCCCTTAAGTCAAATCAGGCGAAGGGCCTACGTGCTACTGTACCAGGGGCGGATTGGTCATCTGGAGTACAGGGAGTTTTCCCCGTGGCCTGCGCCATCTAGTGGCCTGGACAAGATCCAAAATGCACTAGTGGCACTTCCAAAATGCACTAGAATGCGCTAGATGCTCGCCTGGAACATACAGATCAAAATGACCATTAATCTTCTACATTCTCTAGTTGTGTAGACTAAGTTGGGCTAATTCACATGATGGATATTTTTAACTCTTGAGGGTGTAAAAATGAAACCAAATGGTTTCATTTTTACACCCTCAAAGAGTTACATCTGGTTAACCAGCAAGCCCTGTCTATTTGACACCTGATTGTAGTTTCTGACACTGGATTCTAGTTTCTGACTAGTTTCTAGTTTCTGATGCTAGATTCTGACAGATTCTAGTTTCTGACTAGTTTCTAGTTTCTGATGCTAGATTCTGGACAGATTCTAGTTCTTCTGAAAAATCTGTGTTCCTGTGTCAGTGATGGACAACATATTTCATGCCAAGGACCCCCAGAATTATCTATATTTGGCTGCAGAACTCCCATCTGAAAACATGTTGTTGTAGTGATTCCCCCAGAAGCAAAGATTTGAGTTAAAAATATTTGCTTCCGAGAGAATATATTCAAAGATTTGCATCACATTTTCACAATTTTCAAAAAAATATCAGAGCTTGTAGGTCTGATATTTTTCAATAGCTTAAGTGTAGCATAATGCTTTGAACACCAAAACCGTTCAGTACACAAAGGGCTAAGTCAAATCAGGCGAAGGGCCTACGTGCTTAGAGACACATAATGTATTTTTTTTTGGTGAGGCAAGACAAGTGTAGCGTTTACACAGGGTCTTCTAATGACCCCCCCTATCCCCCCGTCCCCTCCCTTCCAAATAAAAAGGAAAGCAGTGGAGTGCCAGGGGCGGATGTAACATGTCCCATTTGGGGAGGCAAGAGAACATGTTGGAGGTGCAAGAGGAAATGGTATGGGGGCGGCTTCATACTTCAAGCCGCAACCATACTATATTCGGTTACAGGACTTTTATTAGTCAAGTAAAGCATCAATAATTTTCAATGATGAAATGCTGTTGGTTTAGTGGTGCCACAGCTGTAGTTAGTAGCACTAGGTAGCACTAGGTATTTTTTTTTTTTTAATATCTTGGGTTGTTTTGCATGCCATCGTGTTTGGGGGGGCAGACTGGGTATTTAGGGGGGGCACTGCCCCCCCCCCCCCCCCCCCCCCCCCCCATGCCCATGCCTAGATCCGCCCCAGTGGAGTGCATTCCTCTGTTTGCAGAGAGATGGGACTGGCAGACAACAAACACTGCTGATGAGTCTCCGTCTCCCTCAAGGCTCATTCAGAGTTTATATTTTTCGGCGAGCACCGCGACCACCGCTGTTCATAGACCACTACCAGTGGTCCGAGTCTCTCCTCGGCCTGGCCTAACCACAAATGAATGAGTTGATCTGATTTGATCTCACCAACGTGTCGTCATCCCCGGCCCCTCCCCTATACCGGCCCCTCCACTCACTGCTCGATATTCATGATTTTATTAATAATCGGTATCGGTGGAAAAAACAAATAATCGAAAAAAAGAGCAGCCGATTATTTATATTTATTATGAATGTTCAAAAATGGTGCATCAACCACTTTCATTGAAAATCCAATAGTTTGTGGTGGTAAGGAGATGTATAGCTGTGTGTCTCTGACTCTCTCACCTCATGTATATATACTGTATATTTATCCAAATTACCCAAGATGTATTTTCTCTCTATTTTATGTCTGATGCTCTGTGCCTGTACCTCACAGCAAAATGTTTCCAATGCTGCTACAATACGTTGTTGCCCTTGAATTAAAAAAGATGCATTTGATGGAAAAAAGATGCATTTGATGGAGGGGAAACTGAAACACTTTTGCTGCTTCTTGCACTTTTCTTTTATTAAAAAAGTAAATAATCATATTGGCTGATATCGGCTATCTGCCTTTTTGATGTTCCATTAATCGGTGATCGGAAACATCGGCCAAAAGCCTGATCGGTCAATCTCTAATTTGGAGCCACGCCACACCGAAAGGTTGACTCCCACTTCTAGGCCACTTGGCTAACAAATTAGTGCAGGCTTTCTGTTTTCGCGCAACGCGGACGAAAATGAAAGCCTGGTTGTCGAGGCTATACCTCCCGCGTGACTGAACTTCTCACCCCATCTCGAAGGAGAGATGTCAGGCAACTGTCAGAGTCAAGTCATATCGGCCGCTTGCATTCGCGACCTTATTCTTTCGGTCATGACCCCACACTTCATGAGCAAACGTGAGGGTACTAGGAACACAGATCGCTCAGTAGACAGAGAGCTCAACTGTCTTTTCGTTGCAGCAGTGCGTTACAGCGTCTGCAATACCGCTGACTCAAAGTAATGTAGGGGTGGATCGAGGCATGGGCATTAGGGTGTGTCATGAAATGAAAAATTGAGAAATCAGGGTTTTCCCTATGGTTTCAAGTTGTATTATGATGTACTACTGTAAACCATAATCAAAAGCAAAAAAACTGATTTTGACTTTTTTGGTGGATTTTGACCATTTCCGCCTAAATCACATTTGCATTATGTGGCTGCTTGTCTACTTCCTGGGACCTTTTTTTTGGGATATTTTTATCACCACCATTCAAAACCACTTCCTACTGCAGTTGGAAATATTTTATATAAATTATAATAATATCATCAATTCTTAGCCTAAGCACGGTCGGTGCAGACCTTTTTTCTTGAACTCTTACATAGAATTTGAATGGTTTTTTTATTTGAATGATTTTTTTAAATTGAGAAAAAATCATTGATATCTCATCTATACATATGATATACCGATTTGATACTGTAACCCTTTTTCTTAAAGAATAATATCATCAATATCGTCATTCCGTCCTGTATGTGATCTAATGATAACGTCATAGATCTCATAGCTGAGCCGGAGAAAAGACATTAGTGTTTTATATATATTAGAATAATATCATCAATTGCTGATCGCTTAGACGGTGGAGACACGTGCCCCATCAATATCGTCATTCCGTCCCATGTGTGATGTAATGATGACGTCATAGATCTCATAGCTGAATCGGAGAAAAGACATTAGTGTTTTATATTTATTATAGGGGTGTTGAATGATTAAAATTTTTAATCAAATTAATCACACCTTCAAAATTAATTTAATCATGATTAATCACCATTCGGAGTATTTCGGACAATATGCCATGTTTTCCTGTGTACTGTTGCGGAAATGGAAAGACAGCGGGCTATTCAACTAAATTGTTCAGGAGTCCGCATTGCCAAAAACCCAAGGGGCCCGGGGGCCAGACTGCCACAGAGACTACTCTCCACCATGACATGTGTACACACACAGCCACATTTTTTAAAGTATTTCACTTTTAAAATGCTCCATTTATAAGAAAAGTGCAATGTGCATCTGGTCTTTCTAACATGCATCATATTTGAACCAAATCAAAATACACGTTTATAGTGCAGCTTATGAAAAAGGACTTCATATCATATCACAACAGCAGCAAATCACAACATCTAAGGCACACTTATTGTGCTCTCTCTTTAATTCTCAAAAGGCTTGCAACAGGGGACAGGACTAGCCTACACACAGGCAACTAATGACAGTGATGGCACATCTTTGACTGGCCAGTGGCCATACAATAGGGCCCACCATGTTCATTTCATCAAGACAGACGTACAAATATTCACTAATGCAACGCCAAAAGCAGAAAATCATAGTAGTGGTAAACAGGGAAAGAAATAGAAATCTACCTCCTGCAGCCAGCATGCACTCGACTCTTCATCATCTCTGGGTGTTTTTTTTCTTCTTCTTGACAATAATCCATGCAACAGTGGCGTCTTTTACCATCGGATTATTTTGCGACAGCATTGACTTGGTTACAGAGCAAATACGTCTGCCTGCGCTCCCTATGGAGTTTCAATTTAGCCATTATTTCTCGGTCCACTCGTTATTAAACTGGCGATTTTCTGAATCAACTTTTCTTCTCAGTTTCGATGGCGACGCGGTTAAACAAACACACCATTCATTCATTCGTTCATTCATTCATTCATTCACACCACAATAGTTGGGAGTGATCCGAAAGAGCTCCGTGTTTGTTTTGTTTACATCTCACTTCACGTGTAGGAAGTAGAACTCCTCTGGAAGGGAAGTGGAAGGGAGCATAGAGACTAGTGACAGACTAGCGACATTGAGGGGTCACAGAACAGAGCGTGCGCTGCTATTCAGTTAGCTGTACTCATGCTCAGTGGAAATGAAGAGCAGCCGCCATTAGACCATTCCATGGAAGTGAACGGAGATGTCAGGCCACCAGTTTAGTAGCCCTGATATACTCCAATGCATTCCGCAACTTTGTCCCTATTTGTTGTCCCCCTTTAATAGAGTCGCCAGCGAGTGGAATCACATCCGAGACAGAGCATGCGCACGCACGAGCGTGCGCGCGCGTGCGCACGCGCGTGCATGTGCGTTAATTGCGTTAAATATTTTGACGCAAAGAACGTAGATATTTAATCAACGCCGTTAACGCGTTAAAAATCAACACCCCTGATATATTACAGAGATAATATCATCAATTCTTCAGCTCGGACGGTGGAGACCTGTGCCCCGTAGGGGCACATTCTTGTTTGAATCGAATTGATGCAACTAACATTAGGAGGGGTCTCAAGACCAGGCATGAGGCTGGGACTAGCCTGGCTGATGTGACAGGTCCAGGAGAACCCATGGCACAGACCTATGCTACAGGGTATCCTGGGGCATGGCATCTACCTGCAGGAGAAGAAGCTGTTGGAGGAAGGGGTGGATAGGAGGACCTACAGCATCAAGCAGCTGAGTATGGATGTCACGGTCGAGTTGTTTGGTGAGCTGTTGGCAGAGGCCAACAGCTCAGACCCCCAGTCATTCAAAGACGGGTCCATTGAACAGAAGATCCAGGTGGTCTGGACTGCTCTGGAGAACTTCGTCTGGAACAGAGGGCACATGAAAAAGGAACAAGAAGTACTTCCTAGACAATCTGGACTACCTCTTCAACATCGCCTCCTGTAGCCATGGCACCCTCCCCTGCTCAGAGTCAGGGTGTGAGGGATGTCAGGAGGGGGCACACCTGCTGGACTGTAATTGTAGGAGAGATGAGAGGATTCCAAGGCTGGAGCTGGCTTTTTATGATGTCTATGAAGACCAGGTGAAGAAGAAGGCTTCCATGATAATGGTGGGACCAGATATAAAGGAGACGAAGAGGCAACAGAAAGCTGCTGAACGAAAAGAAGAAGGCTACTGGAGAGAAGGAAAAGGAACACCAGAAGGAGTTAGATGACAGGAGGGGTGCTGAGGCACAGCTCTTGCTGCTGGAATAGAACACCAAAACTACACCTGAGACCATGGAAGAGGAAAATGTGATGAAGAGAAACAGACTGAAGTTGACATCCCCTTCTAGTATGTCTCTCTTCTCTCTAGACAGAATTTTCTTGGGATCAACGGCCAGGTACTTGCATCCAACTGGCAGTACTTCAGCTGCCATCAGGTCCTTGACAAATCCGGAGGTGATGGCAGCAGCCAGCTCCAGCTTTGGGAATCCTCTCATCTCTCCTACAATTACAGCCCAGCAGGTGTGGCCCCCTCCTGACATCCCTCACAACCCTGACTCTGAGCAGGGGAGGTGCCATGGCTACAGGAGGCGATGTTGAAGAGTTAGTCCAGATTGTCTAGGAAGTACTTCTTGTTCCTTTTCATGTGCCCTCTGTTCCAGACGAAGTTCTCCAGAGCAGTCCAGACCACCTGGATCTTCTGTTCAATGGACCCGTCTTTGAATGACTGGGGGTCTGAGCTGTTGGCCCTCTGCCAACAGCTCACCAAACAACTCGACCGTGACATCCATACTCAGCTGCTTGATGCTGTAAGTCCTCCTATCCACCCCTTCCTCCAACAGCTTCTTCTCCTGCATGAGGCTAGTCCCAGCCTCATGCCTGGTCTTGAGACCCCTCCTAATGTTAGTTGCATCAATTCAATTCAAATAACAGCTTGTGAAAGGTGAGAAACCAGACTAGTGTACAGAGTGTACTTTCAATCAGTTATGATGGCTGGTAGCAACTGGTTTGCTGTGGTCTTTAAAGGTCAGAAAATGAAAGGTTTTATTGAAAATAAATAAAGGTTTTATTTTTAAATGGACCATTTCCAACTGCAGTAGGAAGTGGTTTTGAATGGTGGTGATAAAAATATCCCAAAACTAGATCAGTGCCCTTCGTGGCACAGGTCTCCACCAGGCCAGATCAGGTTGTGGCCTCCTGGTGCCACTATAATAGGCCAATGTGAAAAGGGTGCTACTTATCATTATGCCTGATTAATGTGAACTGAAGAGGGTACGTATTTTCCACACTATAAGGCGCACCGGATTATAACCTTCAATGAATGGCCTCTTTTAGCCGCCCAATCGGGTGCGGCCTGGACCGTGCACGGAAGAACGGACGGACACACGGACGGAGGGACCGACGGACAGAGGGGAAAACATACTCTCCACCATACGGATGGAGACAGCAATGTAACTTGCAATTCAGAATGTGAATGTGACATAACAACCGCAATGGCTGATGTGACTCTGAAACCAAGCAATTGGAACACTAGCTAAAAATACACTGCCCCCTAGTGGGTGGCAGAGAACCCTTTAGACCAGGGGTGTCAAACTCATTTTGGGGTGGGGGCCGCATTGGACTTAATGTGACTTCATGGGGGCCGGAGCCCCGGAGCATGGGGGCCGGAGCATCGTGTCATGACTTTTATTATTGGTTTTATACTTGTAGCCTAGATTAAGACATTTGCTATGAGATATACTTTATTTATAGTGTGCCAATAAAATAGTTAAAGGTAGGGTAAGTGATTTGAAATTCATCGTGTAGTACCAGCCTGGTGCACTAGGGGCGCCCAACAGTAGCTACACTATGTGAACCTGCTGCTCGATCCTGATTGGAGGAGAATTCACCCATCACCTGGGGAACTTTTATTAGCTCCTCTGCTAACGTGGGGGAGGGGGAAACTCCATAATATGGTTTCCACACCTTATAATAGAGCATTTTAACAGAAAAAAAAAATTGGGGGGTGAAATCTGACAAAAGTGAAATCACTTCCCCTACCTTTAAAGTAAAATTTCCAATAGTTTCTTAGCTGAAATTTGTCAATAGCTACAAAACCATGGTTTTTATGCAGACCTGCTTTTTATTGATGTGATGGATCATCGAACATTCAAAAATAATGAATGAATAGCAATGAAAAACAGTATATTTTTAAACTCTGAATTGAAATATTATTATTATTACCCATTTATTATATTTAAATAGACAAGCTGTGATCTGAATAATCCCTCAGTTATAGACCCTCATACTGGTGAAGTAACCTGACTCCGCCAGATGGGGCAGCAGAGAGAGGAGGAGGGAATACTCCTCTCTGCTGCCCCATCTGGCGGACTCAGGTTACTGCTACCGGACTAGTGCTCAGAGAAGAGAACCTGGAAGCATTTCTTTAAACGATCATAACTTTTGACAGGAACGTGCTAGAGACTTACTTTTTGATAGAGATAGAGACCTTTGCTCTACAAGCCTGGGGCCGGATTAAATCATTGCGCGGGCCGGATCCGGCCCGCGGGCCCGTATGTTTGACATCAGTGCTTTAGACCATACCTGGGGATCATGCAGCCCGGGGGCCAAATGCGGCCCTTTGGCTGAGTCTGACCGGCCCGGGGACCACTACTGGTCCTTGAGAGAGTTCCAGTTAAATATGGAGTAGTATGGAAAGCAGATGTAACTCTTTGAGAGCGTAAGAATGAAACCAAATGGACCCTTGCGGGTCTATTTGGTTTCATTTTTACACTCTCAAGAAGTTAAAATATTCGTCATGTGAATTAGCCCAAAGTCTATGCAACTAGAGAATGTCCAAAATCCAGCCTGGAACTGTGGACAAAAGCAAAATAAATCTTTAGTTTTGGGGTCTGTGGGGCTAAAATGTCATCAAATGGTCTGTGACTCAAATGCTGAATAAATAGTGGGACCTGGTGTCAAAATGACTCTTACTTTTATCTTGAAATTGAATTAATATTACGCAGACTTTAGTTCAGCCTTTAGTCTTGGCCCTCGACAATATTTTATACATCTCATTTGGCCCCTTGGGAAAAATAATTGCCCACCCCTGCTTTAGACGCTCATTTGACTGTTATGTGAATGTGTGGCTCCTGGCACCTTGCAAAGAGACCTTTATCATTTTGGCGAGTGAAAACAATATAGTGTGGCTGCTGATGGATGCAAAGCAAAGTTACGTTTGTGAATTTAATAGTGTTACAGTTTTGATACAATGATTTTATCCCTGTGAAAGGGCAGAAGACTCGCCCGCCAATCCCTGGTAACCTGCTACCTCTCGTCGCTTAATGCTGGTTTGCATCAGGGTTGGCTAAATATATGTATTTCTCCTAGATTCCTTTGATCAGATGATGATGAAACTCCCTATACATACTATGCCTGTGCTTGCTGTTCTTTTGTATAGGAAAATTGTACTCTAAATAAATGTTCACACTTGCGTGAAGTGAGGGGCGCCTCAAACAAACATTACCGTTTAAAATGCCACAAACAAACTACTAACAAGTCCATATGCGTGATTGTTACTCTTTCTAAAGTGTTGTAAACCAACACTAAAAGTCCATGGATGTGGCTGCCATGATGTGACGTGATTTAAAAAGCCAGAAGTAGCCAGACTGATTTTTCAAAAAGTAAATACAGAAAAACATGGGGTACTATGGGGTGTTAGATGCCAGCATAACTTGTTGTACACTATGTTACCCATATTAGGCATGATTCATTGTGACGTCATCACTCTCAATGGTTAGAGCAGATTCCCACTGTGTTTGCTGTCAAAATACCATAATAGTATCCTATCTCCAGGTCAAATGATCTCCCCAGCTGTCTGTCCGCCAGCTGTCAAGTCCGTAAACGTCCAGAAACAAGCAGGCACTGAAGTCAACGGAGAAAAGCCTTTGATCTCCTGTGGATGGTGTGGAAAGGGTTTCAGTTCTAGAAGTCGCCTAGAGTGTCACCAACGGGCCCACACAGGAGAGAGACCCTTCCACTGCCAAACATGTGATAAGAGATTCACTCAGTTAGATGGTCTACAGAAACACCAACGGACCCACACAGGAGAGAGACCCTTCCACTGTCAAACATGTGATAAGAGATTCACTCAGTCATGTAATCTACGAACACACCAACGGACCCACACAGGAGAGAGACCCTTCCACTGCCAAACATGTGATAAGAGATTCACTCAGTCATGGAATCTACGAACACACCAACGGACCCACACAGGAGAGAGACCCTTCCACTGCCAAACATGTGATAAGAGATTCACTCAGTTAGATCATCTACGGTCACACCAACGGACCCACACAGGAGAGAGACCCTTCACCTGCCAAACATGTGATAAGAGATTCACTCTGTTAGATAGTCTACGGTCACACCAACGGACCCACACAGGAGAGAGACCCTTCCACTGCAAAACATGTGATAAGAGATTCACTCAGTTAGATAATCTACGAACACACCAACGGACCCACACAGGAGAGAGACCCTTCCACTGCCAAACATGTGATAAGGGATTCACTGAATTAGGTAGTCTACGGAAACACCAACGGACCCACACAGGAGAGAGACCATTTGCCTGCAAATGGTGTAGGAGGAGCTTCATGCACCTCAAAAGCATGAAAAGACATCATCACCGCATCCACGCAGGAGAAGTCCAAACGGCTGCTTTAAGCAGAACCCTCACACCTGGCCTGAGTCCACTTGATTCGCCATGACTGAGTCGTCCCCATCTACTTTCATTAGAACCTCTGTCTTCGGTTGACCTTGACATTTTCCATTCTTTTTTGCCGCAAATTCTTCATACATTTCACTTGGAATGCGACCCCCCGTCGTGATGCCTTGCCGTTCATAAATTGTCTACGGAAACACCAACGGACCCACACAGGAGAGAGACCATTTGCCTGCAAATGGTGTAGGAGGAGCTTCATGCACCTCAAAAGCATGAAAAGACATCATCACCGCATCCACGCAGGAGAAGTCCAAACGGCTGCTTTAAGCAGAACCCTCACACCTGGCCTGAGTCCACTTGATTCGCCATGACTGAGTCGTCCCCATCTACTTTCATTAGATGTCTTCGGTTGACCTTGACATTTTCCATTCTTTTTTGCCGCAAATTCTTCATACATTTCACTTGGAATGCGACCCGGCCGTGATGCCTTGCCGTTCATAAATTGCCAGTAAAATGTCTATCTTGATGACGTCTACAGCTCAGCGTCGGAAGGACAGCCGGCAGCATCATAAT
>CM076987.1:41315166-41341582 GCA_039105355.1 Benthosema pterotum
AAAATGGCCCGTTGCGTTCCACGAGCGGAAGATTTTACACTCGTACCTGGAAAAAAACGACACTTCTAGGCTATTGGAGGAGGTTCTGGAGGGTGCTTAATGGTCGGTGCCCCGGGTCCAGATGGAGCGCTGGGTTGTGGGCTTAGCTGGCTTCTGGCCTGGCACCCCGGGAGGGGGCCCAGGCTCCCCGGGTCCGCATGGGAAGCCGGGCAAAATGGCCCGTTGCGTTCCACGAGCGGAAGATTTTACACTCGTAAACCCCGGAAAACGACACTTCGAGGCTATTGGAGGAGGTTCTGGAGGGTGCTTAATGGTGGTTCCCGGGTCCAGATGGAGAGCTGGGTTGTGGGCTTAGCTGGCTTCTGGCCTGGCACCCCGGGAGGGGGCCCAGGCTCCCCGGGTCCGCATGGGAAGCCGGGCAAAATGGCCCGTTGCGTTCCACGAGCGGAAGATTTTACACTCGTACCCCGGAAAAACGACACTTCGAGGCTATTGGAGGAGGTTCTGGAGGGGTGCTTAATGGTGGGTGCCCGGGTCCAGATGGAGAGCTGGGTTGTGGGCTTAGCTGGCTTCTGGCCTGGCACCCCGGGAGGGGGCCCAGGCTCCCCGGGTCCGCATGGGAAGCCGGGCAAAATGGCCCGTTGCGTTCCACGAGCGGAAGATTTTACACTCGTACCCCGGAAAAACGACACTTCGAGGCTATTGGAGGAGGTTCTGGAGGGGTGCTTAATGGTGGGTGCCCGGGTCCAGATGGAGAGCTGGGTTGTGGGCTTAGCTGGCTTCTGGCCTGGCACCCCGGGAGGGGGCCCAGGCTCCCCGGGTCCGCATGGGAAGCCGGGCAAAATGGCCCGTTGCGTTCCACGAGCGGAAGATTTTACACTCGTACCCCGGAAAAACGACACTTCGAGGCTATTGGAGGAGGTTCTGGAGGGGTGCTTAATGGTGGGTGCCCGGGTCCAGATGGAGAGCTGGGTTGTGGGCTTAGCTGGCTTCTGGCCTGGCACCCCGGGAGGGGGCCCAGGCTCCCCGGGTCCGCATGGGAAGCCGGGCAAAATGGCCCGTTGCGTTCCACGAGCGGAAGATTTTACACTCGTACCCCGGAAAAACGACACTTCGAGGCTATTGGAGGAGGTTCTGGAGGGGTGCTTAATGGTGGGTGCCCGGGTCCAGATGGAGAGCTGGGTTGTGGGCTTAGCTGGCTTCTGGCCTGGCACCCCGGGAGGGGGCCCAGGCTCCCCGGGTCCGCATGGGAAGCCGGGCAAAATGGCCCGTTGCGTTCCACGAGCGGAAGATTTTACACTCGTACCCCGGAAAAACGACACTTCGAGGCTATTGGAGGAGGTTCTGGAGGGGTGCTTAATGGTGGGTGCCCGGGTCCAGATGGAGAGCTGGGTTGTGGGCTTAGCTGGCTTCTGGCCTGGCACCCCGGGAGGGGGCCCAGGCTCCCCGGGTCCGCATGGGAAGCCGGGCAAAATGGCCCGTTGCGTTCCACGAGCGGAAGATTTTACACTCGTACCCCGGAAAAACGACACTTCGAGGCTATTGGAGGAGGTTCTGGAGGGGTGCTTAATGGTGGGTGCCCGGGTCCAGATGGAGAGCTGGGTTGTGGGCTTAGCTGGCTTCTGGCCTGGCACCCCGGGAGGGGGCCCAGGCTCCCCGGGTCCGCATGGGAAGCCGGGCAAAATGGCCCGTTGCGTTCCACGAGCGGAAGATTTTACACTCGTACCCCGGAAAAACGACACTTCGAGGCTATTGGAGGAGGTTCTGGAGGGGTGCTTAATGGTGGGTGCCCGGGTCCAGATGGAGAGCTGGGTTGTGGGCTTAGCTGGCTTCTGGCCTGGCACCCCGGGAGGGGGCCCAGGCTCCCCGGGTCCGCATGGGAAGCCGGGCAAAATGGCCCGTTGCGTTCCACGAGCGGAAGATTTTACACTCGTACCCCGGAAAAACGACACTTCGAGGCTATTGGAGGAGGTTCTGGAGGGGTGCTTAATGGTGGGTGCCCGGGTCCAGATGGAGAGCTGGGTTGTGGGCTTAGCTGGCTTCTGGCCTGGCACCCCGGGAGGGGGCCCAGGCTCCCCGGGTCCGCATGGGAAGCCGGGCAAAATGGCCCGTTGCGTTCCACGAGCGGAAGATTTTACACTCGTACCCCGGAAAAACGACACTTCGAGGCTATTGGAGGAGGTTCTGGAGGGGTGCTTAATGGTGGGTGCCCGGGTCCAGATGGAGAGCTGGGTTGTGGGCTTAGCTGGCTTCTGGCCTGGCACCCCGGGAGGGGGCCCAGGCTCCCCGGGTCCGCATGGGAAGCCGGGCAAAATGGCCCGTTGCGTTCCACGAGCGGAAGATTTTACACTCGTACCCCGGAAAAACGACACTTCGAGGCTATTGGAGGAGGTTCTGGAGGGGTGCTTAATGGTGGGTGCCCGGGTCCAGATGGAGAGCTGGGTTGTGGGCTTAGCTGGCTTCTGGCCTGGCACCCCGGGAGGGGGCCCAGGCTCCCCGGGTCCGCATGGGAAGCCGGGCAAAATGGCCCGTTGCGTTCCACGAGCGGAAGATTTTACACTCGTACCCCGGAAAAACGACACTTCGAGGCTATTGGAGGAGGTTCTGGAGGGGTGCTTAATGGTGGGTGCCCGGGTCCAGATGGAGAGCTGGGTTGTGGGCTTAGCTGGCTTCTGGCCTGGCACCCCGGGAGGGGGCCCAGGCTCCCCGGGTCCGCATGGGAAGCCGGGCAAAATGGCCCGTTGCGTTCCACGAGCGGAAGATTTTACACTCGTACCCCGGAAAAACGACACTTCGAGGCTATTGGAGGAGGTTCTGGAGGGGTGCTTAATGGTGGGTGCCCGGGTCCAGATGGAGAGCTGGGTTGTGGGCTTAGCTGGCTTCTGGCCTGGCACCCCGGGAGGGGGCCCAGGCTCCCCGGGTCCGCATGGGAAGCCGGGCAAAATGGCCCGTTGCGTTCCACGAGCGGAAGATTTTACACTCGTACCCCGGAAAAACGACACTTCGAGGCTATTGGAGGAGGTTCTGGAGGGGTGCTTAATGGTGGGTGCCCGGGTCCAGATGGAGAGCTGGGTTGTGGGCTTAGCTGGCTTCTGGCCTGGCACCCCGGGAGGGGGCCCAGGCTCCCCGGGTCCGCATGGGAAGCCGGGCAAAATGGCCCGTTGCGTTCCACGAGCGGAAGATTTTACACTCGTACCCCGGAAAAACGACACTTCGAGGCTATTGGAGGAGGTTCTGGAGGGGTGCTTAATGGTGGGTGCCCGGGTCCAGATGGAGAGCTGGGTTGTGGGCTTAGCTGGCTTCTGGCCTGGCACCCCGGGAGGGGGCCCAGGCTCCCCGGGTCCGCATGGGAAGCCGGGCAAAATGGCCCGTTGCGTTCCACGAGCGGAAGATTTTACACTCGTACCCCGGAAAAACGACACTTCGAGGCTATTGGAGGAGGTTCTGGAGGGGTGCTTAATGGTGGGTGCCCGGGTCCAGATGGAGAGCTGGGTTGTGGGCTTAGCTGGCTTCTGGCCTGGCACCCCGGGAGGGGGCCCAGGCTCCCCGGGTCCGCATGGGAAGCCGGGCAAAATGGCCCGTTGCGTTCCACGAGCGGAAGATTTTACACTCGTACCCCGGAAAAACGACACTTCGAGGCTATTGGAGGAGGTTCTGGAGGGGTGCTTAATGGTGGGTGCCCGGGTCCAGATGGAGAGCTGGGTTGTGGGCTTAGCTGGCTTCTGGCCTGGCACCCCGGGAGGGGGCCCAGGCTCCCCGGGTCCGCATGGGAAGCCGGGCAAAATGGCCCGTTGCGTTCCACGAGCGGAAGATTTTACACTCGTACCCCGGAAAAACGACACTTCGAGGCTATTGGAGGAGGTTCTGGAGGGGTGCTTAATGGTGGGTGCCCGGGTCCAGATGGAGAGCTGGGTTGTGGGCTTAGCTGGCTTCTGGCCTGGCACCCCGGGAGGGGGCCCAGGCTCCCCGGGTCCGCATGGGAAGCCGGGCAAAATGGCCCGTTGCGTTCCACGAGCGGAAGATTTTACACTCGTACCCCGGAAAAACGACACTTCGAGGCTATTGGAGGAGGTTCTGGAGGGGTGCTTAATGGTGGGTGCCCGGGTCCAGATGGAGAGCTGGGTTGTGGGCTTAGCTGGCTTCTGGCCTGGCACCCCGGGAGGGGGCCCAGGCTCCCCGGGTCCGCATGGGAAGCCGGGCAAAATGGCCCGTTGCGTTCCACGAGCGGAAGATTTTACACTCGTACCCCGGAAAAACGACACTTCGAGGCTATTGGAGGAGGTTCTGGAGGGGTGCTTAATGGTGGGTGCCCGGGTCCAGATGGAGAGCTGGGTTGTGGGCTTAGCTGGCTTCTGGCCTGGCACCCCGGGAGGGGGCCCAGGCTCCCCGGGTCCGCATGGGAAGCCGGGCAAAATGGCCCGTTGCGTTCCACGAGCGGAAGATTTTACACTCGTACCCCGGAAAAACGACACTTCGAGGCTATTGGAGGAGGTTCTGGAGGGGTGCTTAATGGTGGGTGCCCGGGTCCAGATGGAGAGCTGGGTTGTGGGCTTAGCTGGCTTCTGGCCTGGCACCCCGGGAGGGGGCCCAGGCTCCCCGGGTCCGCATGGGAAGCCGGGCAAAATGGCCCGTTGCGTTCCACGAGCGGAAGATTTTACACTCGTACCCCGGAAAAACGACACTTCGAGGCTATTGGAGGAGGTTCTGGAGGGGTGCTTAATGGTGGGTGCCCGGGTCCAGATGGAGAGCTGGGTTGTGGGCTTAGCTGGCTTCTGGCCTGGCACCCCGGGAGGGGGCCCAGGCTCCCCGGGTCCGCATGGGAAGCCGGGCAAAATGGCCCGTTGCGTTCCACGAGCGGAAGATTTTACACTCGTACCCCGGAAAAACGACACTTCGAGGCTATTGGAGGAGGTTCTGGAGGGGTGCTTAATGGTGGGTGCCCGGGTCCAGATGGAGAGCTGGGTTGTGGGCTTAGCTGGCTTCTGGCCTGGCACCCCGGGAGGGGGCCCAGGCTCCCCGGGTCCGCATGGGAAGCCGGGCAAAATGGCCCGTTGCGTTCCACGAGCGGAAGATTTTACACTCGTACCCCGGAAAAACGACACTTCGAGGCTATTGGAGGAGGTTCTGGAGGGGTGCTTAATGGTGGGTGCCCGGGTCCAGATGGAGAGCTGGGTTGTGGGCTTAGCTGGCTTCTGGCCTGGCACCCCGGGAGGGGGCCCAGGCTCCCCGGGTCCGCATGGGAAGCCGGGCAAAATGGCCCGTTGCGTTCCACGAGCGGAAGATTTTACACTCGTACCCCGGAAAAACGACACTTCGAGGCTATTGGAGGAGGTTCTGGAGGGGTGCTTAATGGTGGGTGCCCGGGTCCAGATGGAGAGCTGGGTTGTGGGCTTAGCTGGCTTCTGGCCTGGCACCCCGGGAGGGGGCCCAGGCTCCCCGGGTCCGCATGGGAAGCCGGGCAAAATGGCCCGTTGCGTTCCACGAGCGGAAGATTTTACACTCGTACCCCGGAAAAACGACACTTCGAGGCTATTGGAGGAGGTTCTGGAGGGGTGCTTAATGGTGGGTGCCCGGGTCCAGATGGAGAGCTGGGTTGTGGGCTTAGCTGGCTTCTGGCCTGGCACCCCGGGAGGGGGCCCAGGCTCCCCGGGTCCGCATGGGAAGCCGGGCAAAATGGCCCGTTGCGTTCCACGAGCGGAAGATTTTACACTCGTACCCCGGAAAAACGACACTTCGAGGCTATTGGAGGAGGTTCTGGAGGGGTGCTTAATGGTGGGTGCCCGGGTCCAGATGGAGAGCTGGGTTGTGGGCTTAGCTGGCTTCTGGCCTGGCACCCCGGGAGGGGGCCCAGGCTCCCCGGGTCCGCATGGGAAGCCGGGCAAAATGGCCCGTTGCGTTCCACGAGCGGAAGATTTTACACTCGTACCCCGGAAAAACGACACTTCGAGGCTATTGGAGGAGGTTCTGGAGGGGTGCTTAATGGTGGGTGCCCGGGTCCAGATGGAGAGCTGGGTTGTGGGCTTAGCTGGCTTCTGGCCTGGCACCCCGGGAGGGGGCCCAGGCTCCCCGGGTCCGCATGGGAAGCCGGGCAAAATGGCCCGTTGCGTTCCACGAGCGGAAGATTTTACACTCGTACCCCGGAAAAACGACACTTCGAGGCTATTGGAGGAGGTTCTGGAGGGGTGCTTAATGGTGGGTGCCCGGGTCCAGATGGAGAGCTGGGTTGTGGGCTTAGCTGGCTTCTGGCCTGGCACCCCGGGAGGGGGCCCAGGCTCCCCGGGTCCGCATGGGAAGCCGGGCAAAATGGCCCGTTGCGTTCCACGAGCGGAAGATTTTACACTCGTACCCCGGAAAAACGACACTTCGAGGCTATTGGAGGAGGTTCTGGAGGGGTGCTTAATGGTGGGTGCCCGGGTCCAGATGGAGAGCTGGGTTGTGGGCTTAGCTGGCTTCTGGCCTGGCACCCCGGGAGGGGGCCCAGGCTCCCCGGGTCCGCATGGGAAGCCGGGCAAAATGGCCCGTTGCGTTCCACGAGCGGAAGATTTTACACTCGTACCCCGGAAAAACGACACTTCGAGGCTATTGGAGGAGGTTCTGGAGGGGTGCTTAATGGTGGGTGCCCGGGTCCAGATGGAGAGCTGGGTTGTGGGCTTAGCTGGCTTCTGGCCTGGCACCCCGGGAGGGGGCCCAGGCTCCCCGGGTCCGCATGGGAAGCCGGGCAAAATGGCCCGTTGCGTTCCACGAGCGGAAGATTTTACACTCGTACCCCGGAAAAACGACACTTCGAGGCTATTGGAGGAGGTTCTGGAGGGGTGCTTAATGGTGGGTGCCCGGGTCCAGATGGAGAGCTGGGTTGTGGGCTTAGCTGGCTTCTGGCCTGGCACCCCGGGAGGGGGCCCAGGCTCCCCGGGTCCGCATGGGAAGCCGGGCAAAATGGCCCGTTGCGTTCCACGAGCGGAAGATTTTACACTCGTACCCCGGAAAAACGACACTTCGAGGCTATTGGAGGAGGTTCTGGAGGGGTGCTTAATGGTGGGTGCCCGGGTCCAGATGGAGAGCTGGGTTGTGGGCTTAGCTGGCTTCTGGCCTGGCACCCCGGGAGGGGGCCCAGGCTCCCCGGGTCCGCATGGGAAGCCGGGCAAAATGGCCCGTTGCGTTCCACGAGCGGAAGATTTTACACTCGTACCCCGGAAAAACGACACTTCGAGGCTATTGGAGGAGGTTCTGGAGGGGTGCTTAATGGTGGGTGCCCGGGTCCAGATGGAGAGCTGGGTTGTGGGCTTAGCTGGCTTCTGGCCTGGCACCCCGGGAGGGGGCCCAGGCTCCCCGGGTCCGCATGGGAAGCCGGGCAAAATGGCCCGTTGCGTTCCACGAGCGGAAGATTTTACACTCGTACCCCGGAAAAACGACACTTCGAGGCTATTGGAGGAGGTTCTGGAGGGGTGCTTAATGGTGGGTGCCCGGGTCCAGATGGAGAGCTGGGTTGTGGGCTTAGCTGGCTTCTGGCCTGGCACCCCGGGAGGGGGCCCAGGCTCCCCGGGTCCGCATGGGAAGCCGGGCAAAATGGCCCGTTGCGTTCCACGAGCGGAAGATTTTACACTCGTACCCCGGAAAAACGACACTTCGAGGCTATTGGAGGAGGTTCTGGAGGGGTGCTTAATGGTGGGTGCCCGGGTCCAGATGGAGAGCTGGGTTGTGGGCTTAGCTGGCTTCTGGCCTGGCACCCCGGGAGGGGGCCCAGGCTCCCCGGGTCCGCATGGGAAGCCGGGCAAAATGGCCCGTTGCGTTCCACGAGCGGAAGATTTTACACTCGTACCCCGGAAAAACGACACTTCGAGGCTATTGGAGGAGGTTCTGGAGGGGTGCTTAATGGTGGGTGCCCGGGTCCAGATGGAGAGCTGGGTTGTGGGCTTAGCTGGCTTCTGGCCTGGCACCCCGGGAGGGGGCCCAGGCTCCCCGGGTCCGCATGGGAAGCCGGGCAAAATGGCCCGTTGCGTTCCACGAGCGGAAGATTTTACACTCGTACCCCGGAAAAACGACACTTCGAGGCTATTGGAGGAGGTTCTGGAGGGGTGCTTAATGGTGGGTGCCCGGGTCCAGATGGAGAGCTGGGTTGTGGGCTTAGCTGGCTTCTGGCCTGGCACCCCGGGAGGGGGCCCAGGCTCCCCGGGTCCGCATGGGAAGCCGGGCAAAATGGCCCGTTGCGTTCCACGAGCGGAAGATTTTACACTCGTACCCCGGAAAAACGACACTTCGAGGCTATTGGAGGAGGTTCTGGAGGGGTGCTTAATGGTGGGTGCCCGGGTCCAGATGGAGAGCTGGGTTGTGGGCTTAGCTGGCTTCTGGCCTGGCACCCCGGGAGGGGGCCCAGGCTCCCCGGGTCCGCATGGGAAGCCGGGCAAAATGGCCCGTTGCGTTCCACGAGCGGAAGATTTTACACTCGTACCCCGGAAAAACGACACTTCGAGGCTATTGGAGGAGGTTCTGGAGGGGTGCTTAATGGTGGGTGCCCGGGTCCAGATGGAGAGCTGGGTTGTGGGCTTAGCTGGCTTCTGGCCTGGCACCCCGGGAGGGGGCCCAGGCTCCCCGGGTCCGCATGGGAAGCCGGGCAAAATGGCCCGTTGCGTTCCACGAGCGGAAGATTTTACACTCGTACCCCGGAAAAACGACACTTCGAGGCTATTGGAGGAGGTTCTGGAGGGGTGCTTAATGGTGGGTGCCCGGGTCCAGATGGAGAGCTGGGTTGTGGGCTTAGCTGGCTTCTGGCCTGGCACCCCGGGAGGGGGCCCAGGCTCCCCGGGTCCGCATGGGAAGCCGGGCAAAATGGCCCGTTGCGTTCCACGAGCGGAAGATTTTACACTCGTACCCCGGAAAAACGACACTTCGAGGCTATTGGAGGAGGTTCTGGAGGGGTGCTTAATGGTGGGTGCCCGGGTCCAGATGGAGAGCTGGGTTGTGGGCTTAGCTGGCTTCTGGCCTGGCACCCCGGGAGGGGGCCCAGGCTCCCCGGGTCCGCATGGGAAGCCGGGCAAAATGGCCCGTTGCGTTCCACGAGCGGAAGATTTTACACTCGTACCCCGGAAAAACGACACTTCGAGGCTATTGGAGGAGGTTCTGGAGGGGTGCTTAATGGTGGGTGCCCGGGTCCAGATGGAGAGCTGGGTTGTGGGCTTAGCTGGCTTCTGGCCTGGCACCCCGGGAGGGGGCCCAGGCTCCCCGGGTCCGCATGGGAAGCCGGGCAAAATGGCCCGTTGCGTTCCACGAGCGGAAGATTTTACACTCGTACCCCGGAAAAACGACACTTCGAGGCTATTGGAGGAGGTTCTGGAGGGGTGCTTAATGGTGGGTGCCCGGGTCCAGATGGAGAGCTGGGTTGTGGGCTTAGCTGGCTTCTGGCCTGGCACCCCGGGAGGGGGCCCAGGCTCCCCGGGTCCGCATGGGAAGCCGGGCAAAATGGCCCGTTGCGTTCCACGAGCGGAAGATTTTACACTCGTACCCCGGAAAAACGACACTTCGAGGCTATTGGAGGAGGTTCTGGAGGGGTGCTTAATGGTGGGTGCCCGGGTCCAGATGGAGAGCTGGGTTGTGGGCTTAGCTGGCTTCTGGCCTGGCACCCCGGGAGGGGCCCAGGCTCCCCGGGTCCGCATGGGAAGCCGGGCAAAATGGCCCGTTGCGTTCCACGAGCGGAAGATTTTACACTCGTACCCCGGAAAAACGACACTTCGAGGCTATTGGAGGAGGTTCTGGAGGGGTGCTTAATGGTGGGTGCCCGGGTCCAGATGGAGAGCTGGGTTGTGGGCTTAGCTGGCTTCTGGCCTGGCACCCCGGGAGGGGGCCCAGGCTCCCCGGGTCCGCATGGGAAGCCGGGCAAAATGGCCCGTTGCGTTCCACGAGCGGAAGATTTTACACTCGTACCCCGGAAAAACGACACTTCGAGGCTATTGGAGGAGGTTCTGGAGGGGTGCTTAATGGTGGGTGCCCGGGTCCAGATGGAGAGCTGGGTTGTGGGCTTAGCTGGCTTCTGGCCTGGCACCCCGGGAGGGGCCCAGGCTCCCCGGGTCCGCATGGGAAGCCGGGCAAAATGGCCCGTTGCGTTCCACGAGCGGAAGATTTTACACTCGTACCCCGGAAAAACGACACTTCGAGGCTATTGGAGGAGGTTCTGGAGGGGTGCTTAATGGTGGGTGCCCGGGTCCAGATGGAGAGCTGGGTTGTGGGCTTAGCTGGCTTCTGGCCTGGCACCCCGGGAGGGGGCCCAGGCTCCCCGGGTCCGCATGGGAAGCCGGGCAAAATGGCCCGTTGCGTTCCACGAGCGGAAGATTTTACACTCGTACCCCGGAAAAACGACACTTCGAGGCTATTGGAGGAGGTTCTGGAGGGGTGCTTAATGGTGGGTGCCCGGTCCAGATGGAGCGCTGGGTTGTGGGCTTAGCTGGCTTCTGGCCTGGCACCCCGGAGGGGCCCAGGCTCCCCGGGTCCGCATGGGAAGCCGGGCAAAATGGCCCGTTGCGTTCCACGAGCGGAAGATTTTACACTCGTACCCCGGAAAAACGACACTTCGAGGCTATTGGAGGAGGTTCTGGAGGGGTGCTTAATGGTGGGTGCCCGGGTCCAGATGGAGAGCTGGGTTGTGGGCTTAGCTGGCTTCTGGCCTGGCACCCCGGGAGGGGGCCCAGGCTCCCCGGGTCCGCATGGGAAGCCGGGCAAAATGGCCCGTTGCGTTCCACGAGCGGAAGATTTTACACTCGTACCACGGAAAAACAACACTTCGTGGCTATTGGAGGAGGTTCTGGAGGGGTGCTTAATGGTGGGTGCCCGGGTCCAGATAGAGAGCTGGGTTGTGGGCTTAGCTGGCTTCTGGCCTGGCACCCCGGGAGGGGCGCCCAGGCTCCCCGGGTCCGCATGGAAGCCGGGCAAAATGGCCCGTTGCGTTCCACGAGCGGAAGATTTTACACTCGTACCCCGGAAAAAACGAACTTCTAGGCTATTTGAGGAGGTTCTGGAGGGGTGCTTAATGGTCGGTGCCCGGTCCAGATGGAGCGCTGGGTTGTGGGCTTAGCTGGCTTCTGGCCTGGCACCCCGGGAGGGGCCCAGGCTCCCGGGTCGGCATGGGAAGCCGGGCAAAATGGCCCGTTGCGTTCCACGAGCAGAAGATTTTACACTCGTACCCCGGAAAAACGACACTTCGAGGCTATTGGAGGAGGTTCTGGAGGGGTGCTTAATGGTGGGTGCCCGGGTCCAGATGGAGAGCTGGGTTGTGGGCTTAGCTGGCTTCTGGCCTGGCACCCCGGGAGGGGGCCCAGGCTCCCCGGGTCCGCATGGGAAGCCGGGCAAAATGGCCCGTTGCGTTCCACGAGCAGAAGATTTTACACTCGTACCCCGGAAAAACGACACTTCGAGGCTATTGGAGGAGGTTCTGGAGGGGTGCTTAATGGTGGGTGCCCGGGTCCAGATGGAGAGCTGGGTTGTGGGCTTAGCTGGCTTCTGGCCTGGCACCCCGGGAGGGGCCCAGGCTCCCCGGGTCCGCATGGGAAGCCGGCAAAATGGCCCGTTGCGTTCCACGAGCGGAAGATTTTACACTCGTACCCCGGAAAAACGACACTTCGAGGCTATTGGAGAAGTTCTGGAGGGGTGCTTAATGGTGGGTGCCCGGGTCCAGATGGAGAGCTGGGTTGTGGCTTAGCTGACTTCTGGCCTGGCACCCCGGGAGGGGGCCCAGGCTCCCCGTCCGCATGGGAAGCCAGCAAAATGGCCCGTTGCGTTCCACGAGCGGAAGATTTTACACTCGTACCCCGGAAAAACGACACTTCGAGGCTATTGTAGGAGGTTCTGGAGGGGCGCTTAATGGTGGGTGCCCGGGTCCAGATGGAGAGCTGGGTTGTGGGCTTAGCTGGCTTCTGGCCTGGCACCCCGGGAGGGGGCCCAGGCTCCCCGGGTCCGCTTGGGAAGCCGGGCAAAATGGCCCGTTGCGTTCCACGAGCGGAAGATTTTACACTCGTACCCCGGAAAAATGACACTTCTAGGCTATTGGAGGAGGTTCTGGAGGGGTGCTTAATGGTCGGGTGCCCGGTCCAGATGGAGCGCTGGGTTGTGGGCTTAGCTGGCTTCTGGCCTGGCACCCCGGGAGGGGGCCCAGGCTCCCCGGGTCCGCATGGGAAGCCGGGCAAAATGGCCCGTTGCGTTCCACGAGCGAAGATTTTACACTCGTACCCGGAAAAAACGACACTTCGAGGCTATTGGAGGAGGTTCTGGAGGGGTGCTTAATGTGGGTGCCCGGGTCCAGATGGAGAGCTGGGTTGTGGGCTTAGCTGGCTTCTGGCCTGGCACCCCGGGAGGGGGCCCAGGCTCCCCGGGTCCGCATGGGAATGCCGGGCAAAATGGCCCGTTGCGTTCCACGAGCAGAAGATTTTACACTCGTACCCCGGAAAAACGACACTTCAAGGCTATTAGAGGTGGTTCTGGAGGGGTGCTTAATGGTGGGTGCCCGGGTCCAGATGGAGAGCTGGGTTGTGGGCTTAGCTGGCTTCTGGCCTGGCACCCCGGGAGGGGGCCCAGGCTCCCCGGGTCCGCATGGGAAGCCGGGCAAAATGGCCTGTTGCGTTCCACGAGCGGAAGATTTTACACTCGTACCACGGAAAAACAACACTTCGTGCTATTGGAGGAGGTTCTGGAGGGGTGCTTAATGGTGGGTGCCCGGTCCAGATAGAGAGCTGGGTTGTGGGCTTAGCTGGCTTCTGGCCTGGCACCCGGGAGGGGGCCAGGCTCCCCGGGTCCGCATGGGAAGCCGGGCAAAATGGCCCGTTGCGTTCCACGAGCGGAAGATTTTACACTCGTACCCCGGAAAAACGACACTTCTAGGCTATTGAGGAGGTTCTGGAGGGTGCTTAATGGTCGGTGCCCCGGTCCAGATGGAGAGCTGGGTTGTGGGCTTAGCTGGCTTCTGGCCTGGCACCCCGGGAGGGGGCCCAGGCTCCCCGGGTCGGCATGGGAAGCCGGGCAAAATGGCCCGTTGCGTTCCACGAGCAGAAGATTTTACACTCGTACCCCGGAAAAACGACACTTCGAGGCTATTGGAGGAGGTTCTGGAGGGGTGCTTAATGGTGGGTGCCCGGGTCCAGATGGAGAGCTGGGTTGTGGGCTTAGCTGGCTTCTGGCCTGGCACCCCGGGAGGGGGCCCAGGCTCCCCGGGTCCGCATGGGAAGCCGGGCAAAATGGCCCGTTGCGTTCCACGAGCGGAAGATTTTACACTCGTACCCCGGAAAAACGACACTTCGAGGCTATTGGAGGAGGTTCTGGAGGGGTGCTTAATGGTGGGTGCCCGGGTCCAGATGGAGCGCTGGGTTGTGGGCTTAGCTGGCTTCTGGCCTGGCACCCCGGGAGGGGGCCCAGGCTCCCCGGGTCCGCATGGGATGCCGGGCAAAATGGCCCGTTGCGTTCCACGAGCAGAAGATTTTACACTCGTACCCCGGAAAAACGACACTTCAAGGCTATTAGAGGTGGTTCTGGAGGGGTGCTTAATGGTGGGTGCCCGGGTCCAGATGGAGAGCTGGGTTGTGGGCTTAGCTGGCTTCTGGCCTGGCACCCCGGGAGGGGGCCCAGGCTCCCCGGGTCCGCATGGGAAGCCGGGCAAAATGGCCCGTTGCGTTCCACGAGCGGAAGATTTTACACTCGTACCACGGAAAAACAACACTTCGTGGCTATTGGAGGAGGTTCTGGAGGGGTGCTTAATGGTGGGTGCCCGGGTCCAGATAGAGAGCTGGGTTGTGGGCTGATTAGATTTCATCAGTGCATAGATGCCTGTGAGGCCCTGACAAGATGGGCCTATGTGTTATTTGGTTTGCACTCTATTTGACTGCAGTCTAATTTGTACAACGTAAAACCTCAATGTTATTGCTTTAGTAACATGTCCTAATATTTTTGAAAGGTTGCAAGCTAGGTCAGCTATAGTTCAACATGTCGTCCTATATTGAAAGGTTGCAAGCTAGGTCAACTATAGTTCATGTCTTGTTTCCCCTATGTATGCATTCTGAAGAAATGCATTATGCAAGCGTACTATCCTTTGATGCAGATTGAAGCAGGAAACTTGAACCAGACACACACTTCGTGGTGGCGAGGAATTGGAAAGCGGAAGACCCGGCGATTACGATCTTCTTCCTCTATCTACTATGAAGAGAGGACAGTTCACGAACTCGCATCATTGCAATATTACTGACTTGCAAGACTATAATATTCTCGGAACTTATGTATGTGCCACTTGTGACATCGTGACCACAAGCTTGGCTAAGCCCTTCTGTAATGTATATATACCCTGTCTTTGTGAATAAACCCTTGGAAGAGATTGTGAACTCACACCGTTGTCAGTTCATTATTTGTTCCCGAAGTGCACTTCTATCTCTACACTCAGTGAGGCAGTCAAGTTTCCTTCACGGGTAACTTCTTACTTACACACACACTTTAGGGGTACATGACCAGACCAGACAGCAGCAGACGACTCTGTGAATTTCCAACAATTTGGTGGCAGCGGTGGGATGAGCAATTAAAGGTAAGTCAACTCATGAATTATCAATTTCATAATTTTTCGTTGACTTCCTTTGCTCTATCCTAAAAAATAAAATTTAGTTTAATGTGTTGGAACCAGAGTCCTATAAAGTCTGCCATTTATGATTAGAATATAATTGTGTATGACCACTAGGTACCTCCCGTCTGGCCAACAGGAGGGAAAAAAAGGGCAGCTGTCTACAAAAATGTAACTGAGTCGCGCTCAGTGTAGCAGAAGGTTAGAGTCCTCAGCTTGGGGTATCCAGTCCCCCACTAGCAGAAGGTTAGAGTCCTCAGCTTGGGGTATCCAGTCCCCCACTAGCAGAAGGTTAGAGTCCTCAGCTTGGGGTATCCAGTCCCCCACTAGCAGAAGGTTAGAGTCCTCAGCTTGGGGTATCCAGTCCCCCACTTGCAGAAGGTTAAAGTCCCAGCAAGTATTTTGTAGCAGAAGGTTAGAGTCCTCAGCTACTATATTGTTGCAGAAGGTTAAAGTCCAAGCAACTATACCGCGGTATAAAAATAAATAGAAGCGCCCAGCGTGGTGTAAAGTAACACGATTACTTATGGTTATATATATATATATATATATATTTATATATATATATATATATAGAAGGTGGTCTCACACATATTAGCGTAGTACTGGTCTGGCGTAGTGATATGGCGTGTGTGTGCGAGTACTAAAGAGCCTGATTGACTCTCACTAGCCTACTATCCCCTCACTATCTTTCACTCTTGTACACTTTATCGTATTCTACTCTCTATTGTGTTGACCCTGTAAGTTGGAAAAATGCCATTGTTTAAAAAGTCCAAATCAGGGGTTATTGAGAGTAAGGGTGGAAAGGTGGTCATTCCATTTAAAGACAGCATTGAAGTTCCAGACAAAGTCTTCAAAGCATCCACAACACCAGCATCACATAAATTGTGCGACGAAACTCCTATAGATTATGTTGAGAGACAGATTGGGGGTTTCTATTCAGTCCATTTGTGAGCTATTTGGCGGGGTGGACAGAAAGCATTTACCCACAAATTGAACAACCGTACCCTCGGACGGCTCATTCGACAACAACCAAATGAGCCTGGCCGACAGGATGGTCAATGGAGGCATGGGAGATCCAAATTGGGACCTTACATATATGAAGGAAGCGTTACGGGGTTGGGTAGCACTAAAACCAGCGTGGGACAAAAGTCACAAACACAACACAGCATGCCTTTCATCCGATGCTACTAAAACAGTAGCCAAGTCTGATAGCAAAGATGATATGGACACCATTTTGGCCAGCTATGTCCATCTGTACCCAGACCTAAAAACGCTGGATGCAGATCGACCACACACCGAGACAACAGGGGCCGAGTCCCCCATGGTAACTAGAGCCAAAGCAGCAGTGTTTAGAAATAAGCTCGATTACATTAACAGTGCCATTTCACGCTACAGAGGAGAAATTGAGAAATTATCTAGTGCACCAGAAACTGCAGCTGCAACAGCAAGGCTTGTTGAATTAAAAAAGAAACTTCTGGCCAAAAAGGCCGAAGCAGATGAGACTGTAAACATATTGGAAGGGCTACATGAACTTGTTGCCTCCGATTCCAGTGTGAGTGCAGTTTCTCATCAATTCCCTTTTCTAAGGATCAATGATAACTATGTTCTGAAACCTCTTGACTTTGGCCAAATGAATCAAATTTGCAAAGAAGCCCCCGCTCCAGAGAAAAATGTCAGTGCATTTATTAGATACACCAAAAGATTGGCTACATTCCACAATTTAACAGGAATGGATTGGAAATATTATTTGGAACACATGTTTCAAAATACAGCTGCAGCGGATTGGGAATCTCATGAAACCATGAAAAATTGGGCAGATGCGGGTACTGCAACCAATGGGAAGTACAAATGGTCGGATGAACTAGAACAGTTTCTCAAGGATCTTGATGAATATTGCCAGGACGTTTTCCGTGATAAAGTAGATTTTACTAGAGCTCTGAGTGTCAAACAAAATCCTGGTGAGCCAGTGATTGCATTCATTGAGCGATATGAGAAAGCCTGGAAGGAAGATGCAAAGCTTCCTTTAGCCAGCCCAAACGATCAGTGGAGTTTTATCTCCAATGCTATGACAAACATGCTACCGGGGTGTGCTGATGTCATGAAACTCTTTGTAGATTTCACCAAAACCCTTGAGGAAGTAAAACAGGCAGTGCGCCTTCGAGAGTCTTACGGTACCTTTGATGCGGCAAAACAAGCTACCAAACCTAAGAAAACCACGAATGTTTCTCAGTTGGTTAACCAACTCATGCAGTATACTAATCAAAACCCACAGCAAGCTCCACGGGGCCGCGGCAGAGGTCGCGGAGGGCACCGCAGAGGTTTCCGTGGGGGTTTCCGTGGTGCTGGCGGCGGAGGAGGACGCGGTGGTTTCAATAGAGGACGTGGTGGTTTCACAAAGCAAAATTTCTCACCGAATTCATGCTTCATCTGTGGGGCAATGGATCATTGGATAGACAGTGCCCTCACAACCCAAACTATCAAAACGGTCAAAATCCAACCACCGCTCCACCCGCGCCATCAGCACCACCCGCACAGGCAGGAAAAGTAGACTTCCTCTCCCTTGGGGAAACAATGAAGCGGCCTACAGAGTGACAAAGTCCCAATAAAACAAATGCTGCAAATTCAACTCACTAATTCAGTAGACGAACTCCCTCTTATACAAATTGACATACAAAATGAGCAGGGAGAATGGGTGCCTTTCTCTTTTCTTGTTGATACTGGAGCTGATAATACCTCTCTATGTACTTGGGGGGGTCCTTTTTCGTCTGCAAAAGTACACTCTGTGGGAATTGATGGGACTCCTATGTCGTGCCCAAAGACTAAATTTGTACAAGCAAGATGCACTGATGATCACTCTATTTCCTTCAGGCACAGTTTTGTAGTGATTGAATCCTGTCCTTTTAACCTCATGGGTAGAGATGTTTTGACCAAATTGGGGTGCACCTTAACCTTAGGCCCAAAAGGTATGGGACTCAGTGCAACTGCAGGCGCAGCGCGTCTATTTTTAGCCTCATCCTCTGGCGTGCCTGCGCCTATGTCTGTGGCAGAACAGAGCACACATGTTTCCTCTGAAGTTGCATTGAGCCCTTGTGATAGACAGGCAGTTTCCCAGGCACTACAATACTCTGGGTTTCATGAATTGACTAACCATTTTTTACCCACTTTGCAGTGTGTTCACAGCACGATGTCAGAGCCACCCAAAAACGTGACATTCTCACATCTGGTGGCCTACCCAAATATGGCCTTACTCAGTGGTCCGCAAGGGACATTTTTGCTGGCGTTTGATGGTTCTGCTTCCACAGCAAGTAATGTAGGACCACTTGTTACTCCTGTGTCACCAGCATTCATAGGTACGTCAGTAACACACAAACATGACAATTCCAATGATGATTTGTGCATCCCCGAGTATTTGGAGGATGTCCCTAAGAAGGTTTGGGCAAAGCACAAAAATGACACTGGCTTTATTAATTGTACACCTTACAAAGCCACACTAAAAGATCCTACACAGATCTCATTTCGCAAGCCTTATCCATTGTCAAAAGAAAAAGTAGATGGAATTAGGCCTGTTATCAAATCGCTCTTAGAGCAAGGGGTCATCAGAGAATGCTCCAGTCCGTATAACAGCCCGATACATCCTATAAAGAAATCCAGTGGTCAATGGAGATTGACCGTTGACCTTCGTCATATCAATGAACTGATTGTGCCACTCCCACCACTAGTGCCTGACATTACAGCCATCATCACGGCTATCCCGCAGATCATGCATTCTTCACCGTGTGTGATTTAAGCTCTGCCTATCATTCTGTTCCGGTCCACGAGGACACCCAGAAATTATTGGCATTTAGCTTTGAGGGACGTCAGTACTGCTTTACGAGACTTACCCAGGGCCTGGTTGACAGCCCAGCGGCCTTTGCCCGTGTTGTGCACAGTACATTGGAAGGGTTTGTGCCTCCTGAGGGGTGTTCGCTCATCACTTACACTGATGACCTACTTCTAAGTGCTCCTACAGAACAGCTCTGCAAAGAAGGGAGTCGCCAACTTTTTGTTCATTTGGCTAACTCTGGGCATATCATCAGTTTGTCAAAGTTACAGTTTGCCCTGCCGTCCGTCAAATACCTGGGTTTTGTGCTGACAAAAGGTCAAAGAACTCTAGCTACCGACCGTGTTGCAGCCATACGCAACTTGCCTCCTCCTCGAACGCAAGCACAAATGCGTTCATTCCTGGGTGTTTGCAACTATTGTCGTCACTGGATCCCTGACATGAGTTATTTTGACAGGGTGTTGCGGCAGTGTACGCTGACTGGGTTTCCCGACGAGATCGTGTGGACGGAGCTGATGAAAGAGACTTTCCAAGCACTCAAAGACTCTGTATGCACCTCTCCTGCTCTAGGACTGCCAGACTATCACCTTCCCTTCCATCTGTACGTAAGCGACACGGGCCTTAGTGCTGCTGGTGTTCTCGGACAGGTACATGGTGGTCAAGTAAGGCCAACGGCGTATTTATCCTCTGCATATAGTCCGATTGAGATTGGTCTTCCGTCCTGTTTGAGGGCAGTGGCCGCGTGTGCCCTGATGGTGAAAGCAGCAGAGAGAATCACACTCGGACATGACACCACATTACATGCATCACACCAAGTTTTGACCATACTTAACAAAGTAAGCTCACAACACATAACTGTCCAGAGAAGATCTCATTATGAGGCCATTCTCACAGGCACACCTAAGTTGGTCATTAAAGCAGAGACACAAACCAGTCCTGCTATTTTGCTGAAACAACACCTCCTGACCTCTGATGCACCACATATTGTAATGCCAGAACACGATTGTCTGGAAGAATTGGCTTCCACAACAGGGGCACGTCCAGACATATCTGTGACCCCTTTGATGAGGGTGTTTCTCTATTTGTGGATGGCTCTTGCTCTAAACCAGCGGACGGTGTATACAAATGTGCTTATGCCATAGTAAAACTGCCAGACACTGTCATTGAGACTTATAAGCTTCCTTACAATAGCGCCCAAAAGGCTGAACTAATGGCTCTGGCTCGTGCATGTGAATTGTCCAAAGACCAAATCCTTACGGTGTATACTGACTCTAAGTACGCTTACTCTGTTTTGGTTGATTTTTGCCGACTGTGGTCACAACGAGGGTTTATTTCTGCAGATGGAAAACCGATCTCTAACAAAAATCTGATTGGTCGTTTAATCGAAGCAGCACAGCTCCCATTACGATTAGCAGTGATAAAGACAAAGGCACATGACCGTCTCCTTACTGAAGAGGCTAAAGGCAATCACTTTGCCGATGTAGTGGCTCGTGCCAGTGCAGGAGATGACCCCGTACTCATGGGAGGCTCTCTTGTTCAGGTACCTTTCTGTCCTTTTCTCACAGAAACAGACACACGAGAGCCTGTACAGGCACTGCAATTACTGTCTTCTACTATTTTGCCTAAATCTATAGATTTGCTCATTCTCCAGGCAAATGCTAATGATGTAGACAAAGCTGAGTGGGCCCAGCACCACTCAGCCCCCGATTCTGACGGAGTCCTCAGGGACAAAGACGGCCGGCTATGTCTGCCGGGAGCCGTCTTGCCTATTGTTGTACGACACCTACATGGTGTCTCTCACCTTGGTCAGACAGCAGTGATAAATAGACTTAATTCTCAGTATTGTATACCGAAAGCCAGCAGTACTGCAAAGTTAATTTTATCCCAATGTTTGACATGTGCACGCACACACTGTGGCAAACCCGTGGCAAAGTTTGATGCTCTGGTGCCAGCTGATTATCCTTTTCAGTCCCTTCAAATTGACTACACAGAGATGCCTAAGGCTATCAGAGGGTTAAAATACCTTCTAGTGATTGTATGTAAATTTTCTAAATGGACTGAGGCATATCCGGCACGCAGAGAAAATGCTGACACGGTAATAAAATCTCTCGTGACAGATTTTATTCCAAGGTGGGGCCTACCAGAGTCGATTGACAGTGATGGGGGGACACATTTTACTGCCAAAATTATTAAGGGGCTAAGCGAGGCTCTCGCAATCAAGTGGAAAATTCACGTGGCTATTCCCCCACTAGCTCCGGTATTGTTGAACGCAAGAATCGATCGATCAAGGAACGATTGATTAAGGCCGAACTGGAAAATGGGCTAAATTGGGTGGACAATTTACCAGCTGTCTTAGCCGAATTGCGAATGACACCAAATGCAAAAACGAAATTGTCGCCGTTTGAAATTGTCCTTGGGCGACCTTTTCCAACTCTATGGGTCAGAAATAACTTTTACAGGAGCAGAGGCGTTCCACCAGGGGAACTCGACGTGGCTGTTACCGATTACACCACTGCTCTGATACAGAAACTAACCAGTATACAAAGTGATGTGTCTTGTGCTCTCCCTGTCCCAGATCAGAACCCCACACACCCCTTCAAGCCTGGGGACTTGGTCCTGATCAAGGCACTCAGGGCGACCCCAGGGAAGCCAAGATTCAGCGAGCCTGCAGAAGTTCTCGCGGTGACACGCACAGCAGTGCTGACTGATCAGGAAGGAAGGTGGTTGCATGCATCACGTCTTAAGAGGGCCCCCACCGGAGGTACAAATCATGTCTTTCTGGCATGACGTCTATCAAGGATTCCATAGGGGCCGGTTTGGGGTTCACAGGGGTCCAGATGTCCTGCCTCTACCCGAGAGGCCACCCGGAGAGGAGCCCACTCCGCCCCCATCACCCAGGCCTGCACGGAATCGCAGGCGTGGTGGCAGGCTCCGACGATGCTGGGTCAACGGGTTCCAATTGGCAGGGGGACCCTTTAATGCAGCACTAATTATCATCATCCTCAGTATGGCTGCAACCATGATTGCGAGCTATGTGTGGGGATGTCACTGTGATGTAGCTGACCCAGAACCCATTTGGCCTTCTCCTGATCCTTACGATCAAAATACCACCATTGATTATGATCTCTACGAGCCTAAATATTATGAGACACCGAAAAATTTGTCCAAATTGGCCACGCCTGTACGCAGCAAGAGGGCTGTACGTCATGAGAAACGTGCAGTCACTACCAAAGCCCCACGCAAACCTAAAAAGAAACGTGCTGGAACTGTCCCGAAGGAGCAAAAGCTGCTGCACTCCGTCCTCCAATCTGATGCTAACTCTTTCTCCACAGGTTTGCCCAATGTTGCGCCTCCCGTCAAGAATGTGCAATATGAAGTGCCTAACGATGTTGTCGAACACAAGAATTTGGCTCTAACCATTATGGCTGAGTATGCGCACGCTAACAACATGAGTAATTGCTGGATTTGTGCTCACATGCCTGTGAGCTCAAAATCACCTATGCTCATTCCATACCATTTACTGCAGCCGATTGGAATCTCATTAATTGGCAAGGTTTGGCCTCCGCAATGACTAATGACGATTTTGATTGCTACTCTCCACCATCACTCGAGCATCATGCCACATGTAAAACTCCGGAACAATGCAAGAAATTGATCCATGTTTCTGACCAGGAATTAGATAATTACAATGGTTTAGACCGTACTATTCTGCAGGAAGCTGTGTCTGAGTTTAACCAACTCCACCGCCCCCCTAAAATGAGGTGGACCTTTCTCTACAGAGTCACTCGTTTTGAGAAAACTGTGCAACAAGGCCTCCTTTTTGATCTCCAGATCACATTGGTCGAAACCAATTGCTGGACTCGATCTGGACTCCTGTCACACAGTTGCACCCCTCTGATTAATTCTGATTCAATTCGAGTGGAGGCAGTTGTCCTCTTTGTTCCATGGTCTGGCACAATGTCAGCCGACAAATCATCATGGACCACGTGGACTGGCACAGTGTCAGTCAAGAAATTAACATGGACCACACATTCTTGTCCAAAGGCTATCCTGCAGAATGTCCCCAAAATGCGTGATTGTTCATTGTTCTGGTTTCCGACTAATGTGTATCCGGTTAAGGGTGTCCGTCATTGCATTCATGCTCCAGTAGATCCCAAAGTTGGCAGCAAGTATGTTAACATAGGCGAGAGTGACTGTCAAGGCGAAAAGGTTGTTGCAGATCTTAGCAATGGCCGACGTAAACCCCTGCCTGAACGAGTGTACTGTGTTTGTGGGGAGAAAGCTTATAGCTGTTTGCCTGGACCCGATACCCTCAATACCGGTACTTGTTATCTGGCCTATTTGGTGCCCATGGTCAGAAAGGCTGATCCTAGTGAATTGGCCCCTTATCATGCACGCGCTAAACGCAGTCTTCCAAGTTTTGATCACTTCCTTGGTATTTTGCTCCCAAGTTATGGAGTGTATAGATCCCAAGCTGAAATTAGAACCCTGTCTCATCTATTGGAAACTCACATGAATGCCTCCTCCATTGCATTCTCCGCCATGCAACAAGAGATTACTGAGACTCGATCCATGGTACTGGAGAACCGCATGGCTTTAGACATAATTCTTTCAGCTCAAGGTGGCACCTGCAAGCTCCTGAAAACCGAATGTTGCACCTACATTTCTGATGCCACCAAAAAGGTGCGTGATGTAATTGCAGATACCATGGAAGGGATCAAAAGGTTGCATGAGGAACATATTTGGGATCCACTTAAGGGCGCTACTGAGGGTCTCGGAACTTGGGGTGGCTCTATTGTTCAAGGGATTTTCAAAATTGCCGGAGGTGTTTGCTTGATTCTAATAGTGCTCATGATTGTGGTGGCTGTCATCAAAATATGTGTCAAAAAGGTCACTAATAATGTCATGGTGAACACTGTTATTCCATCAGATTTGTTGGAGGATAGGAGTCCTAGACCCGCCCCTCATCTGCTGGCACTGAGGCAAATTGTTCGTCCAACCCCACAGCCTCCTACCGAGTTGGTGCACATCTACCGCGACCGCCGCGCTGTGCTTCGTCCATACAACGGGTTAGATGTGGTAAGGAAGACGAGGGAGAACACGGTTACGAGGTACTGTTTCGCACTGAGGAAGAATCGACTTATGTGTGACTGCTTCGCCCCATAGTCCGCACGACGACGACAAATAAATGGATTACTACTATTCTCCCTACCCCCGCAGGCTCCTTGAGCTGTGCCGAACACGGCCTCTGCGCACTGCCCGATCCTCATCGGAGCAACCATTCCTCAATTAGAAATTCCGACTGAATTCATACCTCCTGAGCAATATGATTATGAGCATATGATTACTCAGCCTATTGAGTCTTTTACAAATCCTAGAGAGCGTCGCTTCGTTAAAAGGTTACAAATTACAACGCCAACGTCGTTTTATGGCTCAAGTAGCAGTGAAGGGTCCTCTTTACACAGTTGGGCCAGGCCGGCCCCCTCGGTACACTACTTTTGTTCTGGAGCCGAGAACGAACACCTTGCCTCCTTTTGGAAAAGGGTATGTTCCCTTCCCGGTTCCGGATCCGGAGCATGTACTGAGATGGCCGATGCCCCCTTTTATGGCTGGTAGAGCATTTGCAAGGGACGACGAAATAGCCCCTAGTTGGTACCGTATTTGTATGATGATGGAGTCAGGTGCTCAGCAATTTGCATTTGAAGCACCGTTTTTTGGGCTACCGTACCTCCATTATGCCAGATCGAGCCTGTACAAGATCCCACATGGAAGTCTCGCTCTGGAGATAATTAGTACCATCTCAGTCAACATTACTCCATTAGATACCCTGTGACCAATCTCTCTGCCTACAACCATATTTGCTGCCCCCACATTTTCGATTAGTTTGATGCACAAAGAGGGCACATACATGAACAAGCACACTCCTCCGTGCCGGTGTTATTTTTTTTTTTTTTTTGTCATTATTTTATTTTGCTTGCATTTTAGGGTCGCTCGAGTATATTGGGACGCGACATGTGCTATTTTGTGTTATTGTGTTGACTTTGTGGCCGTTGTTCTTTTGTTGATGGGATGCCTTAACTATTCGCAGCAGGTTTTGGCGGCCAGGCTGGCCCTATCCCAGTATTTGCTGTGTTCCTGAGTTGGTGTGAGGGTGTGGGAGGAGAGTTCTGGGTTGCAGCAGGTGTTCACCCTTGTCAGCATCCCTCCTCTGAGCGGAGGGTTGCTGTGGGGGGGGGGAATGGGGTGAGAAAGACTGACTCGGCTGTTGTACATATATGTTAACCATTTAGAAAAAAAAAATACAAAATAACAAAACCCTTCTATAAAATAGCTATAATAAGCAAACGCTAGTAGGCAATAACATACATATGTTATGTTGAAAGCTCTCTCTCTCTCTCTCTCTTCTCTCTCTCTCTCTCTCTCTCTCTCTCTTTGACTAATGTGATTTCATTTTACCAGATAAAGCAGAATTGTCCGTGTAATGGTGACAGGTAACATGTATGTAGAGGCATCATCCAGGTTGCCTGGAACCACGCACGGATGATTTCATTGAATATTCTTGACTATTTGTTACTTTCTTTGAATATTCTTGACTATTTGTTACTCTCTTTGAATGTTCTTGACTATTTGTTACATAAAAATTTGAGGATAGATTGGAGTCATTCGTATTGTGATGGCGGGATGTACCCATGTACAGACATCATGTACCTCCCGTGATCACCGACGGCTGATTGCCTGGAACATCAGTGATATTGATTGTACTTTCATAGTGGGGCTACCATAGGCCGTACTGGGAGGCATCATGTACAGACATCATGTTGGGTCTCAGGATTGCTGCGGGTGGTTCTAGAAAATGATAATAATAATAATGAACATTTTATTTTATTTTTATTTTTTCTTTATGTCTTTGTGTAAGACCTATAGTTCGTGACCTCTGTGTCCTCTGTTTGTGGTGGGTACTGGACTATGCAGACAGAGGTAGTGCAGTAGTTCAGCCTCCACCATTCATAGCTGATACTTGTTCCACCGTACAAGAGTGGTTATATTTTATACAAGACAAGATGTGTTATTTCATTATAGAATTAGTGTGAATTTCTTTTTCTGTAATTCTTTTATGGCCTGAAGCTTGCTTGTGCAAAGAAAAGTGATAAAATGTGTTCACATGTGTTTAACATCTCCTCTTCTTCCCAAAATGGTTTAGTCAAATTGGCATCTATGCTTAATTGTCGCCTTTCAGAGCGAAAGCGAAAAGAGGGCAGCTGATGTAGATTTCATCAGTGCATAGATGCCTGTGAGGCCCTGACAAGATGGGCCTATGTGTTATTTGGTTTGCACTCTATTTGACTGCAGTCTAATTTGTACAACGTAAAACCTCAATGTTATTGCTTTAGTAACATGTCCCAATATTTTTGAAAGGTTGCAAAGCTAGGTCAGCTATAGTTCAACATGTCGTCCTAATTGAAAGGTTGCAAGCTAGGTCAACTATAGTTCATGTCTTGTTTCCCTATGTATGCATTCTGAAGAAATGCATTATGCAAGCGTACTATCCTTTGATGCAGATTGAAGCAGGAAACTTGAACCAGACACACACTTCGTGTGGCGAGGAATTGGAAAGCGGAAGACCCGGCGATTACGATCTTCTTCCTCTATCTACTATGAAGAGAGGACAGTTCACGAACTCGCATCATTGCAATATTACTGACTTGCAAGACTATAATATTCTCGGAACTTATGTTATGTTGCACTTGTGACATCGTGACCACAAGCTTGGCTAAGCCCTTCTGTAAGTATAAATACCCCTGTCTTTGTGAATAAACCCTTGGAAGGATTGTGAACTCACACCGTTGTCAGTTCATTATTTGTTCCCGAAGTGCACTTCTATCTCAATACTCAGTGAGGCAGTCAAGTTTCCTTCACGGGTAACTTCTTACTTACACAACACACTTTAGGGGTACCTGACCAGACCAGACAGCAGCAGACGACTCGTGAATTTCCAACATGGGCTTAGCTGGCTTCTG
>CM076987.1:41342082-41597082 GCA_039105355.1 Benthosema pterotum
ATTGGGTAAAACAAGTACAAAGGTTTGGGGAAGGTCCTAAGGTTCGCTAATTTTAAAATATTGTTTTATTCATTTGGGTGGGCATGGAGGTGGCTACATTTTCCAAAACATTTTTTTTTTTTTTTTAAAAATAAATGAAAACTGTAAATGAAAAAAAAAAAGTTTTTTTGAAAGTGGAATGTCCCTTTAAACTAAGTCACATCACTCATCAGCTAATAGTTAATTAATTTGAGCTTTAGTCCGACCATCGTTTCCACATGTCGTTCCAGTGGCGGGTTTAATCTCAGTGCACAATCCCACTGAAACGCTGATGTCCTCATAAGTATAGTACAAACGTGTGTGTCTGTGATTGCATGGCTGAGTGAACTGTCAATACACAGACCTGAGTGGGGGGGCGGATCTAGTCATGGGCATGGGGTGGGCAATGTCCCCCTAAATGCCCTGACTGCCCCACCAAACACGATGGCATGCAAAACAACCCAAGATATTTCAACTTGAAGTGCTTATATATAAAATGATTTGAAACACTACTAACTAACTACAGCTGTGTCACCACTAAACCAACAGCATAACAGAAATCTCTCTGAGTCAGACCTTTAGCTTTATGCACGCTGCGTGTCTGTTGCAACTTTAACAACAACTGATGTTATTATTGATGCTTTACTTGACTAATAAAAGTCCTGTAACCGAAAATGGTATGGGGGCGGCTTCATCGATGAAGCCGCCCCCATACCATTTTCTCCTGGCCCCCATAGGGAAATGTTACATCCGCCCCTGCCTGAGTGGCAATTTGACTCTGAAAGTGTAACACATTTACCCCGAGGACATCAATGAATACTCAGGGATTTGGCAAATCAAGGGTTGCCCAACTTTCTTTAACTGAAAGCAGCAGCAGTGAGGTCTTATGACTAAACGTCCCCCTCCAAAATGTATGTGGATGACAGAGGGATTAAGTAAGGAGGAGAGGAGGAGAGATTGGGATTTTAATTTAAAAGTGAGTGAAGAGGAAGAGGAAACTGTGCGCCTCCAAGTTGGGGGTCGTGCCCCCCAGCTTGGGTTCGGGGGATCCCCTGGCACCAATGGTAACCGTAAAAGCATCGTTTTAGCCACGTTTAGCGAGGTATGTGGCGATGAGCTCCGCTTCACAGTTTGAGGCGCTGGTGTGTGCAGGGCGTAAACTCTGTGTAGGCTGCAAGGCTGCAGCCTACATGAGGACGGACGCAAGATGACGCCCCTGGGTGTGTGTGTGCGTGTGATATTCTGATTGCTATTGTGTGTTTGTTCACTAAGAAGACTCCATGTCTATCCATGACCCTCAGGTCGGGTGATAAATAAATCCAGTGGTTTTCAACCTTTTTCGTACCAGGGCCCTCTATTTGTTCAGCATTTAAGGACCTGTGAGGGTCCATTTGGTTTAATTTCATGCTCTCAACAAGAGTTACACATCTATATATTAGGGCCCATTTGGTTACCAACTGTCCATCATTTAGCTGTGGGCCACCTGTAATCCTCACAGGGACCACTGGCGGTCCCTGGACCACCTGTTGAAAACCCCTGAGCGAATCAAATCGGCGGGGTGATTGGATTAAGGAAGTGCAATGGAGGAATTGGAACAAAATCAAATCTGATAATTGGGTTCTCATGGCCCGGTGGCCCGGTGACACGGGTATGAACAGGCGCCTGCCAACCACCATGCAGGTTTTGCGTTCAAATATGGCAATTGGCAACATGCAAATCATTAGACATGTTGGGGGTTAGCAGTTGTTAATTGTGATAATTCACTTGAAGAACAGCCTCTATACAGGGAAGTAGTCGCTGGCTTCCCGATATACTGAGCCCAAACCAGGAAGGGAAGCTTCCTGAGAGACTATAGTGGTGGGTGTTTACTCAGCCAGTCCATTGAGATATGGACTGGCTGAGTAAACCTAACAGTTAGCCTACAATAGTATGCCTCCCATTTCCTACAAGAGCATTGGCAAGACTTTGGAAAGATTTTTAAAAGACTAATATGTTGTAGTCTGACGTAATCTTTCTATCATTTTTCCAAAACCCTTGTAGTGTAAGAAAGTGGGTTTTCAACCGGTGGTCCGGGGACCACCAGTGGTCCTTGAGAGAGTTCCATGGTCCCCAGGCTAAATCGTGGAAAGTTGGTTAACCAGGTGTAACTCTTTGAGAGCGTTAACATGAAACCAAATGGACCCTTGCGGGTCCATTTGGTTTTTGGTGCGCTACAGAAAGTATATTCTGTGCATGCCTTGCTGCTCTCTTCTGTCTCCTTTAATGTTCACTGCTCTGGGAAACGTATCATACCTACGTCACTTTTAGGGCAGTGGCGTAGGTATGCTACGGTCTGGAACCCCCTCCTCTGGTGTTCCACTACAGTATGATACGGTCTGGAACCCCCTCCTCTGGTGTTCCACTACAGTATGATACGGTCTGGAACCCCCTCCTCTGGTGTTCCACTACAGTATGATATGGTCTGGAACCCCCTCCTCTGGTGTTCCACTACAGTATGATACGGTCTGGAACCCCCTCCTCTGGTGTTCCACTACAGTATGATACGGTCTGGAACCCCCTCCTCTGGTGTTCCACTACAGTATGCACTGAGTTAGGGCAGTGACGTAGGTGGTAAACAGTCTGGAACCCCCTCCTCTGGTGTTCCACTACAGTATGCAATGAGTTAGGGCAGTGACGTAGGTATGATACGGTCTGGAACCCCCTCCTCTGGTGTTCCACTACAGTATGCAATGAGTTAGGGCAGTGACGTAGGTATGATACGGTCTGGAACCCCCTCCTCTGGTGTTCCACTACAGTATGCAATGAGTTAGGGCAGTGACGTAGGTATGATACGGTCTGGAACCCCCTCCTCTGGTGTTCCACTACAGTATGCACTGAGTTAGGGTAGTGACGTAGGTATGATACGGTGTGGAACCCCCTCCTCTGGTGTTCCACTACAGTATGCGCTGAGACACGGACACAGAGGCACGGATGCACCATAGTATAACCATACAGACGAGGTTTAACTTCGGCGAAGTATCCCTTTAACTTGCGCCGGAAGTTGACATTAGTCACGATGCAGTGCTCCCGAAACTTAATACCCCACGGAAACATTTTATTTCTCCCTTGCTAAGTGCTTTGTTCATTGGTATCATTTTTTTCTGAAAATAAGAGTGAACAAGTCAAGTCGCTAGTGAGGACTGAACAGGGTTGTTTCTCTGGGGACTGTAAATACAGTAACTTCCGCAACTATAACGTTCACAGTCTCAGAAGCGCACTGTTAAACCAGGGTGCTCCTTGCGTGGCTTCCTCTTAATACCGTGACAGTTGTGTGACCATAATGCACATTGTAAAGTGCTTTGCATAAAAGGGGGGCCAATATCAGTGCGCCATTTACCATTTTCAACATGCCAGCCTCAATGCACATTGTGTGTAGCAGCATGCTGCTGCTTTTGGCATCACCATACATACATAATCTCCTCACGGTAGATATGGCTTGGGCACTCAGGGTTGTTATACAAGAGTGGTTGCAAAACAACCTCTCAAACATGCAGGGGCCCCAGTGGGGCCCAGGGTGCAGCTATGTGCTTTAATTCCTATATGTGCCTGTGTGTGTGTGTGTGTGTGTGTGTGTGTGTGTGTGTGTGTGTGTGTGTGTGTGTGTGTGTGTGTGTGTGTGTGTGTGTGTGTGTGTGTGTGGTGGAGGGAGGCTATGTTGTTTGTTAGTACAGAGTTGTCGGACTGTCGTGACTGTATGCTGTCAGTGTTGCCAACGGCGGATTTATCAATATATTTAACTCAGACCCCCCTAGCACCAAAATTAGTGAAAAACTCCTGGCGGAAAATCTAATGCTTTTTTGCTGGTTAGTTGGGGCGAAAATTGGTTGACAGGCGCCAGAGATAAAACCTTCGTTTTTCACCATCTTTCCCCCTATGATAGAGTCCTCCTTCCTTCTTAGAAAGGACCATTGGTAACCAAATGGAACCTCATAGAGCTGTAACTCTTGAGATGAAACCGAATCAATGGACCCTTACGGGTCCATTCGGTTTCATTTTGCGTTCTCAAGAGTTAAATTATATTTAAACATCTGAATTACCTCATTTTCAAGAATCTATATATTTAGAAAACGTAGAAGAATTGCTATTTTGACCAACATTTTGCCAGTTATTGCTCCTAAATTAGTCCGAGAGACTAAACTCAGATCAAATGGTGCATGGTCCTCTGTGGCTAAAATGTACAATAAATAGAGGGTCCTGGTAAACCACTGCTCTAGCGCATTCTGGTGCATTTTGGAAAGTGCCACTAGTGCATTTTGGAACTTGGCAGTTGGCAACACTGGACGCTGTTGTGTCCTTGTTGGTCCCACATGTTGATAGCGATGGTTCAAGAGACAATGATGTTGATTTATTCGTGCGGGGAGAGTCGCTGACATTGCGTCTGTAGATATGGGCCCATAGGGTCATTAATAAAGAATTACTCCAAGCTGTTTGTATTAGCAAGAGCAGTTGAGGTATAGTCGCTCCTAAATTAAAGGGGAATTCCATCCGTTTTCAACATTTTACTATGTCATTGATGTACCTTCGAGGTGCTGGGTAAACATGATAAAAAAAACAAGTTCCCCCATTTTGTGTTTCCAAGAAATGGAGGTCTGAAGAAAACCACTAACATGGTGAAACATCTTGATGACATCACCAAGATGTATTTTCACCATGTTAATGGATTACTTTAGACTCTTGTTTTTTTCATTTGGTTGCATTTGTACTGTACACTCTCATAAAAAAAGTGCATACATACATTAGCTTCTGTGCATAATTATCTAAACTAAGTGTAATTTACACATGCCAGCTGGGCCCAAGAATTGTCAACCTATTCTGTAAAAGCTCACAGGCCAAACTACAACCGTTTTGGGATAGACAATTCAGCATAGCATTACTTCCCTTGCGTACGGTGTGTGTTGGGTTGTGTGCATGTTGCTGAATGTTCAACTTGTTAGTGGTTAAGTGGTTAAACATCAGCGTATGGATCTACAGTTGCCTATAGGGTATAGGTAGACAGAGGAAGCAGTGTGTGCACGTGCGTGTGTGCATGCATGTATGTGTACATGCGCATGTGTGTGTGCGGCTACTAAAGTAGTCTCAGTGCAGTGACAGGGAGAAGTATAGGCGAAAATACACGTGTGACTGCCAAGTTTCTCTGTGTGTGTGTGTGTGTGTGTGCGTGTGTGTGTGTGTGTGTGTGTGTGTGTGTGTGTGTGTGTGTGTGTGTGTGTGTGTGTGCGTGCGTGCGTACGTGTGCATTTCCTTCCTTCCTTGTACACAGTCACAGTATAGTACTATTTTGTCTGTCTGAGTTTGATCTTAGGGTCAAATACACATGTCCTCTCACTAAGTGTCTGATTTGAATGTTGTCGCATGCATAAGTGTACCAGCTACTGCAGGCAGAAGTAGGTTGTGAGTCACAGGTAAATATTGTGTTTTTTTAATATAACTTCAAGGCTCTGGCCCCTGCTTGCGTTGCATGTTCGAGTACCGTTCATGACAACCTTTGCTGCATGCCTCTCCCTTTCTCTCTCTCTCTCTCTCTCTCTCTCCAACACGTATACTGTAAATAAATGACAACCGGTGGCTTGGCTTACAAGCTGGGCTTTAGCATCCATCTGTCATCCCCTGAGATTTGGCAAAGGATGCCTATATACTGTAAGTCAGGGGTGGGCAATTATAACGGGCCAAATGAGATACATAGAATATTGTGGAGGACCAAGGCTAAAGGCTGAACTGAAGTCTGTGTAATATTAATTTAATTTCAAGATAAAAGTAAGGGTAAGACCAACCATTTTGACACCAGGGCCCTCTATTTATTTAGTATTTGAGCCGCAGAGGACCATCAATGGATGACATTTTAGCCCCACAGACCCCAAAACTATTTATAAACGATTTATTTTGCTTTTTGTCCACAATTCCAGGCTGGATTTCACAAACAAAACAGGAAAACATAGATTAAAAAAGAGCATTCTTTTACATTCTCTGATTGTTAAGGCTTGGGCTGATTCACATGATGAATATTGTGTAAAAAATGAAACCAAATGGACCTGCAAGGGTCCATTTGGTTTCATTTTTACGCTATCAAAGAGTTAAACCTGGTTAACCAACTTTCCAGATTTAACTGAAACTCTCTCAAGGACCACTGGTTAAAAACCACAGTATCCTTTCACAGGCCGGTCAGAGTCAGCCTAAAGGGCCGCATTTGGCCCCCGGGCCGCATAATGCCCAGGTATGCTGTAAGTCTACTTGTTGCTTGCTCTCCCAAGAACAGCAACTAATTCTTCATGATCCGAGGTGTCTGCTGGATTTAACACAAGCACATCTCTCTCATTTGAACGGTCAGTTTGTTCCAAAGTGCCCAAAAAAGACAAGTAAAACAAAAGCTGCATTCACAGTGCAGCCGCGGGGAGTTGACTGAGAGTGCAGTAGGTTGGAAACATTTTACTTTTTTTTTCCTATGACCTACATTATGCACTCCTTTGGACATGCTCCCTCTGGTGTTTTGCAGACAGTACTGCATCTTTGCTCTAAATTATGTAAGGCATCACTAGGTTTGTAAAAGTGGGGTCCGTGGACCCCCCTGGGGCTCCTTGGGGAGGTTCCAGGGGGTCAAACTATTTGACACACTTCTTTTCCCGCCAAACTTTCGATGACCTACATTAGGGCGCGCCCTCTGCTGTTTTGTGAAAGCTACTGCAGCTCACTACGACATTATATAACACATTATTTATTTATTTAGTTGAATTAACTTTCAGTGACCTACTTTTAGCAACCTGTTGAAGCCGGTTGAACCATAGGGCTGTTAAAGGGGAAGTCCACCCATTTTCAACATTTTACTATGTCATTGATGTACCTTCGACGAGTTGGGTGCACATGATAAAAAAAAAGGTTCCCCCATTCTGTGTTCCCAAGAAATGGAGGTCTGAAGAAAACCACTAACATGGTAAAACATCTTGATGACATCACCGAGATGTATTTTCACCATTTCTTTTTTAGAGTAGACGCTTCTTTTTTTCTGAAAGCGTACAAATGGAACCAAATGAACCCGTTATGGTTCATTTGGTTCCATTCGTACACTCTCGTTTTGCAAAGTCTTAGGCTATATATATATATATATTATATATATATATATATATATATATATATAATATATATATATATATATTTATATATATATATATATATATATATATATATATGATATCTAAATGCTGCGTGCGTGCATGCATGTATTGTGCATTTCACAAGATGTATAGTTAACAGCATGTTTAATGGTCTGTTATTCAAAAATATATTTGGAAATGGAATAATTGAGATTTTCTTTTATTTTTATTTTTTTCTTTTATTTTCTTCAATATATAGGCTACATACTGTCTCTTCTGGGGGTCCTTGGCAGGTTGGAACAAAGTATTGGGTCTGCAGCCAAATGCGTATACATTTTTGGGTCCATGACTTGCAAAGGTTTGGGGACCACAGATGTGACTGGTCTTCATCATGAGAGGAGAGAGTAGCAACATGATGTTTCACAGCAATGCTTATAGCACTCTCTAGTGGACGTTGACCAGTACGTCTGCTCTTCATTCTCCACTGTCTCTCAAAGTCAGGGGAATTTAGTTGTTTTAAAAACAATTGATTTTTCGGAAACCAATTGGACACTTGAATTAAATAAAACATCACCAACTGAGTGGTGCAGGTGCACTGTGTCTGTTCTGTAGCCTATTTGTGAGACACCACCCACTGTTGGCACTGTAAACATATACGCAGTGATGGGCAAGTTACTGGGAAAATGTAGCAAGCTACACTAATACTCTCGAGCTACTCTCGATAAAATGAAGCTAAGCTAAACTACAAGCTATCCCCAGAAAATTGTAGAAAGCCACACTACAAGGTACATGACAAAAATAGCTTGATGTAGCTTGCTACATCAACACTACATAATATAAATATATATCTCAACTTATTCTACAACCTTCTAAATAATAATCATAATAATAAAATAATGAAAATAAAAATCATAATAATAATAATTTAGGTGGCATGTTTAAGTTTTGGGATCTATATTACAGGTTTTTACCCTTTAAAAATGGGTGGAATTTGAAAATTTCTTTAATTCCTTCGACTTTGAAAAAAAAAGAAAAAAAAGAAAGAAGAAGATTTTTTCGGTATAATAACAGAACCTCTTTTTTGTTATGGTTTTAAAAATCACAGCGGACTTAATGTCAACAAAAAATAAAAACGGAACTCTTACTTAATGTTTATAAAAACAGCGCTGGGCTTAATGTCCATAAGAAATTAAAACAGAAACCACGTTTCTTGTTGTGCTTTTAAAAACAGCGCTGGGCTTAATGTCCATAAGAAATTAAAACAGAAACCACGTTTCTTGTTGTGTAGTAGGCTATAGTCTGAGGCTGAGCATAAAAAAAAAAACAAGTAAAGTGCAAGAGGCTACAATGACCTACTCTCCATAGGCATGGAGAAACAGAAGTGCATCAACAGTTTCTGGGTTGAGGCGTGTTCTCCTCTCTTCGATGATGCGCCCTGCTGCGCTAAATACCCTCTCGCTGCTGCTGCTGCTGCTGGCTGGGACACAAAGGATCTGCCTTGCCAACTGTGCGAGTTTTGGATATGTGGCGGTGTTTTTCTTCCACCAGAGCAGCACGTCATTCTCATCTTCGCCCATTAACGGCCTCTGCCCGTCTCGTATAGAATAGAATAGAATAGAATAGAATAGAATAATATTTATATTATCATATGGAAAATAACAAAAAAAAAAAAAAATATATATATATATATATATATATATATATATATAATATATATATATATATATATATATATATATATATATAAATATATATATATATATATATATTAGGGATGTTGAATGATTAAAATCTTTAATCAAATTAATCACAGCTTCAAAATTAATTTAATCATGATTAATCACCATTCGAACTATGTCCAAAATATGCATGTTTTCCGAAAAAACCAACAGAATCTGTGAAAAAAATAACCATATATCTTTAAAATATTTATCAAAATAGGCGATCTACAAGCCCTCAATGCTTGTAGATCCTCCAGCTATACTCTATGGCTCTGGTTACAGGGAGACACAGCTATAAGTCTCCGTAAAACCCTGCTCTACCCATTTCTTTCAATGAGAAAATGCTCAGTGGGTTGAGTGAGTGTGCACATGAGTTAATTGCGTTAAAATTTTTAATCAGATTAATCAACAAAATTAATTTAATCCCATTAATTAACTATTTTCAACAGCCTTAATATATATATATATATTACTTAATTTAATATAATATATATATATATATATATATATATATATATATATATATATATATATATATATATATATATATAAAAATAAATAAATAAAACCAAAATCGAAGCCCGGCCCGGCCCGACTAATAGCCTAATTTTCGCATTTGAGCGATAAATGAGACAAAGCTGAAATCTTATATGCATATATATATAGCAAGATTTCAGCTTTGTCTCATTTATCTCTCAAATACATCTGTAACAACCAATAGAGAGACTTCAGCTTTGCCTCATTTATGGATCCTAGTATTCATCTTAGGAGCCATAAAGAGACATAGGTGATCTTTAGGCGATCTTAAAATGTGAAATAAACGTGGGTGTCTCAAGAAACGCTCCTGAGCTTAAACTGAGGAGCATTTTTTTCCCCCTCTGGGCTGATACTGTGATGTCACTGTATCACTGAGCTTCCAGCCTCGAGGAAGAAACTCTAATACAAAGGGAAGACATCACTGCACATAGCAACCACATGAGGGGTGTAATGAAGTACTGCCATGGAAAAAAAACAAAAAATCTGTTTCAACATTCAGTCACTGCTCTATCTTGTCAGCAGAGTATGGTGACATACAGGTCCATCCCAATGGATTAAATATTGTGTAAACGTTTGTTTTGTTCCATAATATAATTCAAAAAGTAAAACTTTCATGTTATTCTCAATCCATAGTGCATTAAGTGAAGTATCTGACAAAAGCTTTTTCGGTTTAATCTTGGTGATTATGGCGTACAGCTCACGAAAATCCAAAAATCCTATCTCAATGAATTGCAATAGAGACTAAAGACTAAAATAGACTAAAATATATACTGTAATTTTAAAATAAGTAATGTAAACTATTTGAAAAGAATATTAATGTTTGCACTGCAGTTAATACTTGGTCTGGGCCACTTATTAACAAATTATTTTATCAATGAGGCACAATATAGGGGTGATCAGCCTGTGGCACTGTTGAGGTGTTATGGAAGCCCAGGGTTGCATTGGTAACAGCTATGAATTAATTTGTGTTTATTCAGTCTTATGTCTCACACCTTTCTCTTGACAATACAATTCAGATTCTCTGTTGGGTTCAAGTCAGGACAGTTGGCTGGACAGTTAAGCACAATAATACCATCGTCAGTACAGCAGTTACTATTAGTTCTGGCTGTGTGTGGGTAGGTGACAAATCGAGCTGGAAAGAAAAATCAAAATCTCCATCTTGTGAACCTACGGAAGCACAATGTATCACTATCACTGGATCAACACCAGCCGATAGCATGGCCTAAATCATGTGTTTTCCCATGTGCAGTCTCAACACAGCAATCTAAAATGATATTTACAGCACAGTGTGGCTTTGTACATTGGCAAGCTTTATATTGATGCTGATTCTCCTTTTACAGCGGCATTTGGCACCTGCCCACAGAACCAAAACTACATTGGTGATTTTTTCTCAATATTCTCATTAATTGAGATGGACCTGTATATCTGTAGATGTATTACTAGTTGTGTTATTGACTGTTTTCTAGTTGCCTCTATTGACAATTGCTAGTGGCTATTGTTTGACCCAGAGCATTACAACAGCACTAATGTGTCAGTGACACAATAGCTTCATGTTGAGCGCAACGTTTTTTTTTGCCGCTCACGTTTGAACTGTTTGTTTTAGACTTTAAGCCTTAATTCCCTTACAGCTCCACCCGCTATTCAAACCCTCGCCTTGTTTTCACGTGCAAATAAGGTGTATCTCAGAACCTGTAAAACAAGCTTTATGTTATGCACATCTCTGTCCCAAACAGCTGTAAATGAAGGTACACGGACCAGTGTTGCCAACTGCCAAAATCCAAAATGCACTAGTGGCACTTCCAAAATGCACTAGAATGCGCTAAATGCTCGCCTGGAAGGGAATATGACCATTACATGACCATTAATCTTCTACATTCTCTAGTTGTGTAGACTTGGGATAATTCACATGATGAATATTTTAACTCTTGAGAGCGTAAAAATGAAACCAAATGGACCCGTAAGGGTCCATTTGGTTTCATTTTTACGCTCTTAAAGAGTTACATCTGGTTAACCAACTATCCATCATTTAGCCTGGGGACCACTGGTTGAAAACCACTGTCATAGGAGGAAATATGGTGAAAAATGAGGGTTTTATCTCTGGCGCCTGTCAATCAATTTCCCCCCAACTCACCAGTAAAAAAGCACTAGATTTTCCGCCAGGAGTTTTTCACTAATTTTGGCGCTAGGGGGGTCTGAAAAAGCGCTAAATAAATAAAATATAGCGACAAATGCGCCAAGTTGGCAACACTGACACGGACAAACAGAACCCGCCGCTGTGTTCATGACGGCTGGCAAGATGTCTGGTCTCGTTGCCAACGTTCGGTCGCATTCCTGTGCGAGCGTGTCGGAACAGAACGGGGCACATTTCTCACCTGAAACCTCAACGGACACTTTATAATTGGGCTGCGGCAGTGTTGCCGACTGCCAAAATCCAAAATGCACTAGTGGCGCTTCCAAAATGCACTAGAATGTGCTGGAGCAGTGGGTTTTCATTTCAACCATTTTCATACCAGGGCCCACTATTTATTCTGCATTTTAGCCAAGGAAGACCACCATTTGATATTGAATTCATCTCCCGGACTAATGAAATGTTGGTCAAAATAGCAGTTCTTCTACATTTTCAAAACGTGTAGATTCTTGAAAATTAGGTAATTCAGATGTTTAATATAATTTACGATCTCAAGAGTTACAGATCTATATGGGTCCATTTGGTTACCAATGGTCCTTTCTAGGAAGGAAGGAGGAACCTATCATAGGAAGAAAAATAGTGAAAAAAGTGAGGTTTTATCTTTGGCACCTGTCAACTAATTTCACCTCAACTCACCAGCCAAAAAGCACTAGATTTTTCCGCCAGGAGTTTCTTTCCACTAATTTTGGCGCTAGGGGGGGTCTGTAAAAAGCTAAATATAGCGACAAATGCCAAGTTGGCAATACTGGGCTGCGGTGCAGCGGGTAGTACCGCCACACCCCGAAAACGCCCTGATACACAACACAACAATGCGACACGTTGTAGATCTGGTATTTCTTTCAACTGGGTGGCTACTGGCTAAAAAAATGACAGAGTGGCTCAGGGGTAGAGTTACCGGATGCTAACCACAAGTTTGCCGGTTCGTTTCTGGCCTCCTCCAGAGTTGGTGTCGAAGTGTCCTTGAGCAAGACACTGAACCCCTAACTGCTCCTGATGTGCTAGTAGGTACCTTGCATGGTTTCCACTGCCATCAGTGGATGAATGTGTGTGTGAATGAATAGGTGAATGTGATGCACAAGCTGGGCTTGACACTAACACTTGCCCGCTTGCCCGGGGCAAGTAAAAAAAAAATGGTGGGGCAAGTGAAGACTGCTACCTGGTTGCCCGATCGGGCAAGTGTGCAACATAGTGCACTATAACACAACACAAGATAAATTTGTCTTGAAGGCAGTCATTGCACTCTGCCTCTGTGTCTTTCCCTGCTTTCTAGCTATCCACAATTCCAGGCTGGATTTGGGAAAGAAAAAAGGCAAATTAACACATCAAAATGACCATTAATCTTCTACAGTGTAGACCTGGGCTAATTAAGATGATGAATTTTAACTCTTGAGAGCGTAAAAATGAAACCAAATGGACCCGCAAGGGTCCATTTGGTTTCATTTTTACGCTCTCAAGAGTTACATCTGGTTAACCAACTTAACTGGGGACCACCTGGAACCTGGGGGGCAAGTGACCATGACCTGGAGGGCAAGTAGAACCTGACTTGCACTTGCCCGATGGGCAAGTGCCTCGGAGACCTTAGTGTCAACCCCTGAGCTATGTAAAGCGCCTTGGATAAAGGCGCTAACATAAATGTGTGTGTGTGTGTTGTGTGTGTGTGTGTGTGTGTGTGTGTGTGTTGGTGTGTGGTGTGTGTGTGTGTGTGTGTGGCGTGTGCGCCTCATATTCAGTATGGGACACATTAAAGTGCAGTTATTTAAAAGGGGCGCGGGGGGTATACATTTTTACCCAAGTAAAATGCATGTGTGGCACTTTTACTTGAATATTTCAACACAGTGGTGTTGTATTGGTACTTTTACTATACAAGTAGGCTACTGAAGTGTGGCATAACAGAAACCTCTTTTTTTAATGTTCAATCTTGTTTCAAGGTTTTGGACATGTGAGGTTTCCAACCGACAGAGACCATGTTGAACTCCTTGTCAGGCAGGAAGGAAACTCTTATCTCCATCATTTCAAAATGTGTATTATTTCACTTCATGCCCTACTCCCATCACACAAGTGTCACACGGACCGAAGTAGCAGGAAAGTAGCTAATATGCCAATCCGATATGCAGTGATGGGCAAGTTACTGGGAAAATGTAGTAACCTACACTACTTGTTACTCTCGAAAAAATGCAGCTAAGCTACACAACAAGCTATCGCCAGAGATTTGTAGCAAGCAACACTACAAGCTACATGACAAAAGTAGCTTGCTACATAATCACTACATAATATAAATATATATTTTAACTTAATGTACAACTTTCTAAATACTAATCATAATAATAAAACAATATGGGTAAAAATCATAATGATAATAATTTAGCGGAGGGTTTGAACATAGGATGGTGGCATGTTTAAGTTTTGGGATGTATATTAGAGGTTTTCTACCCATTAAAAATGGGTGGAATTTGAAAATGTGTGTGGGAAAATGTAGTAAGCTACAATCCTTGTTACTCGAAACAAGTAGTGTAGCTTCACTACAAGCTACTCGAAACAAGTAGTGTAGCTTCACTATAAGCTATTCCCAGAGCAAATGTAGTAACCTACACTACAAGTTACGGGAAAATGTAGTTAAGCTATGTAGCTAGCTACTTGTAACAAGCTACTGCCCATCACTGCCGATATGCCAATACAGTTGTATCGCGATTCTTAATGCCATGATACCAATATCGAATCGCCAGGTCCAAACTCAATGTTTTTGATATTATGCATTTTTTACCATGACTGGCGGCTATCTGGCTACATTCACGTGTAGGACTGAACTTTTCATTGTATTGATTTTTTCGAATGACTTTAAAATGTTGTAGTTGATTGAACTTTTCATGTCCATATTGTTTAGAAATGTTTTTAAATGTTCTAGTATGATAAAAGCAAATAATAACTTGTCTGGAAATATTGCAATATATCGATATATCGAATCGAATCACAACATAATTAAGATTGCAATATAAATCAATTTGGCATCCTAAATATCAATATCATATTGTATCGTGAGCTAAGTGAATCGTCCCACCCCTATTGGTTAACCAGATGAAAGAGTTCAAATAGTCATCATCTGAATCAGGCCAATTCTACACTAGAAGATTGATCGTCATTTTGATCTGCATATTTGCCTGTTTTGTTTCCCAAATTCATATTGTGGACAAAAGCAAAAGCAATCTTTACTTTTTGGGGTCTGTGGGGCTAAAATGTCCTCAAATGGTGTTCCGTGGCCCAAAGGCTGAATAAATAGTGGGCCCTGGCATCAAAAAGATTGAAAACCACTGTTTTACCCTACGGAAATTGTCGAAACAAAACAAAAACACCTCACGATGACGGTGACATGTGGAATTTTTCATTAGCTCGCCCCGGGGGCACCGGGGTAGGTGCTTGTTGTCTGTTCCCTGTTGCTGCCGCCCTCTTTTCCACTCTCTCTGTCTCTCCCTCTCTGTCTCTCATTCTGTCATTCCCTCTCCAGTGTTATTCAGTCAGTCAGCTGGCCCCGTGGTGTGTTGTTGTCTCTGCGCCGCATTGTGTCGTATTGTGTTGTTGTGTTCTGGTGGCGTGCAGCGGCGCAGTATGTATGCATGTATGTATGTATGTGGATGTTATGTATGCATGCATAGTGTGTATGGTCAGCAGCAGCAGCAGCAGTAGCCTGTCTGCTGAGTGACGGCCGGTGTGTGTGTCTCCTCCCTCCTCCCCACCGCTACTATGGCCTGTCCCTCCTACACCGTGGTCATCATCCCACTCAGGACCAGCCTGTACAGCCTGGACGCCCTGCGCTTCTACCTGTGGGTAAGGACCTTGTGTGTATTGTGTGTGTGTGTGTGTGTGTGTGTGTCAGGGGCGGATCTAGGCATGGGCACGGAGGAGGGAATGCCCCCCTAAATGCCCACAGTCTGCCCCACCAAACATGATGGCATGCAAAACAACCCAAGATATTTCAAATTAAAGTGCGTATATTTCAAATCATTGGAAACACTACTACTGCTACTAACTAAACTACAGTTATGTCACCACTAAACCAACAGCATTTCATCATTGAAAACAGTAAACTCTCTGAGTCAGACCTTTAGCTTTATGCATGGTGCGCTGGGCAAAGGGTCCATAATGCGATGGTTTCCACTGGAACACCATAGCATTATAATAGCAGGATAAAATCACAAACTAAATTCCTGACTAATACTGCACGTCAAACTGGGGGTTCCTTGAGAAATGAAACCAGTTGAGAATCTCTGCCAGAGCCATAAAAGATGTCACTGGCATATTCCTTTCAAAAGATGGTCCGCGGGCCAATTAGGGCGTTATTTTGATTGTCTTACTCTTTAAGTATCAGGTCTTAAGTCTTAAGTCAAAACTTGGAGGTGTGGCAAAGCTGTTTGACTGTTCTGAGTGGCCAAAAAGCTTTGCCACACGTCCCAAGTTTTGACTTACAGAAGGGCCTGATACTTAAGACAATCAGTTTTACCCTTGTAAAACTGTAGGAAGTGTACACTGTACACTTCCCACAGTTTTACACATTGCATATTTTATTTGTATGTACACTGTAGTACAGTTTACATACAAATACTGTACACATGCATCCTCCTTTTCCTTCCTTCCAAGTTTGTGGGTCCTTGAAAAAAAAGTGTTTGGGAACCCGCTGCACTAAAGTACATGACACGGAGGTAGGAAAGCACACGTTGCTTATCAGTGCTGTATGAAATGACAGAGAGCACAGTACAGTACAGGCTTGTCCTGACAGCGGTAGGCTAAATACCTGTCTGTTGATGTAAGTCGTTTGTCTCTCAGCGCCTCCGGGCCAGACGTCAGCAGGGGCGGATCTAGGCATGGGCGGGGGGGGGGGTTAGTGATTTATCGGAGAGCTCTGGGGTATGAGCGGCGGAAGTGCCACCCGAAATAAAGCAGCGGGGTTGGGAAGGAGCGCTTGTTTTATCTGCCGGCTACTACTAGTAGGGCGGGGCGAAGCATAGTTTTACTGAGGTTATGTTTAGGGTTAGTAACCGCATAAAGCATCGTCTAACTCTAACCCCAACCTAACCCTAAACACAACCCCAATAAAACTAGGCTATGCCTAAACCTAACCCTAACCCTAAACTTAACCTCAGTAAACCTATGCCTAAACCTAACCTAACCCTAACCATAACCTCAGTAAAACTTCCTTCGCCCCGCCCTACTAGTAGTAGCCGGCAGATAAAACAAGCGCTCCTTCCCAACCCCGCTGCTTTATTTCGGGTGGCACTTCCGCCGCTCATACCCCAGAGCTCTCCGATAAATCACTAACTGGGGGGGGGGGGGTGCTCCCTAAATGCCCTGACTGCCTCACCGCTGACCAAACACCAAAACAACCCAGGATATTTCAAATTAAAGTGCTTATATTTAAAATGATTTGAAACACTACTGCTGCTACTAACTAACTACAGCTGTGTCACCACTAAACCAACAGCATTTCATCATTGAAAACAGAAAACTCTCTGAGTCAGACCTTTAGCTTTATGCATGCTGCGTGTCTGTTGCAACTTCAACAACAACTGATGTTGTTATTGATGCTTTACTTGCCTATTAAAAGTCCTGTAACCGAAAATGGTACGGGGGCGCTCCCATAACATTTTTTTCTTGCCCCCCCAATTGGGAATTTTTTACACCTGCCCCTGGACGACAGTGTTTTCGCTGTTCGCTATAGTTCTGATCCACCTGTCCATGACGATTCCAAAAATGCTGCACTGAAATGTACCGTGTGTAGACCATGGTTAAAGATTTGATTTCATGTGGACTTTCTGTACTTTAGGACAGTGTTTTTCAACCTTTTTTGATCCCAGGGACCACAATTTATTTAGCATTTGAGCCATGGACCACCATTTGAGGACACATAGCCCTCACAGACCCCAACACTAAAGATTTGTTTTGCTTTTGTCCACAATTCCAGGCTGGATTTCGGAAACAAAACAGGCAAACAGATCAAAAATGTAACATTCTTATACATTCTCTAGTTGAGTAGACTTGGGGCTAATTCACATGATGAATATTTTAACTCTTGAGAATGTAAACATGAAACCAAATGCACCCGCAAGGGTCCATTTGGTTTCATTTTTGCGCTCTCAAAGAGTTACATTTGGTTAGCAAACTGTCCATCAACTGTCCATGGCCCATCAATTTACAAACACACATACATTTTTATGTTCTTTGCCATTAGTGATCTTAAACACTAAAGCAGAAAATAGCAGATCTGCAAGCACACAGCACATTGAGTTGTGACGTGTCGTGTACTGTACATGTAAAACAGAGATTTTCGCCCTGCATCATGACCGATGCGTTAAATAATAAATAAAGTAACTGTAAACCAACAATGAAAGCCTGGATGTACAGAGGCTACCTATAAACCTATAATAATGTGTGTCTCTCCAAAAATATCACACGTAAAAACAATATTTCATATTGTGAGGATGAGGAAGGTTATCCTCGCGTCCAACTCTCAATCTTTGAAAGCACACACGCACGCATGTGCGCACACACACACACACACACACACACACACACACACGCGCGCACACACGCGCACACAGGGGTGAAAACATCATCTCCACCCAGGCACCCACCAAATGGACCCTTGCGGGTCCATTTGGTTTCATGTTTACGCTCTCAAGAGTTAAAATATTCATCATGTGAATTAGCCCTAAGTCTACACAACTAGAGAATGGAGAAGATTAATGGTCATTTTGGATCTGTATGTTTGACTGTTTTGTTTTCTCTGAAATCCAGCCTGGAATCGTGGACAAAAGAAATCTTTAGTTTTTTTCTGGTCTTTCTGGTCTGTGGGGCTAAAATTTCCTCAAATGGTGGTCCGTGGCTGAAAATCTGAATAAATAGTGGGCCCTGGAATGAAAAAAGGTTGAAAACCACTGATCCAAGACAATAGAGAGGCGATTGACCTTTGACCTACAGACCGGTTCACACAATGCAGCAGTGGTCTTTGTGTTGTGTGATGGCCTGTGGCCATCACGGACGTTCAACCCATTGTGTCCTGAACGCGTTGTGGTGTTTTATCTGTTGAAAAATAGCAGATCAACACATAGCAGATCAAGCTCATGTCGCGCCACTCGGTGGCGTGACATGAGCTTGTTGTTCTGCTATTTTTGAAAAAAATTGTGAAAATGTGCTGCAAATCTCTGAATATGTTATTTTGGAAGCAAACATTTTATCTCAATTTTTCGCTTCTGGGGAACCCCCGAGAACAACATGTTTTCAGATGGGGGGGTCTGCAGCCAAATATGGATAATTCTGGGGGTCCTTGGCTTGAAATATGTTAGCATCATTGACACAGGAGCACAGATATAATCTAGTGTCAGAAACTATAGAATCTAGTGTAAAAAAAACTCGATTCCAGCATCAGAAACTAGATTCTAGTGTCAAAAAGTAAATCCTAGCTTCAGAAACTATGATTTAGTGTCAATAACTAGAATCTAGTGTGGGAAACTACTGTAGAATATAGTGTCTCAAGGTAGAATGTTGCTGCAGCTATAATCTGGTGTCAGGAACTACTGTATAATCTGGTGTCAGGAACTACTGTATAATCTGGTGTCAGGAACTACTGTATAATCTGGTGTCAGGAACTACTGTATAATCTGGTGTCAGGAACTACTGTATAACTTCTGTATAATCTGGTGTCAGGAACTACTGTATAATCTGGTGTCAGGAACTACTGTATAATCTGGTGTCAGGAACTACTGTATAATCTGGTGTCAGGAACTACTGTATAATCTGGTGTCAGGAACTACTGTATAATCTGTATAATCTGGTGTCAGGAACTACTGTATAATCTGGTGTCAGGAACTACTGTATAATCTGGTGTCAGGAACTACTGTATAATCTGGTGTCAGGAACTACTGTATAATCTGTATAATCTGGTGTCAGGAACTACTGTATAATCTGTATAATCTGGTGTCAGGAACTACTGTATAATCTGGTGTCAGGAACTACTGTATAATCTGGTGTCAGGAACTACTGTATAATCTGGTGTCAGGAACTACTGTATAATCTGTATAATCTGGTGTCAGGAACTACTGTATAATCTGGTGTCAGGAACTACTGTATAATCTGGTGTCAGGAACTACTGTATAATCTGGTGTCAGGAACTACTGTATAATCTGGTGTCAGAAACTACTGTATAATCTGGTGTAAGGAACTACTGTATAATCTGGTGTCAGAAACTACTGTATAATCTGGTGTAAGGAACTACTGTATAATCTGGTGTCAGGAACTACTGTATAATCTGGTGTCAGGAACTACTGTATAATCTGGTGTCAGGAACTACTGTATAATCTGGTGTCAGGAACTACTGTATAATCTGGTGTCAGGAACTACTGTATAATCTGTATAATCTGGTGTCAGGAACTACTGTATAATCTGTATAATCTGGTGTCAGGAACTACTGTATAATCTGGTGTCAGGAACTACTGTATAATCTGGTGTCAGGAACTACTGTATAATCTGGTGTCAGGAACTACTGTATAATCTGTATAATCTGGTGTCAGGAACTACTGTATAATCTGGTGTCAGGAACTACTGTATAATCTGGTGTCAGGAACTACTGTATAATCTGGTGTCAGGAACTACTGTATAATCTGGCGTCAGAAACTACTGTATAATCTGGTGTCAGGAACTACTGTATAATCTGGTGTCAGGAACTACTGTATAATCTGGTGTCAGGAACTACTGTATAATCTGGTGTCAGAAACTACTGTATAATCTGGTGTAAGGAACTACTGTATAATCTGGTGTCAGAAACTACTGTATAATCTGGTGTAAGGAACTACTGTATAATCTGGTGTCAGGAACTACTGTATAATCTGGTGTCAGGAACTACTGTATAATCTGGTGTCAGGAACTACTGTATAATCTGGTGTCAGGAACTACTGTATAATCTGGTGTCAGGAACTACTGTATAATCTGTATAATCTGGTGTCAGGAACTACTGTATAATCTGTATAATCTGGTGTCAGGAACTACTGTATAATCTGGTGTCAGGAACTACTGTATAATCTGGTGTCAGGAACTACTGTATAATCTGGTGTCAGGAACTACTGTATAATCTGTATAATCTGGTGTCAGGAACTACTGTATAATCTGGTGTCAGGAACTACTGTATAATCTGGTGTCAGGAACTACTGTATAATCTGGTGTCAGGAACTACTGTATAATCTGGTGTCAGGAACTACTGTATAATCTGGTGTCAGAAACTCCAATCGAGGGTCAGGACACAATGGATTAACACATGGAACACAGACGTGTTTCCCAACATGTGCTCCGCAGGGCCACTCATACATAAGTTCATAACATTGTTTCATACTGATGTTGTTTTGTTCAAAACGAAGGGGAGGTGTGGTCGGGTGTGGGTCCTTTATTTGGAGAGTAGCCTACAGTTGCGATAGCCCGGAAACAGGTGGAAGAATATAACAGACTGAACACACAGCTATTGTCATCCAGTGTTGCCAACTTGGCGCATTTGTCGCTATATTTAGCTTTTTTCCAGACCCCCCTATACTATAGCGCCAACATTAGTGAAAAACTCCTGCCGGAAAATCTAGTGCTTTTTGGCTGGTGAGTTGGAGTGAAATTGGTCGACAGGTGCCAGAGATAAAACCCTCATTTGTCTCAAGTGTTTGGCCCACTTGAACTTAATGACCTTTTGTCACATTTCAGGCTTCAAACATCAAGATATACAACTGTATTTTTTTGTGAAGAATCAACAACAAGTGGGACACAAGTGGAACAATGTGTACTGGATATTTCAAACTTTTTAAACAAATTAAATACTGAAAAATTGGGCGTGCGAAGTTATTCAGCCCCCTTAAGTTAATACTTTGTAGCGCCACCTTTCGCTGCGAGATCCTCACTGAACTTTTGGACAGAGTTTGCTGCACTGAAAGTAAAGGGCCCATTTTTTCAGTTTTTCTCTGTTAAAAAAGGTTTGAATTATCCAATAAATTTTGTCCCACTTCATGATTGTGGCCCACTTGTTGTTGGGTCTTCACAAAAAATACAGTTTTATATCTTTATGTTTGAAGCCTGAAATGTGGCAATAGGTCACAAAGTTCAAGGGGGCCAAACACTTTCGCAAGCCACATGCGTAGCCTCGATATCCACTGAAGCTTTTATTTTTTCGTTCTCATTCGGCTCTAAAAGAAATGCCTCTGCGTTGGAAAATCTGCCATATACAGTAGGAAGCTCCCACTTCCTCGAATATATCCATGTATTATTTCAGAGTGAAGTGAACATTTTGAACTCAAGTCTTTGAGCCCTGGAACGTCACATTTTCAGATAGGGAGGGGGGGGGGGGGGGTTCCGCAGCCAAATTCTGGGAATCCTTGTTATGAAAGAGCTTGAGAACCACACTGGCACAGAAACAGGTTTTCAGAAAACCGTCTCAGAACACATTTGTAGAATCTCTTCTCCCAGGGTTTTATAGTTAACTAAAACTAACTAAAAAACAATAACTAAAAAAAAGAAATCTGTTAACTGAAAACTACAAATACATACAAAACATAACTAAACTATAACTGCATTGTGTGCTCACAAAACTAACTAAAACTAACTGAAATCATACTCAAAATACCCTTAGTTATCGTTTTTTTTATCAATATGTATATGACTTTCAGACATTTATAATATAAACTTTTTATAACGTTTTTCACAGCAGTTTTCGGTGTCATACAATACGACACAGCAGCACGTAGCACCGATATATGTCGCAGACCATCCATCTAGTATAAGAGTTGTGACATTGAGGAAACAGGCTGGTCACATGGTTTGTGTACTGTGCAAGCCCATAGACTCTGATTACCCCTATCTGCTGTCCCTATTCTCAATAGAAGTCTATGCAGAAGAGCCGCTATTTTACTGCCTCCATGAAGTTAGCGGAGTGTGCGTAACTCTGTAACTGTGTTTGTACTCAAAGGCTTTCATATTCTACTAGTGTTATTCATTGTCGGTCATATTAGTGAACCGGTCGGTCAGTCGGTCGTTCACCAATATGATCCGTTCATTTCGGCCGTTGCTATAGGATACCCGTACAGACCCAGTAGCCTAGTAGTAGTCACTTGACTAATTCAATCATATTCCATAGCAACAGCGCAACACGCTCTATTGGCTGAGCTGTCCTTACAGGCTATTGGATTTTCCACACACAATTGGTTATAAATCAAACAAAAGTACAAAAAAGTATGGTATGAAAAAAACTGAAACTAAAACTGAAACTAAACTAAAAACTAACTAAAACTAAATAAATAAACTAAATAAAAACTAGCAAATGCACCCTAAAAATAATTCGAACTAAATTAAAAAAAGAAAGAGTAAAAACTAACTAACGCTAACTATAACTATAATAACTATAATAACCCTGCTTCTCCCTTCTGGTCCCAAAACTATGGAATGCGAAAACTATGGAATTGAAGGAGAATTCCACACCAAAACACACTGGGCATCCATCTACCTTGATTCCTGTGACATGATACGTAGTGCTCTTGATTTTTGTCATAAATGCCTCCAAACCTCACACTACAAGACAATTGGGCCACTACATGATTAAAAAAAAAAAAAAAAAAAAAAAACTCAGCTGGCACCCGTCCAACAAGAGTTTCAACCTGAGTGATTGGAGAGGAGAGTGGCAGAAGGGAGGGGAGGAGAGGACGGGGAGGAATAGATCTCTGGGTAAAGTAAGTAAAGTCTGCCCCAGAATGTCATAAAACGCATGCATGAGTATCAGTATACTACTATTACTACCTACTACTACTTAAAATATGATATGTAGGAAAAAATAAGTTTGGAGCTACTGAAATGCCTGCATTAGAATAAAGACACCCTGCGACACCTTGTAGGAAAGGAGGCATCTATGAGAAAAAAACAAGTACACTATATACAATATGATGTCACAGGGATCAAGGTAGGTGGATGCCTAATTCTCCTTTAAATGAAGGCACTCTGGATTAACAGAAATTGAATCTGTTCTCGGGTATAAAAGGGTTATTTCAGACCCATGTGTTATGGGATATAAGGATGACTAGCGGTCACCCCATCGACACATTCCCTCATGCAGAGTTCCTCAACTCGCAGCTTCCCGTCAAACTCCCTGGCTGCGGAGTCGATATTAATAGCTGATGATGTTCAAGTGCAATAATAGCAGGCTAGAACCAAATCAAAGTCAAAGTCAAAGTCGCATGATTTGTCACTACGTTACCGCAGCAAAATTGGACCTCCGCTTTTAACCCATCACTTGGAGTGGTGAGCTCCAAGGAGCGGTGAGCTGCGGCTTGCCGCGCTCGGGAATCATTAGCTGATTTTGACCCCCAATCCATCCCTTTGATGCTGAGTGCCAAGCAGGGAGGCATTGGGTCCCATTTTTTAGAGTCTTTGGTATGACCCGACCGGGAATCACAACACAATCACAATCACAACAATGTGACCATTTCATTTACACCAATGAGGAGATGTTATTTCCATCACCTGGGCACGTCATCCGTCTAACTTTCTCAGTGTTGCCAACTGCCTGAATCCAAAATGCACTACAGTGGCACTTCCAAAATGCATTAGAATGCGCTAGATGCTTGAGAGGATAAAAATCTCAGGAAAAAGGGGGTCTGAAAGAAAAATCATTAACATGGTGAAATACATCTTGATGATGTCATCAAATGTATTTCACCATGTTAATGTTTTTTTTCAGACCTCCATTTTTAGGAAATACAGAATTTGGAGAACTTTTTTTATCATAACATCTCTAAGGTATATTAACGACATGTATTAGAATGTTGAAAATGGGTGGAGTTCCCCCTTTAAGGGATAAGGGGTTTAGCGGTGACCAAAATCTAGGCCATACATAGTCTTTTTGTATTGGCCTAAAACATGGGTTTTCAACAGGTGGTCCGGGGGCCACCAGTGGTCCTTCCAGGTGGTCCCCAGGCTAAATGATGGAAAGCTTATGTACCAGATGTAACTCTTGAGAGTGTAAAAACGAAACCATTTTTTTTTTACACTCTCAAGAGTTAAAACATTCATCATCTGAATTAGCACCACTTAATTAAGAAGTCTACACTGTTTTGTTTGCAAAATCAAGCCAGGCATTGCGGACAAAACCCAAAGAATTCTTTAGTTTTGGGTCTTTGGGGTGAATATGTAATGCAATGGTGGTCCGCACGTGGCTCAAATGCTGAATAAACAGTGGTCCCTGCTAAAATATTATACCAATACCTCCTAACATTTGCCATGATGACATCTGTGGCGTCGGCGTCTTTGTGTTTTTCCAGATCAAACGTCTGAAGGACCTGGAGATGGAGAAGGACTCTCTGTGGTGTGGCATGGAGGTCCTGGAGCAGGCCAGACTGTGGTACCGCCGACGCCTGGAGGAGAACCGGAACCAGCAGGCCGGTCTGGAGACCCAGCCTGGGGGGGGCTCTGGAGGGGCTCTGCTGCAGGTTGGTAACTACAACCTTTTTTTAGTCCTGGCTCTCTATCGGCAGGATGAAGCAGGGATCTAGAGCAGTTGGTTTTCAACCTTTTTCACCCCAGGGACCACCATTTATTCAGGATTTGAGCCACGGACCACCATTTGAGGATATTTTAGCCCCACAGACCCCAAAACTAAAGATTTATTTTGCTTTTGTCCACAATTCCAGGCTGGATTTGGGAAACAAAACGAGCAAAACATAGATTCCAAAATGGCTAATTCAGATGATGAATATTTTAACTCTTGCGAGCGTAAAAATGAAACCAAATGGACCCGCAAGGGTCCATTTGGTTTCATTTTTACGTTCTCAAGAGTTACATCTGGTTAACCAACTTAGCTGGGGACCACCTGGAACCCTCTCAGGGACCACTGGTGGTCCCCGGACCACCTGTTGAAAACCCCTCATCTAGAGCAGTGGTTTTCAACCTTTTTGATACCAGGGCCCTGCACCATTTGTTCAGCATTGGAGCCGCCACGGACCATCATTTGAGGACATTTTAACCCCACAGACCACACACCATAAGATTTCTTTTGCTTTGAGCTGGATTTGGGGGAAAACAAACAGGCAAACGTACATACCAAAATGACTATTAATTCTGTACTGTAATGCTCTGTACTGTGGTGTTACCCAGGCCTGTCTGGGCCGATTACAACTGGTCCAAAACGCAGCTGCTCGGCTTTTGACAGGCACACGGAAACATGACCATATCTCCCCGATCCTTGCCTCCCTTCACTGGCTTCCTGTGCGGTACAGGATCCAGTTAAAATTCTACTCTTTGTCTTTAAGTCCTTAAATGGGTTAGCTCCAGCCTACATTTCAGAGCTGGTAGTACGTAAAGACTCTCCCAGGGCCCTGAGGTCGGCTGACCAGCAACTCCTCAGGATCCCAAAATCTAAACTAAAATCTCGGGGAGATAGATCTTTTTCTGTGGTGGCACCCACACTGTGGAATGAACTTCCACCTCAGGTTAGGGCGTCGCAAACTCTGTCTGTGTTTAAATCCCGTTTAAAAACACATATGTATTCCCTGGCGTTCACCCAGTCTGGCTGATAGCTGAGGTGTCCTCTCTGTTTTGTTTTGTTTTTTTTGTCTGTTTTGTTTCTTGTCTTTGTGCCTCCCTGTTGATCTGTTGTTGTTTATTTGTGTCGCCCATGTTTGGGGCTCTTAGTTTGTTTTTAGCTTGTGTACAGCACTTTGTCGCAACCATGTTGTTTTAAACGTGCTTTATAAATAAAGTGGATTGGATTGGATTGGATTGGAATTCTCTAGTTGACTTAAGATGATGAATATTTTAACTCTTGGGAGCGTAAAAATGAAACCAAATGGACCCGCAAGGGTCCATTTGGTTTCATTTTTACGCTCTCAAGAGTTACATCTGATTAAACAACTTAGCTGGAACCCTCTCAAGGACCACTGGTGGTCCCCGGACCACCTGTTGAAAACCCCTGATCTAGAGGATTTAGAGGAGGGGAGCAGGGGTGGGCAGGCAAAGCCCACCCAAACATGCATCCTGCCCACCCAATGAAAGGTTATGGGGAAGCAGGGCTGGATCGATGCGTTGGCATCAGGGGAGGATTATCCAACGGGCACGTTGGGCCCAGGCCCAGGGGCCCCTGAGCGAGGGGGGGCCCATGAGCTTGAGTGTACGTGTGATCGCTAAGAGGCTCAAGCTGCAGGGCCCTCCCAAAAAAGGGGTAAAAGTGAATAATAATGGTGCACACGGTCCTTATTAACAATGGGTTTACTAGTTTTGTGTCATTAAAATTCTCCGGTGTAGGGGGGGGGGGGGGGGGGGGGGGGGGGGGGGCTTTGGCTGGTGGAGGCCCAAGGGCCCATCATTTCATAATCTGTCTATGGTTGGCATGGGGGGTGATATCCCCCTAAATGCCCTGACTGCCCGACCAAACATGATGGCATGCAAAACAACCCAGGTTTCAAGGATATTTCAAATGAAAGTGCTTATATTTAAAGAGGGGGTGCCGTGATTTTTGTGTTTTTTCTAATTTTGTACATGTTTAAGAGGTGACAGTATGTAAATGGACCCCTTGGTGTGTTTTTTTATGTGCAATGATGTCTTCCCTTTGTATTTAGGGTTTCTTCCTGAGGGCTAAACCTTTCCAGCCAAATGTGCCAATGAAAAAAACTTCAATATAGTGACATCATGTGCTCAGCCCCTCCCCTAACTCCTCCCCCTTTATCATGCAACTAAAGCTGTGGGCGTGGCTTCAGTTCAGGTGGGGCAAACCAGGCATACTTAATGAACTGGTAGGGTGGAATCATAAAAATGACAGTTTAACAAACACTGTACACTTTTTGCGAAAAAATCTTACTTTTCATATAACATTAATACCTGATAATCATGTTTTAGGGTGGAAAAAAATAATGGCACTCCATCTTTAAAATGATTTGAAACACTACTAGTGCTACTAAATAAACTGCTATTGTGTCACCATTAAACCAACAGCATTTCATCATTGAAAACAGAAAACTCTGAGTCAGACCTTTAGCTTTATGCATGCTGCGTGTCTGTTGCACCTTCAACAACAACTGATGTTATTATTGATGCTTTACTTGCTAATAAAATTCTGTACAAGATACTGTATAAATCTTGTGGGTCACAGAACTAAAGAACTTAAATTAAAATGGTATGGGGGCGGCTTCATTGCTTTGCACCATGGGCCACCAGTGGTCCCAGGATTCCAGGTGGTCCCCAGGCTAAATGATAGACAGTTGGTTAACCAGATGTAACTCTTTGAGAGCGTAAAAATGAATGCAAGGGTCCATTTGGTTTCATGTTTACACTCATTCATCATGTGAATTAGCCCAAATCTACACAACTAGAGGATGTAGAATCTAGAATGGTAATTTTGATCTGTTTGTTTGGCTGTTTTATTTTCTCCGAAATCCAGCCTGGAATTGTGGACAAAAGCGAAATAAATCTTTAGTTTTAGGGTCTGTTTGGCTAAAATGTCCTCAAATGGTGGTTTATGGCTCAAATGCCGAAAAAATAGTGGGCCCTGTTGTCAAAAACGTTGAAAACCACTGCTTCATATGAAACACTTTAGAGTTGCCCACCCTGCCATTCTTCCAGCCCACCCTAGTAGGGCTGGCTAAATCGGGCCCTGCATAGATTGTGCAGGACATTCACCCATTCACACCCATTCATACACCTTTACATAGATCGTGCAGATTGTTGCATGCTTTTTAAAACTTGTCAAACCTCTACGCAGTGTTGTAGTGGGACTTTTATGTGGGGGGACGCCTCTTAAAGGGGAATTCCACCCATTTTCATTTTTTTTTCTGAGAGTGTACAAATGTGAACCAAATGGACCTAGCGGGTCCATTTGGTTCCATTTGTACACTCTCAGAAAAAAGGAAACTCATTAACATGGTGAAACACATCTTGATGATGTCATCAAGATGTATTTCACCATGCTAATGATTTTTTTCAGACCTCCATTTCTTGGAAACACAGAATGGGGGGAACTTTTTTAGCATGTCCACACAACATCTCTAAGGTATTATTAATGACATAGTAAAATATTGAAAACGAGTGGAATTCCCCTTTAAGACACGTGCACGCACACTTCCATTTGCGTGCACCTGCTCAACACACAGACACGCTATTAAAACAAGTATAGCATATTGAGAAAGATTGTTGTTTACAATGCCTAATTGTATCCATAAAAGTAAATGACAAGACAAAAACATAGGCCTACTTTTGCCCCCCAAAAATATTTTAGATGTGAGAAGTGGAGGGACGCCGTCCCCCGCGAGCCCCTGCAGTGTTGCCAACTGCCAAAATCCAAAATGCACTAGTGGCACTTCCAAAATGCACTAGAACGCGCTAGATGCTTGCCTGGAAGGGAATATGACCAATAAATGACATTAATCTTCAAATTCTCTAGTTGTGTAGACTTGGGCTAATTCACATGATGAATATTTTAACTCTTGAGAGCGTAAAAATGAAACCAAATGGACCCTTGCGGTCCATTTGGTTTCATTTTTACGCTCTCAAAGAGTTACATCTGGTTAACCAACTATCCATCATTTAGCCTGGGGACCACTGTTTGAAAACCACTGTCATAGGAGGAAATATGGTGAAAAATGAGGGTTTTATCTCTGGCGCCTGTCAATCAATTTCCCCCCAACTCACCAGCCAAATGCACTAGATTTTCCGCCAGGAGTTTTTCACTAATTTTGGCGCTATAGGGGGGATCTGGAAAAGCGCTAAATATAGCGACAAATGCGCCAGGTTGGCAACACTGAGCCCCTGACCTGTCTCTGTCCATGCAGGCCAGGTGTTGCAGCTGCGGTGTCGCATCCAGAGGGTCAACGGCTCTCTGGGCAGCGTGATGAGCGAGCCGCAGGTGACCGGAGGCAGCACTCACTCCTTGCCCGATGCGGTGGCTGACAGCGACCTCCGCTGGCACAACTCGGTACTGGCCCAGGTCAGAGTTGAATGAATGAATGAATGAATGAATGAATGAATGAATGAATGAATGAAATTTTTATTAACAGAGATGAGAGTTACAGTACAAGTCAAGTCCACACTGCAACAAAACTGATAACAGCTTGGAGAATTACAGTACAATTCAAGTACAACTGCATCAAATCTGACAGAGCTGATTGGACACACTAGTTAAGCATACACTTGTTTACAATAGTGGCCAACTTGTTCATTTCATTAAGGCATTCAAATACCGTACATACATAACTACTTCAGTAAAATCAGAAGCAGTAAATCATGGAGGTAAAATCATAGTGGAGGTAAAAAGGGAAAAGAGAAATGTACAATGAGGAGAGGCGGGGTGGGTGGGGGGATTTTATATACATTTTTGTTTTACAGAGGCCAGTTTCGAATTGCAGCCATCTGTAGGTGCCCTTTGAGAGCGGTTTTGAAGGAGTCAAGGGATTCACATGCCTTTATGACTGTTGGTAGGGCATTCCACATTTTTGTGGCATATGAGCGGAAGGAATTAAGACCCTTGTTTGTGCCAAATCTGGGTTGGACATGGTTAGTAGCACTCCCTCTGGTGTTGTGGGAGTGGACCTCATTGACATTAAGGAAGTATTTGGACAGGTACAAGGGTATTTTGGTAGAGTATCGTATCTTGTGGACCAAACCCATTGCGAGATGTTGTACTCTGTCGTCAACCCTAAGCCAACCCAAACTGTCGAAGTGGGCAGGGGTGAGGTGGGTTCGGGGTGTGAGGCAGTTGACAACTGCTAAAATCCAAAATGCACTAGAATGCACTAGAGCAGTGGGTTTTTTCAACCATTTTCATACCAGGAAGGAACCCAATATTTATTCTGCATTTCAGCCACGGAGCAGGACCACCATTTCGTTTGATGTTGAGTTTAGTCTCCCGGAATAATTTAGGAGAGATAACTGGCAAAATGTTAAAATAGCAATTCTTCTACATTTTTCTAAATGTCTAGAATAGATTCTTGAAAAATAGTTAATTCAGAGTTATAATTTAACTCTTGAGAGCGTAAAATGAAACCAAATGGACCCTTAAGGGTCCATTTGGTTTCATTTTACGCTCTCAAGAGTTACAGATCTATAACTCTATAAGGAAAAACAAGGGTTTTATCTCTGGCGCCTGTCAACCAATTTCACCCCAACTCACCAGCAAAAAAGCCCTAGATTTCCCACCAGGAGTTTTCTACTAATTTTGGCGCTAGGGGGGGGCTGGAAAAAAGCTAAAGTTGGCAACATTGGCTCAGGTATGAAGAGATAGACAGAGGTCTGTTCTGTATTCACATTGCTGTTGTGTTGGGTTGAGACAGTGAATAAAGTCCATAGACTTGGCTGCCAGTACACTTTTGTTGAAAGTGCTCTCAACAGAGACCCGTGGAAGAGAAGATTTGTGTTTTTATTCACAATTGTTCAGTATTGTTCAAACAAGCAGATATAAAATAGCAGATGCAAAATAGCTGATATACACAAACTTGCAGCGGGTCACTTCTTGCCAACATACGCTTGTTTATCTGGTTGTGATCGACACTAGTATTAACTAATCTTTCAGAACCACTGATTTACTAGGCCTACTCACCGAAACAAAGACTTCTAGACTTTGGCAAAGATCTATACTCGATGCTGGGAAGGGTCTCAGGTCCACAGCTTCTCTCTGAAATACACTGTTTTTGTCTGGAAATGAAATGCGTCCAAGTGGATCAGCATAGGCACAGCCGGAAATGCATAGGAGGAGTGATTCTGTTTCCTTTTTACTAAAATGGCACAAAGTGCATTTTAGAGAGAAGAGACCTTCGCCAAGGTCTAGAAGGCTCCTTTTTTTGGTGAGTCGTTACGTCATTTTGTTTATTTGCGCTGTCCGCAATGCAATGCAGTAGGCAAGTCACTACAGAGTTGTGGATGGGGCACCTGACAGAGTGTCAGTGAGAGACACTACTGTAAGCGCTGGACCAGGGCCGACTCAGACGCAGACATGTTTACTTTTTTTTTCCTTTTTTTTTTTTTTTTTTCACAGTGGCACAGTGGTTAGTGCTGTCGCCTCACAGCTAGAAGGTCCTGGGTTCGACTCCCGCTAGGGGCGCTGCTGTGGGTGCTGGCGGCGTGTCTCCTCCTCCGCGTCATCAGTACCCATACCCGAGGCGGGGTTGACGAAAGGGCCTTTCTGTGTGGAGTTTGCATGTTCTCCCCGTGTCCCCTAGGGTCGATACCCTCACAAAAACATGCAGTAATCCTGGACTCTAAACTGCCTCCCCCTGGCCAGCCGGGGCGCCTGATGGAGGGGACAGGAACTGGTTGGAATAACGTGTTCCTTCCACGCGCTACGTCCAACCAGGGAAACTCCCCCCTGTCAGGTGAAAAGAAGGTGGCGCGACTCCTCATGCCTTGAAGGAAGCATGAGCCCAGTCTGCTGCCTCCCCAGGTTGGCGGAGGGTGTGTAGAGCCCAGGATCACATTAGGAATTGGCACTGGGTGAAAAAATGGGTTGCAAAATCGTGGGATAAAAATTAAAAAAAAAAGAAAAAAGAAAAAAAAAAGACATGTTTACTTAATAACTCCACTGCAAGTATTTATCAGTTTTAGTTATTAGTTACTTATTGCCGATTTACTAAACAAGACACAATAGATTAACCAATTAACCCATATCTCATAGCATACCTGGGCATCATGCGGCCCGGGGGCCAAATGCGGCCCTTTGGCTGACTCTGAGCGGCCTGTGAAAGGGTACCGTGGTTTTCAACCAGTGGTCCGGGGACCACCTGTGGTCCTTGAGAGAGTTCCAGTTAAATATGGAAAGCTGGTTAACCAGATGTAACTCTTTGAGAGCGTAAAAATGAAAAATAAAATGAATTAAATAAATAAATAAATAATAAATAAATAAATAAATAAATAAATAAATAAATAAATAAATAAATAAATAAATAAATAAATAAATAAATAAATAAATAAATAAATAATAATTGCCCACCCATGTCTTATAGGCTACTTGTACTCAAGTAGTTTGATATCTTATTATTCTTTTTTTTTTAATCTGGAATGAGCCCCTCTCTAAATCTAACCCTTTAGAGCGGGGATTGTTCACTGTCCAATGCCAATCCAAATACTTTAGCAACTGTTGCTATCTAGGCCAAGCTTTCCTCTTCTAACATGTCTATTGGACAAGGCCGGATTAAGGAGGAACTTAGTGAAGCGCTAACAAAGATACTCTATGTATAAAGATGGCCATACTCCCATTGGCGCCACTATAGGCGACATGGACTACAAAGCCTACAAATGATCTCCTAAGTGGTAATGGTTTCGATCAGAGCCCCCTATCTGTCGTATGTGAAACTGCAGATTACAAATAGACTCTTCCTGACTCTCGCGAGAGTTGGGCGGTGGGATAAAGCATAATTTATAACAAAGTAAAATTTCTTCTGTTCTGTTTAGCTAATAGAAGCCATTTTACTATGAATATGCTGTAAATATTAAATGCCTTTTTGATGATCGGGTCCAGTATTTAGTTCAGTGTCCATGGAGTTAAGGAATGGATCACAAGTTGTGTTCACGTTCATTCTACCATTGGAAATGAATAGACTTCCCGTCTCCTAATATTGTACCCGTCCCCTCCTTCTAGAGTCAGGAAGCAACGTAACTATGACCCTCTTGCCATTGGCCTCTTGGGCGCTAATTATGTTCTTATTCTTCCTCCTCTTCACAGGAAGTGAGTGAGAAAAATCGACAGATTGCTACTTTGGAAATTGAACGTGAAAGACTCCTCCAGCAACTGGGAGAACTACATGCATATTGATGGCCTGCATGCACGCATCATGCACCAGAAATACGCTCAATTTTCCACACATTTCAGTAAATGTTCTGCTGTTGCTTTATAGTTTTCTTCTTTACCCGCTGTAAATAGGCATGTAAAATAATAAAGTCTATATGTTGGATGTTATTGTACCAGATTGTGTTTTCTTTTCACCCCTATAAAGTTGCTTGTGCATGAGTAAAAGATGTTTTGAATATCTGTTTGGTATCTTTTCATGCCATCGGAATGTAAAAGCGGGCTTTTGTTGATACAGTTTGTCCTTCCAATGTGCTTGCCCTGTGTGTGTGTGTGTGTGTGTGTGTGTGTGTGTGTGTGTGTGTGTGTGTGTGTGTGTGTGTGTGTGTGTGTGTGTGTGCGTGCGTGCGTGCGTGCGTGTGTGTGTGTGCGCGCGCGCGCACACACAATAGCCTTATCATTTCCTCCCCTTCCTGAACAGCTGTCATCCACCCAAATTAAGTATTTACAAGAAATGGTCTGACTTCTAAAACATAACAGAGTATCTCTGGCTCCCCCTATTGAAGTGTGTGTGTGTGTGTGTGTGTGTGTGTGTGTGTGTGTGTGTGTGTGTGTGTGTGTGTGTGTGTGTGTGTGTGTGTGTGTGTGTTGGGGGGGAACAACAGTGGTTCAGTATACGATTTACAAGAAATGGTCTGACTTACTGTGGTTCCCCCTGCTGAGGGCATTGCATACTGCAAGCTGTATAAAAGGACGAGCAGTGTTCTCAAGACAGAAGTCTTTCTACTCCCTCTGTCTCCAGACCTACATCACAACTTCAGCCTTGCAGCAGGTAAGACTCTCTCTGACACCACTTGTTTTTTATTTAGTTGCATGTATAAGTCCTAAAGGGGGGATTGTGCATCGCCCACTATTTGCGCAGGACTAGTATTAACCTGGTGATTTTTATAATACTAATAATTATTATCATCTTCTGAATGAATTGCTCAAGTCTGTAGGACACAACAACTGTTTATACGATGCTTTGAGTCATCACACATGTTTATTTTTAATAAGTCCAACTCCTATAGCACTACACATATTTTGCTTCTTATAAATTATATTACAGTAACCTGCAGACACATTTTTTAAGATTCTTTCTTAAAGGGATATTCCACTTAAAAAAAAAAAAAAAAAACTTTGGTCATTTTATGGTCTACTCAGTCTCGTGTGAACACCCCAGACAGTTTATAAGTTACTCCATTCACTATTTAGATATTTGATGTTCATTTTAGTGTATCTGCCTCCTTCCTATACAAACCCATTATAACTTAAATCTCCATTTTAACCATGACAGATTATTCGAAAATAACCCATCTTTTTTGCTGGTGACTGATATTGTCCTCCTAATATGTGAGAGGGCAGTGGAATTTCATTTACAGTTTTCATTTATTTTTAAAATATCGTTTTATTCATTTGGGTGGGTGGATATGGACGCTGCTACATTTTCCAAAACAATATTTTAAAAATAGGTGAACACTGTAAATGGCACTCTTGTGTATTAGGAGGACAATATCAGTCACCAGAAAAAAGACGGGTTGTTTTGGAATAATCTGTCATGGTTAAAATGGAGTTTTAAGTTCTAATGGGTTTGTATTGGAGGAGGCGGGTTGTGGAGCTGTGCACACTGCACCGGGGGGCTGGCTGGCTGGTGGGGAGGAACAGAGACAGATGCGAGGAAGAGAGAGAGAGACACACACACGCTCTCTCGCCCGCTCACTCACTCAATATGAAAACAACATGTGTTGACTCTTTATCCAATTTGATTCTGGAACGTTATGCAAATTTTCCTATATAATGCTACTCCTGCGAAGGGTTATCATTTGCTCTTGACCCACAATTTAATACACTGTGTGTGTGTGTGTGTGTGTGTGTGTGTGTGTGTGTGTGTGTGTGTGTGTGTGTGTGTGTGTGTGTGTGTGTGTGTGTGTGTGTGTGTGTGTGTGTGTGTGCGTGCGTGCGTGCGCGTGTGTGTGTGTGTGTGCACGCACACTGTATCCATCTACAGTATGCATGTGTCTGTGTATACAATTACGTGGCCCATGTAAAGTCTCTGTTTGAGAACAATGGCAGAGGTGTACAAAGTAAACACTTTTTTAATTGTGTCGATATCACACCCACGGCTACAGTATGCTACAACAGAATTTGCTGCTACTGTTACTGTTAGGCCTATTACGTGGGAGTTTGCTACATTGGTCAAATGATATAGGCGTAGACATTTCTGCCCAGCTTACATCCCCGGCTTACTTTGTAATAAAAAGCAAAATCAACAACGTTTGTAGATTTATACACTTTGGTCTTTTGAAAATAGTACATGTGTAGTATTTGGCTACAGCCCATGTCGTGATGGCCTCCAAAGTCTAGTATCTGCCCCTGGACCAAGGGCATGTCCCTTTGGTCTAGTCTAATATGGTTATGACATTTTACAGTTTGGTAGTTGCACTAATAGCACTGAAACCAGGCTATAGCATTTTTTCCAAGCAAACCTTTGAGCAGGAAATTGTTTCCACATGTTCCTTGACTCGTGCTTAAGGTCCTGGGTTCAAAACTGGGCTCTGCCTAGTACATGGTTCTTCAATAACCCTGCACAATATTACATGGTCTTCCATTTTTCAAGTTCAGCCTTCCATGTTTGGTTTTCCATTCCACCCTGTCAAAATTGCAGTCTTTCATGTTTCTATGGCTTATTATTGCTGTCCTGCTTGCTTGGTCCCATCTTATGGCTGTTTTTTTGTTTTGTTTTTGGAGGAGCACAGAGTCAAACTGAGGGTGCAACAGGGCATGGCCATCTGAAATTCCTGACTACATTTCTTATCACTTTTTTGTTTCTTCTATTTCCAGTTCTCACTTGTAACCAACGGTCAACATCATGGCACAAAGGTAAGTACTGTAGATTGACATTGTGAATGCAAAACAGAACTGCAGTTACAGTATATCAAACATCAGCTGAACTGCATTTGTTGTTGTTGTTGTTGTTGTTGTTGTTGTTGTCTAACAGGATGTGTGTAAGGGGACAACTATCAAACTTCAACATTGCCTTCAAGGCAAAGCCAGAAATAACTGGCGCAAGAAACCAATATCTGATAGTACCTGAGAAGAAATACCTGGATGGTGAGAAAGCAGAGGATTCCAAACTCAGGAAGTTTACCATTGGAAAGAAAGATCCACAGAAGCCAAATAAAACTGTCCTTCTGGTTGGAGAGACAGGAGCAGGAAAGTCTACTTTGATCGATGCCATGCTGAACCACTTAATGGGCGTGTCATATGACAGCAACGAATGGTGTAGGATTATAGATGAGGAAGTAACAGAAGCAACTTCCAGCCAAACTGAAACAATCACGGTTTATGAAATATGTGCTTTTCATAATGAAGAATTTCCTTACTCTCTGACCATCATTGATACACCTGGGTTTGGAGACACCAGAGGCGTGGTTCGAGACCTTCAACTTCCAAGGGTTTTGGAAATGTTGTTCAAAGATGAAGTGAAGGAACTTGGTGCTGTGGCCTTGGTGCTGAAAGAGAGCACAAATCGTCTCGATGACAGACAGCGATACATATTCAACTCAGTGGTGTCTCTCTTTGGTAAAGACATAGAGAACAACATTGTCGCTCTGATTACGCACTCTGCTGGAATGCCAAACGATACTCCTCTGAAAGCTCTTGCAAAAGCTGGAATAAAGATTGCAAGAGATGAAGACGATGAACCAATCTGCTTCCTGTTCCAGAACAACCAGACTGAAGTCAGCAGGGGCAAAAAATTCGAAGCTGCAATGAAATTTGCTTGGTCCACATCCAACGATGGTATGAAGGCATTTTTCGATTTCCTGAAGGAGGTAAAGTCTCAAGATATGGGACAGACAGCAGCCGTTCTAACCAAACGACTCCAACTGGAAGCATGTGCAGACTCATTCAGCGAACGGATCCAAATGATTGAAGCCCAGCAGACTAAAATTGAACAAACTAGAGAATCTCTGAAGCAACTTGAGTCTGGCAAAGCAGCTACAAAACAAATTGATGAACCCTACAAAGATCTACAAGAAAGTGATGCCTGGTGGTACAACAAGACCAAGCGCTGTACAATCTGTCTGGAAAATTGTCATCGCGAATGCAACTGCTGGTTCTGGTGTGATGTAATGGAAAATGGAAAATGTATCTCATGCAAGGGCAAGTGCCAGGAGCACGCACATGTGAGAGATGAGTTTTATTATGTTACCAAGACAAAGAAGGTTACCGTGGAAGATGTGAAGAAGACATACGAAATAAAAGGAATGAAGGGGGACTTGAAGCGAGAACTCGCAAGAAAAGAGGAAGAATTAGCAAGATCAAAAGAAAAAGAGGTTGACGAAATCTACCTATGTGTTGTCGAGCTGGATGGGATCGCTCTGAAAGGCAACTCGATCTACACCTACAAACATCTGGATTTTCTGATCGAGAAACTCAAAGAGCTGGGAGTCGAGAGAAACAATGCGAAGATTCAGAGACTAAGTGCAGTCAAAGCTCGCATTGAAAAGGAGGAGGGTGAGGGAATCCGTTACATGCTTGCCAGCCTCAGTAACCAGGCTTCCAGGCTTACAGGTTACTTCATGAAGAAGGGCAGACAGGCAAAGGCAGCCCTTATGGGAAATTAGCACCCTCGGCCGTGTTCCGCGGATGCGCCCTTCTGTGAAAAGGAGCAATTTTCCTTTTCACAGAGTGGGATACAATCGAACCAGCAATGATGTCCATAGACCCATATATCAATAACTCCACCTCCTCAAACAAAACAAAAAAGACGTCTCTCTACTCTAGGGATGTCACACTCAAATGCACAGCAGGCCAACATAGAAAAATTGGTACCAGTTGAAGGCTGGAGCAGCCGGGCTGTTTCAACACAATGTAATTCTCCTCCAAAAAACCAATGTACCTTGGTAGCAAGATAAATGCAAAGATGAAACTGTATGCATAAAGGCATGAAAATGAGTTTCCTCTTGATGATCCTCACCAAGCGCTGCTTTCAGAGTAAAAATGAGATAGTATCGAATGAGATGAGAAAGTAAAACAATTAGTCTGCAATATATGACAGGGCCAGTTCTAATAATAATTAAATATCATCCTGACGAAGAAATTTCATTCAAAGGCCGGATTTGGCACCCGGGCCTTGAGTTTGACATGTATGCTCTAGAACAAAATCCAAATCAATTATGATGTAATTTCATAATTTAAAAAAAAATGAACTTTACATTTTCTCATTCAATATAGTCATTCAGTTGTTTCAGAGACGTAGGTATAGGATATTTATGATTGACTCACTGAATACTTCATTAACAGCTGGCAATCCAGGGCCTAAGCGTGTTCCAGATTGCGGTCCTCTGTATAATATCGGAATTGTTTAGACTCTGTATCGTCAGATACAACGTTTTCATGCCATCTTGTGGTTAGTTGTTGAAGTCATCCATGTGGAGCCACATTTACATGAGCTAGTATTGTGTTGAACTTGCCCAGTTGAAGTAGCCGGCGGGTGTTGGAGAGACCAGCACCACTTTGTTGTTTTGTGTGATAGCCCTGGGGTGGCCCACGGCGTGCCCGGGTGCATCACTGAAGATACACAGTGAAAGGAAGGTAGTAAATGTGCAGGTAGCTGTAGGGAACTGGGTTAGTTCTACAGAGGTTAGAATATTGCTTTTAATCTGGTTTTAAGAGTAGAAAGTGGTTGTCCATGATGACCATTGAAGTGTATGTTTTAGTCCTTTGTGTGGCATATTCAAATTAAATGATTCACTTATTTACCCCTTGCAATTTGTATGTGTATACTTTTTACCCCTTGCAATTTGTATTGTATTTATATACTTACCCATGTAATTTGCATTTGTATACTTTTTATCCCTTGCAATTCATATACTTTATACCCCATGCAATTTGTATTTTATACTTTTTTTGTATTGTCCGTTTGTGGAACGCTTATTTGTTAGCTTGTTTGTTTGTTGCTTTGATTTGTTTGGGCTTTAGTGAGAAGTGAGAAGTCCCATGTCAAAGAATTTTATATTAATTTGTGTTGGTTGTATCTGTAGTTCTATGCAGTAGTAATCCGTGCACATGCAAAAAGTCAAGAGTCTATTTGGTTTTCATGTTACTTTGTTTTCTCTTTGCACTGAATATCATTGATAATGTTTAACATTCTCGGATCATCTTGAGTGAGTTGGGAACATTCTGTTCCTAACTCACCTCAAAGCTAATCCAACCTCTCATGTTTTAAAACCACCCTAAAAAAAACACGAGTCTTAACATGCTAATTTGAGCAGTTTTCAGCCCTTATTTTCTCTGGCATTTGTTTTAATAACATGTTATTGTGTTTGTTTTCTGCAATGGAGTACTACTAAAGCGTTCTATCTATACTAGGATTGACTAACAAGTCACTGAATCTTTTGTAACATTTTATTTTTCCTCCTTTATTTCTTTTACAAATATATTTGCAGTTTGCAATTTAGTCAATAGCCAATGACCGTTTTACATTAAGCAATGAACAAAAGTAAAAGCATGCCATACAATACATTGTATGCACACAGTTTAGTATGCATACAATGTATTGTATGCATACAATGTATTTAGTAAAGATGGAGTGCCATCCTTTTTTTCCACCCTAAAACATGATCATCAGGCATTATTGTAATACGAGGAAGTAGATTAAAAAAAAGTGTACAGTAAAAGTTAAAATGACGTTTTTATGTGGGCAGCCTCACCAGCTCATTGAGTATGCCTGGTTTGCCTGGTGGGTGGTGATGGGTGGAGATATACCTAAACTGAAGCCACACCCACAGCTGTAGTTGTATGATAAAGGGGGAGGAGTTAGGGGAGAGGCTGGGCATGTGATGTCACTACAGTTTTTTTCATTGGCATGTTTGACTGGAAAGGTTCATCCCTCAGGAAGAAACCCTAAATACAAAGTGAAGACATCATTGCACATAAAAACTACACCAATGGGTCTAATCAAGTACTGTCACCTTTTAAACATGTACACAATTGGAAAAAGTACAAAAATCATGCCACTCCATCTTTAATTTTCTCAAAAAATAACAGTGCACCTTATAACCCAGTGCGCCTTATACCATAATTGGATCGTATGACTGCAGTAGGTTCTATTCTACGTATGTTGATTGCAGTAGGTTCCATTATTATAGGTTCTATAATCATACAAGTGTATAAGCTATGTGTATACAAATGCTGTGTTTGTTTTCACCATGTAACCACATGGAAAAACGATCTAGTCTTTTGAGATTTACAGGACCACTACCACTGATCCACTGCCACTGTCGGCTGTTCATTGCATGGGGCTGATAGTTGAGGATCAGGTCCAATCGGGTCACCAGCCACTGCCACCCATCCCTGCCACTGTGGTCCGGGGACCACCAGTGGTCCTTGAGAGGGTTCTAGGTGGTCCCCCAGCTAAGTTGGTTAACCAGATGTAACTCTTGAGAACGTAAAAATGAAACCAAATGGACCCTTGCGGGTCCATTTGGTTTCATTTTTACGCTCTCAAGAGTTAAATGACCAGATGACTAGCTGGGAGACCAGATGACCCCGTCGTCGATGGATACACATATCCAGTCCAAAAAAAATCCTGTAGGATTCCTCCTGTAAGATTTTAGAACAAATCCTATTGGATATTTACTTAAGAAAATCCAAGATTTTCTCAAAGATGTTATAGTAATCCTAGAGGATTATCTTAATCCCATATAGGAACATATCCAATAGGATTTGTTCCAGAATCTTGTAGGATTTCCTATAGGATTTTTGGACTAGGGCATTGGTGTTGTTTTACTTGTTTAAACAGTACACCATTATTTCTGTAAATTTATATTATGTCATTTTTCCATCTGAATACACAGCACATTTCTTGTAGTATTGATTTATCTCCACTAAACTTTAAACATTGTATATTCAGTTGTCCTCTTTCTTGCGTCCTCCAATTACTATGTCATTTTTGGTCTTGCTATTGAAGTATATTTTGATCCATAAAATGTACCGTATTTTATTACTATTTTCACATTATGGGGCACTAAATCTAAGTGACCATTTGGCAGGCTACAGGACATGTCATTGCTAGACTTCCAAAGTGTCAATCTGATAAAAGGATCTGACCAACACCTGGGAGCCTTCAGCTGTCCTCTCTCTCTTTTTATTTACATCACTAAGGTTTAAAAAAAAAAAAAAAAAAAAAAAACATTTCCCGGAGGGTATTAAAATGGACATTACTGATTTTAAATGTAAAATATAATACTAAATTTTAATTAATTCGGGAATGTCAAAAGTTCTCTCAAAAGCCAGCCATCAGCCTAAAAGTGATGATTTTATCTGACAGAAAATATCAGTAATACAGTATAACTGGGCCCAAGCTGGGCCCAAATCAAACATAACAAGCATTAAACAAAAACCCTACTGGCCTGAATATAAGACTACATTTTTCCCCAATGGAAATATCTTTAATAAATAATTGACGGAGGCGCAGTTATTAGGAAACAAATCACCGGTTCGTCAGGTGTTATCCTTTACTCAGTGACATCCAGGTTTCCATGTTGAATGATCAAATGCAGCCTTCAGATGGGGTTATAGCATTGTGACAGTATGGCCTCACCCCTGTCACTGCGCCCCAATACAAGGACAAACAACCAGTGTTGGGGAATATTACTTACTACTTCTTACGCATTTAGAAAAGTAATAATATTACATACTTATTACTTGGATGCAAAAGTAATATGTAGTATATTACATATTACTTTTTTAATAATGGAGTTAGGGGAAACCCCATTTAAAGCTATTTAGGTTCATCTTATGGTGGACATGTTTGTCTGAAAAGGAATCTTTGAAATGTTTCATCGTTGTAGAAATATAGAGCTTTATAATTTATAATGGGGTCAATTCAGTTTCGTTCCAAAACGCAAGCACTTGAGTGGGGTTTGAACTCCCAACCTCCAGATAAAGGCTAATAGTCTACAACCAAACTCACTGAGCCACCTGGACCAGGTACCTGCTGTGGGTAAGTCTTGATTTGCCTTTGAGTAGCAGCATTTATGCAGAAAAATGACCCCTATCTGTGCTGTTTTTTCATTCATATAAAGTAGGCCTATGTAGTTTTTCCTAGATTTCGACATTTTTCAAAATCCTCAAAAACGATAAAAAAACGTCATACTACTGTATGTCGTCTGAGACCATGAACTATAGCCTTTGATTTCTCTTCAATTTTGACATTTTTTCAAAAATCCTCAAAAAACATAAAAAACGCCATGCTATAGCATGTCGTCCGAGACCATGTATTATAGCCTTTGGTTTCTCTTCGATTTCCACATTTTTTCAAAAATGCTCAAAAACGATGAAAAACGGCATACTATAGCATGTCGTCTGAGACCATGTACTACAGCCTAAAGTAGGCCTATGTAGTTAGGCCTAGTTCGACATTTTTCGAAATCCTCAAAAACGATAAAAAAAAAAAACGTCATACTACTGTATGTCGTCCGAGACCATGAACTATAGTCTTTGGTTTCTCCTCGATTTTGACATTACTAAATTTCGACATTTTTCGAAAATCCTCAAAAATCCTCAAAACGATGAAAACAGGCATGCTGTTCAAGATCGTACGGCCAATTGCATTTTTGACAGATTTCGTCATTTTTCGAAAATCTTCAGAAATTGTCAAAACGATGAAACACGTTAAGGCTATAGCCTTGCGCTATTTCGAAATTTTGACATTTTTTGAAAATCCTCAAAAATCCTCATAACGATGAAAAGGGCATTCTGTGCAAGATCGTGAGGCTATAGCCTTGCGTTTTTGCCAGATTTCGTCATTTTTCGAACATCTTCAAAAATCGTCGAAACGATGAAAAACGGTAAGGCTATAGCCTTGCGCTTTTTCAAAAATTCGACATTTTTTGAAAATGCTCCAAAATCCTCAAAACGGTGAAAAAAGGCATGCTGTGCAAGACCGTAAGGCTATAGCCTTGCATTTTTTGACATTTCTCGAAAAATAACGGGAAAAAAATGGAAGCAAGGCTTTGGTGTTCCTGTCACTTTCTATTTGGCACTTTGTGAGCTCACAAAGCAGCCAGCGTGGCTCACTGGATAAAGGTTGCGCCTGGAAATTTGTGGGCCCAGGTTCAAGTCCCAGATGTTGTACTGTGAGCGTTGTCATCCGATGCATTCAGCAGAGAAATTAAAACCAGTAATTCTATTACTTTTCTTTTTTCTTTGTTTTTTCTTTGTGGTTTTCATTAAAAAATCAAAACGACTTAATATAGTACCGTACTATGTCATCCAAAACCATAAACTATATTATATCTTTCATTCACTTTTTACTTTGAAATGTTTTGTAGTTTCTGAGTTTTTTTTTTTTTTTTTTTTACTTAAACGCCCAATGCATTTTCAATGGCAATAGCACAAACTTTATTCCTAAAGTTATTTAGGAAGCTATTCCTCCTACATACTTATACCTAGAAACGCCATTTTGGCTATTAACGTTCGTCTTACGGTGGACATATTTGCCTGAAAAGGAATCTTTGAAATGTTTCATCGTTTTAGAAATATAGTGCTTCCAAATTTGAGACTTTTTATAATGGGGTCAATGGGAGCTTCAAAGGGGGTTAAAAAAAAATCACGTTCACCAAAAAACTTCATTCACACTTTTTTAGATTCAGCTTACAGTGGAGATACATGCTGGAAAGTTTTACTTTGAAATGTTTTGTAGTTTCTGAGTTATTTAACTTAAACGCCGAATGCATTCCAATGGGAAACTTTATTGTGTTATTAGTCCTGCATACTTACACGTAGAAACCCCATTTAAAGCCATTTAGGTTCATCGTACGGTGGACATGTTTGCCTGAATCTTTGAAATGTTTCATCGTTGTAGAAATATAGAGCTTTATAATTTTGTTCCAAAATGCAAGCACCTGAGTGGGGTTTGAACTCCCAACCTCCAGATGAAGGCTAATAGTCTACAGCATACCTGGGCATTGTGCGGCCCGGGGGCCAAATGCGGCCCTTTAGCTGACTCTGACCGGCCCGGGGACCACCAGTGGTCCTTGAGAGAGTTCCAAGTTAAATATGGAAAGTTGGTTAACCAGATGTAACTCTTTGAGAGCGTATAAATGAAACCAAATGGACCCTTGCGGGTCCATTTGGTTTCATTTTTACACTCTCAAGAGTTAAAATATTCATCTGAATTAGCCCAAAGTCTACACATTCAATCAGAGAATGTAAGAGAATGGTCATTTTTGTTATGTTGTTTTGTTTCCCAAATCCAGCCTGGAATTGTGGCCAAAAACAAAAGAAATCTTGAGGAAAGTTTTGGGACCTGTGGGGCTAAAATGTCATCAAATGGTGGTCTGTGGCCCAAATACCGAATAAATAGTGGGCCCTGGTGTCAAAATGGTTGGTCCTATACCCTTACTTTTATCTTGAAATTAAATTAATATCACGCAGACTGTAGCTTAGCCTTTAGTCTTGGCCCTCCACAATATTTGATGTATCTTATTTGGCCCCTTGGGAAAAAATAATTGCCCACCCCTGGTCTACAGCCAAACTCACTGAGCCACCTGGACCAGCTGCATAGGCGGATTATGGACTGAAGGGCCCCTGGGCCAGAGCCACGACGCCAAGGGCCCCCACTCTCCCGCCCGACCAACGCTTTGATTCCCCCGCTAATTTTCGCACATAGTGCACCAGTGCAGTGAGTGCACACGCAACAATTATCCGACTGCTTAGAAAACACCAAATAAATGTACCTGTATTTCCACTATACAGGATTTACATGCAATTAAAGCCAATATACATTGAATGATGTAACGAAATAAACAGCCATTATAATAACTAAATGTACCTGTATCTCCACTATACAGGATTTACACACTATTGAAGCCAACACAAATCGAATTGACGAAATAAACAGCCAATGCCAAACCTAGCCATATACAGTAAATGCACCTGTATTTCCAGCAGTGTTGCCAACTGACAAGATCCAAAATGCACTAGTGGCACTTCAAAAATGCACTAGAATGCGCTAGATGCTCGCCTGGTACATACAGATCAAAATAAATGACCATTAATCTTCTACATTCTCTAGTTGTGTAGACTTGGGCTAATTCACATGATGAATATTTTAACCCTTGAGAGCGTAAAAATGAAACCAAATGGACCCGCAAGGGTCCATTTGGTTTCATTTTTACGCTCTCAAAGAGTTACATCTGGTTAACAAACTGTCCATCATTTAGCCTGGGGACCACTGGTTGAAAACCACTGTCATAGGAGGGAAAATGGTGAAAAATGAGGCTTTTTTATCTCTGGCGCCTGTCAATCAATTTCATCCCAACTCACCATCCAAAACGCACTAGATTTTCATTTTGCCAGGAGTTTTTCCACTAATTTTGGCGCTAGGGGGGTCTGGAAAAGAGCTAAATATAGCGACAAATGCGCCAAGTTGGCAACACTGCATAATAGTCTCCTGCTGCCTGGCTAGCAGCCAGCGTCTTGCACCTGCTGCCTGGCTGGCGGACCAGAGACTAGAAAACCCCCCATAGTGGGGTTTCGTCTCCATGTTAAATGTGGATGTCATTTACAACTCTTGTAAAAGTTTCACTTTCAGTCCTAATTTGTTGGTGAGGGTCTATAGAACCATTTTGGTTCGAGTGGCCCGCACACAAATTAAATATTTGGCCTGTAGGGGGCGTAACAAGGTGCCAACCCTACCAAAACATGTAAACTGTTGTAACTTTTGATCAAATTGTCCAATCTGTACATATGGGATATCTATGGATTCACAATCAGGAGTAGCATTTGCTACCTAAACCTAATTACACATAAAATATATTTTTTCATCGATTATTGGTGTATATCGACAAAAATAGCAAGCAAAACAAGCTAAAATTAGCTAAAACCGAAGTGAGTTTCCATCTCCATGTTAAATTTAGTTGTCATTTACAACTTTAAAAGTTTAACTTTCAATACTAAATTCTAGGTGAGGTAACCATTTTGGTTAGAGTGGCCAGCACGCAGATAAAGATTATTAGGGGGCCTTCCAAAATATGATATATGACTGTCGTAACTTATCCAATCTGAACATATGACATATTCACATTCAGAAGTAGTATTTAGTCATTTAGACCATATTACCCCAGCCCCCCCCCCCCCCCCCCCCCCCCCCCACCCCCTTGTGTGGATCCACAAGAATAGCACGTAGTCCAGCCTCTATGTGCAGTATTTTGATAACAGCATGAATTTTGGAACACAGTTGGAGCATGTCATTAGGAGCATTGTTGGCTATGGCACCATCACAGATTTGTCCCTTGGTAATCCTGACAGCTATTTTCTAAAATATTAATTCTAGTAAATAGTCCCACATTAATGTATTTGTATCTGTTTTTGTGTTACGTGTGTCTGTTGTTGTCATGTTTGTATGTGTGTTTTTAGAGCTTTATTATGTGCTGCAAAACAAAGTGCCCAATTTGGGACATATGAATAAACTTGAACTTGAACTTGTCAATGATGAGGAATTCAGTGGTACTATTTACATTCGTCCTGTGACCATGGTAGATATTTCTCATAATGGCCACCACCTGCTGATATTTTAACAGTAATTATAATTCTCTGATCCTGATTCTGGTAACTAATCCTACGTTTTCAAGGACGAGGTCTAAAGGATGAGGTGGGGTGAGGGCTTCCAGCCAGAGTTTCTCCTCACTTCTTATGGCCTCAGTGTTCTGGGGCTATGTCAACTATGTCAATGCCATTGTCTTTGCTGAAGGTTTCTTTCCAAGTCTCTAGCTCAGCCCTGCAAGGTCTAACCCAGACTTGTGCAGATGGCTGCTGGCTCATCTGGAGGCCCCAGTTTGTGTGATTAGGTGGGGTTGACTGCCGCAATCAGGATTAGGGGCTTGACCCTTTCAAACTGTGGCAGTCTAGCCAAGTGTCTGCATTTGTTTTGGAGGCTATATACAGGAGACAGTTTCTCACCAGCACCAGGTATCATGAGGTGAAGGCTCCTTCAATTGACATTGTTGTTGAGTCTTCATGGGGAGAAGCATTATGCATTCCGAACCATCTTCAAGAAGGACATGAGAGTCGAAAAGAATCATCACCATGGTGCAATATAACTACTTTGAGTATAACTATTTTCCTGTCAACTAGCTTGTGTGTGAAGGTACAGCACTTCAGCAGTGGTTTTCTGGATGGGATCTGGCTAGAAGTACACAGACTGGTGTTGGATCTGGGTGGGGATCTGGCTAGAAGTACACAGACTGGTGTTGGATCTGGGTGGTGATCTGGCTAGAAGTACACAGACTGGTGTTGGATCTGGATGGGGATCTGGCTAGAAGTACACAGACTGGTGTTGGATCTGGATGGGGATCTGGCTAGAAGTACACAGACTGGTGTTGGATCTGGGTGGGGATCTGGCTAGAAGTACACAGACTGGTGTTGGATCTGGATGCGGATCTGGCTAGAAGTACACAGACTGGTGTTGGATCTGGGTGGGGATCTGGCTAGAAGTACACAGACTGGTGTTGGATCTGGATGGGGATCTGGCTAGAAGTACACAGACTGGTGTTGGATCTGGGTGGGGATCTGGTTAGAAGTACACAGACTGGTGTTGGATCTGGGTGGGGATCTGGCTAGAAGTACACAGACTGGTGTTGGATCTGGATGGGGATCTGGCTAGAAGTACACAGACTGGTGTTGGATCTGGATGGGGATCTGGTTAGAAGTACACAGACTGGTGTTGGATCTGGATGAGGATCTGGCTAGAAGTACACAGACTGGTGTTGGATCTGGATGGGGATCTGGCTAGAAGTACACAGACTGGTGTTGGATCTGGGTGGGGATCTGGGTAGAAGTACACTGACTGGTGTTGGATCTGGATGGGGATCTGGTTAGAAGTACACAGACTGGTGTTCTGACTAAAGATCTCAACGGGCCTGAAAATTAAGGCCCGGCCCTACCCGGCCCTAACAGTTCAGGCCCTAGGCCCTACCCAGCCCTACTAAATGGAATAGATTTTAGGCCCTACCCGGCCCTAAACTGTCGGGTTTGGGCAAAATTTGAGAATTCGCCACAGATTAAAATTGAAATGGCAATCAGCACCATCTTCATAATAGGTAAATACAGAAAATAACTATTATTCTTACTATATTAAAATAATTCAATATATATTATTTTTTCATGGGGCCCGAGGCCCTACCCGGCCATATTGATTAGGATAGATTTTCGGCCCTACCCGGCCCTAAATGTCGGGTCGGGCCTGTTCGGGTTCGGTTCTGGTCGGGTTCGGGCAGAGTTTGAGAACTCTAGTTCTGACCTCACTGGGTACTGGTCAATCGGGTAGAGCTGGTTTGAGTTGGAGTGAGTAGTGAGAAGAGTATGTCAGCTGATTTCATGGGCTCACTTGATTTTCACATATAAAACATAAAACGTTTTGTCATCAGAATCAAGATTGTATGTTGTATGAGCTGAATTGGTAAAATAACAGCAGATGATGGCCACCATAGCTGTCATCACAGACCCATAGCCAAAACAATTCCTTGTGGCAGGCTTTAACTTTGTGCCAAATGTCATGCTTTCATTGAAAAGTGCACAATTTTCACACATAGAGGCTGGGCTATAAGTGGGTATGCCTAACTTTAATCCCCCCAATACTGTATTGTTTCTATTTATTTACAATTTATACCATTACTCATTCATGATAGGTAGGCACTAACTTCATCCTTCTAGGTTCAACAGAATTTAAATTAGGTGCCATTTGAAGTAATTTGATGTACATGGGCGTCCATTTTTTCCATATCATATTCCAAACATTAATATTTGAAATCCAGTTAATTCCTGGGTTAGTATTGACTTGATATAGCAAAAGAAAACAAAGAAAAAACAGCAATTGTGAGAAAATAAAGACTTTTAAGAAAAACAAAAATCCGATTTTGGTCAATTTTGAAATTAGGCAAAAAATGCATATTTTTTTTCATCTACAGATGGGCCACTCGAACTAAAATTGTTCTATAGGTCATCATCTACAAATTAGAAGCGAAAGTCAAACTTTTACAAGAGTTGTAAATGACGGTGTGTCGTGGGACCCCACTACCAGTATAGAAGGAAAACAACCAAAACAATAGCACCACCACACACACACACACAAACGCACAAACGCACACACACACACACACACACACACACACACACACACACACACACACACACACACACACACACACACACACACACACAGTCGTTATAATGTTTCAAATCCGCCAAGTGATGCGAAACAAAGAAGCACTCCAGTCGTACACGGTGGTGGTGTTGGTGCGGATGTTGGGCTTGTTTGCAACATTGTGGTGCTTCTCGTGTTACTTTATAACTGTGTGACTGTCGCCTCCTCCTCCTCCGGCAGGGATGGAGACAATGTAGCCATGTCATGTAATGTGTGTGTGTGTGTGTGTGTGTGTGTGTGTGTGTGTGTGTGTGTGTGTGTGTGTGTGTGTGTGTGTGTGTGTGTGTGTGTGTGTGTGTGTGTGTGTGTGTGTTTCCAGTGTACAGGATTTACACATAAGCAAACACAAATTTAACAAAATAGGCCATACAACTGCCCACTTCACATCTTACGGAAATAATTAGCCTATAAACAACAACACAAAGTGTGGGAAAACGTAAATGAATCATAGGCTTACCTTAAATGTGTTTTTTCCTGGTTTTGGTCCGTGCAAAGTCATCCACGATATGATCAAAGTTAATTCCACGGGTCAGCTCACTCTCTATGGCCAATTGGCCATCAGTGAAAGTGCCTTTAAGCGTCTCTGGTCATTTTTAGTTCTCAGTTCATTTTTGATTGTGGACATGAGAGAAAAGGACCGCTCCCCTTCACAGTTACTAACAGTGTTGGGAATATTACTATACCTTGTTAATGTATTACTTATTACTTATTACCTTCATTTTAAAGCAATATATTGTATCACAATATCGCTGTCTGAGCAAGTGTAATATATTAGTATTACTATTACATATTACGTAAAAGAAAAATGTTGTAAAAAATGTATAATTAAATATTTAGTGTCACTATTAATCAAATATTGTGTAGGCCAGTGGCATAGCTACAATAAAAACAAGCGCACTTGGCTATCTGGGAAATCCATATGAAATCAACTTGAAAAAACGTCCTCCTGAATAAATAATTTGATGACAAATTATAGAAAATAAGTAATTATTTAACTTCTGCAGTTGTCAAGAACATTTTCAACGAGACAGATTGACAGAAAGTAATATTGAAAGTAATGCAGTAATGCAGAAAGAAAAGTATAATATATTAGATTGTTTTTGTTAGGTAATATATTTATATTACAAGTTACTGCATTTTGGTAATATATTGTGTAATATATTGCGTTACGTAGTGCACATGTCCCAACACTGGTTACTAACGGGCAGAGTCAGAAACATCCGCAGCGCCACATACACGTTGGGAAATGATGTTTCCATGCCAGTAGTCTTCAGATTTATGAAGACTTTGAGCTGTTCTTTGGGGCTTGGGATTTGGTGGTTTTGGTCAAACTTAAGAAAAGCTCTGAACTGAATTAGCTCATTGCCCAACTCGCCTGTTAGGTCAGATGGATATGCGGAGGCCAGAATGTCAGCTTTCTCCATGACTGTGCGATTGGACACGGTTTTCGCACAGAAAATGACACTATATAAACTGTACAGCTCCTCGATCGTAGGCCTGAAGGCGGTGTCCCATGGCTCTGGACACGGTTATGGAACGCTTTAAATCCTCTGTCAATAAGTATAGGCTAGCTCTGGTCCAGAGCTCCACTGCTTCTGAGTCTGACTTGCATTGGAGCTCTGTTGGTCTCCGTGCATTCGGCCATTACTCCACCCGACCAGCCTCTCTTCTCTAGTGGATATATAAAGAACGTTTTACCTACTCACCAAAATAAACACGTCTTGTGTCATTAGAAAGCCTACTTACCTTAGTGGAAACACTCTGAGCCCCCCACCACACGGATAAATTGGACTTTCTGGCCAGAACGTGATCGTTTTTCACTGAAGGAAAAATATTTCCTATGGAACTTTTCTATTGGCAATATCGGTAGAGGGCGCAAATCCTGGTTGTTTTTCCGGTGAAAAACGATCACGTTCTGGCCAAAAAGTCCAATTTATCCGTGTGGTGGGGGGCTAAGAGTGATACCACTAAGGTAAGTAGGCTTTCTAATGACACAAGACGTGTTTATTTTGGTGAGTAGGTAAAACGTTCTTTATATATCCACTAGAGAAGAGAGGCTGGTCGGGTGCAGTAATGGCCGAATGCACGGAGACCAACAGAGCTCCAATGCAAGTCAGACTCAGAACCAGTGGAGCTCTGGACCAGAGCTAAGTATAGGCTAGCTTTTGCCCGCTCACTTTTCATGTACCCCCATAGCGCTGGATCAGTCACAGTTTCACACCAATCCTCGCCCTCGTGTTCTGCTGCTGGTTCACTCTGAGCATCTGGCTGCATGAGGCTCCACCTCCGGTATAAATCCAGAAGGTGGCGGAGGAGGTGAAGCAAGTTGCCGCTGGCCTTCTTGATCATCCGTTTCTGACTGCGCTGCCACTTTCTCTTCATCCTCTTCGTCCGCCGGCGTCACTAATGGTGGTGGTCGTGTCGCTCCGAGTCCGACTGCGGTATCACCAGTTGCAGAAAATAACTGCTGTAGTTGTTCTGCAGCTGCAATAGTAACATCCATATTTTCACCACCACGTCCACGATGGTGGACTGGTGATGAGCAGCAGCCTCATGGCTGCCTTGGGCTTGGCCTGACGCTGCTGCTAGCCCCTCACCCTCACTTCAGTGTCATTACTGGCACTGCTTTTGAAAAAAACTGGTAATTGCAGGAACTCTAGACAGTAGTTCTGCTTGCCTCGTTTGTTTTTCTTTTTTCTTAGTTCTTTTAGCTGCTCCACTTGGCCCCTTGCCGTACTCCATTTTTGTCAAAATGCTAAATTAGCAGTAGCACTGTTTGATTGTTGTCAGTGATCGCTATTTGCTATTATGACCTGTGACCTGGTTGCACCTCCTGTGTGATTGGTCCCCTGTTACTGTTACTGCAGCAGGCAGCAAGCCTAACCATTTAACCATTTGTAGCCCAGGCCACAAGCTTCAATTTCTTGAAAAATAGAAAAAAAATAAAAAATAAATCACTCACCATTCATCTTCATCTTAATATATATATATATATATATATATATATATATATATATATATATATATATATATATATATATATATATATATATATATATATATATATATATATATTTGATCCTTCGCGGGCCAACCCTTGTACTTGAGTCTCTGCCACGGTGCCACTGTGGCAGAGACTCAAGTACAAGGCCCCAGGCATGGTCTACTGGTCTCGTCGATGGCCATGAAACCAGTAGACCACGGCTGGCAGGGGCGATTTTACTTGAGCCTCTGCCGCAAGACTGCCGCAAGACTCCACTTGGGGCCCTTTTACTTGAGCCCCTGCCGCAAGACTGTGGCTTGTATTTGCGCTTCCGCCGCAAGACAACGCCTTCGCAGTCACGCGGAGGCTCTAGCTGAGGGGCCCCTGGGCCTGTGCCCAACGTGCCCGTTGGATAAGCCTCCCTTGGGACCAGGTACCTGCTGTGGGTAAGTCATGATTTGGCTTTGAGTAGCAGCATTTATACAGAAAAATGACCCCTATCTGTGCTGTTTTTTCATTCATATAAAGTAGGCCTATGTAGTTTTTCCTAGATTTCGACATTTTTCAAAATCCTCAAAAACGAAAAAACAAAAAAAAAAAAAAAAAAAAAAACATCATGCTATTGTATGTCGTCCGAGACCATACACTATAGCCTTTGGTTTATCTTCGATTTCGACATTTTTTCAAAAATGCTCAAAAACGATGAAAACGGCATGCTATAGCCTGTCGTCCGAGACCATGTATTATAGCCTTTGGTTTTTCTTCGATTTCGATAAAAAAACCCCTCAAATAAAAAAAAAAAACTCAAAACGACAAAAAACGGCATACTATATATGTTTGAATGTTAGGAAGCAATGGAAGCGAGCCTCTGGTGTTTCTGTCACTTTCTATTTGGCATTTTGTGAGCATACCAAGAAGGCACCGTGGCTCACTGGATAAAGATTGTGCCTGGAAATATGTGGGCCCGGGTTCAAGTCCCAGATGTTGTACTGTGTTCATTGCGAAACAGTGTTCAACTGAGATTCCTGTAATAACTGACTGAGGCACAGTTATTAGGGAACAAATCACCGGTTCATCAGGTGTTACCCTTTATTTAGTGACACATCCAGGTTTCCATGCTGAATGATCAAACAAACAACAATATTCAAGACTTTATTCAAGTTCACAACCAGCTCTCAGCATATTCCAGCCCAAGCAAACTAGTTTACTGGGCACTGTGCCCTTAAATAGGGAGAACACATCTAAACCTACCCTAAATAGACCTGCGCAGTGACGTCACCGCCCCTGTTCCAGAGACGGATTCCCCATTAATTTTTCTCATAGGCTTTTCGAAAATCATTTATGTAAAGACGATTACGCCGCGCACAAAGCCAACTCGAGTCGTGACGAATCAAGATGACGCACACAAACTTTTGGGACAATCAAATAATTTCTAAGATGAAAAACGAAACAAAAAGTCTTGTATCATGCCGTTTTCGTATTTTTTGCTAATTATGTATTATATGACGATATTGTGTTTGTTGATTTGTCACAACCCGAGTTGGCTTGTATCATGCCGCTTTCGTGTTTTTAACCATTTTCGAAAAGTCCATGAGGAAAATGAATGAGGAATCCACTAGTGGAACAGGGCTGGTGACGTCACTGCGCAGGTCTATAGGGAGAACACAACACCAATTTGGGCCAGGCCAACAAAAGGAAGGGTTGTTTCTGTCTCGAAAAGACTTTTGATAACCCAAAAGGCAATCTACAAGCTCAGCTGAGCGAAATGTATGTGAATGTTTTGAGCTATTATGTGGTCCTTTCATATGGGGGGAGCTAGAGTCTATGTCATATCTATATACTGTAGGTCAGACAGTTTATACTTGCAGCCATGGTGTTCTATTTGATCATGCTGTTTTCATTGGTTAAAAATAATGTTTGGTTTGTTGTTAAAAAGTAAGTAAGTAGCCTTGCTAGGACATGATGTCAGGAGGCAGGAATCGAACCGGAACGTCCCAGTCTCAGGGAAGACACTCTAACAACAAGGCCACTGAGCTGGTTGTTGTTAACAAGGCAGAATTTATATGTTAGCTTAAACGTTTGATAAATGCATAAATGCAAGTTATACTAGATAGCTTTCAGTCTGTTCTAAATGTGTTTTCTATCAAAAAGTGAAGTTGGGGAACTGTTTCCTAGGAAAATTATGTCATAGACATCTTGGGTTATTATGGCTATGGTTGGCCTAATCAGATATAGAATACTTTTAGTGCTTTGGTAGTTTATATTTTGTCCAGAGGGTGGCAGTGTTGCCACACCAAGGTTCACAGCAACAGAGAGGATGAAATTCCCTCATCACCAGTATGGAAAGGGAACCTCCTTCTGTGCTTCCAGGCTACAAGTGTAATGACTCCAACCATTTGATTACATTTTCACCCCAAAGACCGAAAACTAAAGAGTTGTTTTGGTTTTGTCCACAATTCCTGGCTTGATTTGGCAAACAAAACAGTGTAGACTTCTTAATTAAGTGGTGCTAATTCACATGATAAATATTTTAACTCTTGAGAGTGTAAAAATGAAACCAAATGGACCTGCAAGGGTCCATTTGGTTTCATTTTTACACTCTCAAGAGTTACATCTGGTTAACCAACTTTCCATCATTTAGCCTGGGGACCACCTGGAACCCTCTCAAGGACCACTGGTGGAAACCCCTGCCCTAGATCACAAATATAACATTATCAAATTATAAAATTAGAAATTAGCTACATAACACAACTCACAAGCATGCACTTAATTTGTACATCTTTATTTCAAAAGATACTTACACAATCCACATTTCTTTGTACAGTATGTTATACACACACAAAAAATGAAGCTACCATGTACACATATATTAGTCATCTATATCTATTGTATGATAGGCTAACCACGTAGAACAATTTTCACACATCATCAACACATTTCCGTTGATAAGTGACCTCAAGCATACACCCTCTCAGCCTCATTTGCAAATGTACTGTACAGCATAACAGTTTACCATCATTCTTGTAAAGTAAAGGAGGAAGGGGTAACATTTATTTGAGACATATAGCAATAATATAATATACAAAGTGTTAATATCCACTGTGAACTGATGGATAGGGGGGTAAAAAAACTACCATACTGTACCCAATAAATGCTCAGTATTATTGTGCGAGACAACAGACTTCACTACTTGACACTGACCAAAAACATCATCTCAATGTTGATATTGCGTCAAGAATGTAAAAAGGTGGGAAATGGTTTGTTAGCTAAAGTTGAGAAACCCAATGAGGTTAAAGCTTAGACAAACCTCAGATCCGATTCTTCACATCGCTATGGCTGTGGAGGACACATTATATTATCTAATTACTTGGTGTCAGCAATGTGATCCACGCTCAACTTCACCAGAAATCCTTTAACAAGATAGATACACATACAATATACAGTATTTATACCAGTTCACACATGTCTTTGTACAGATTTAAAAGCCACTTCCCAGTAAATGTGGTTCTGCATTCCAGTAAGTAATTAAAGCATAGCCAAAGAAAGATGGGTAACAATTTACTTGAAGGTCACCTTTATAATGCATTATACGCTCATTTATAATGCATTATAATGTATTATTTGAGACCTTTAAGTAAAGTGGGCAGATATTGCTTATGTCTGTAGTTTATATTACGACTACTAATGATACATGAATATCTGCCCAATTTACTTAAAGGTCTCAAATTATTTAATTGAATAAACGTGTGGTTATAATGCATTGTAACATAGTATATCGTTTCTATATGTGCCTTTATAACTGACTAATTGATAGTAGTTATAATGTGCTCTTCCTTTGACCATCATAATGCATTATGACTAACAGTTATAATATGTTATAAATGTAGTTATGAGGAGTTATATATGGTTATGGGCATTTATAACAGGTATTATAATGCATTATAAATGTATTATAATGACTTATAAATGAGCTTATAATGCATTATAAAGGTGACCTTCAAGTAAAGTGTTACCGAAAGATGTGTTACAAGTTAAAGCTCTGAGTGCTTGTTCAGTCACATGGAAAAGGGAAAATACATTTTCAGGTGAGATACACATGTATTTTTTATAGTGTTACTCTACAGATCTTTATGTATTTCTGCGCATTTATTTCTCTCAAAAGCATCCTGACTAGGTTCTCTATGCTGATGGGATCACATTGGTATGCCAACCTGACAATGTACGTTGTATCGAGTGCCCGAATATAGAGCCATTTAATACTTAGTAAAACACTGCTTTGTTTCCGTATCTATAACGCATTATGCGGCATGCGGCTGGTTTTGTCCATGTGGTAACCAGAATAAACCAATCCCTTTACATGTATATACAGTACTTGCTAACACTACAGATTACTATACACTGTGAGTATCATATCATCTCCGCACTTAGGAGCGATAGGAAAGAGAATAGACACGTTTTTTTGTTTCTGAACCTGTAGGAAAGAAAAAAACAGTGGCGTTTCTAAGCAATTTGGAGCCCTAGGCAAGATTTTCCCTGGAGCCCCCCCTTACCAAATGGACCCTTGCGGGTCCATTTGGTAAGGGGGGGGCTCCAGGGAAAATCTCCTGTAAAATAGCGCCCCCCAAGGGATAAAATTATGAACTATTTTTAAACGATAGTTAAATAACATATGTGTTTTAAATGTTCAATTCTAGTTATAGAGGATAAGTATAATGTATTTATCCATATGAGGCTTATTAGCCTGGGATCCTTTTAAAGCATGTCTGGAGGTCGCAGTCCCCCCCCCCCCCCCCTCCCCTCATGGCGCCCCAGGTAACTGCCTAGTCTGCCTAATGGCAAAAACGCCCCAGAAAAAAAAAAACACACATTTGTCTCAACGGTGGATTCATGAACCTCAGATGTTGGAGTCCTTCTCGGGAACGGGGAAGTAGCCGTTCATGTTCACGGCGGCGCCGTCGCTTTCGGGAGCAAAAATGGCCAGCATCCTCTCCTGCTCCCGTTTGGTCTTGGGTAAGTCTTCGGACGGCGTGATGAGCAGCCGGACACGCTACAGACAGACACAGACACAAAAGGAATAATGGTACGGTACGGATAAAACATCGCAATTACAACTTACATTTTACTAATTGCAAATGCATTGTGAGCTTTGGTTTAAATCAGGGGTTTTCAACCAGTGGTCCAGGTGGTCTCCAGCTAAGTTGGTTAACCAGATAAAAAGTTGGTTAGCCAGATGTAACTCTTGAGGGCATAAAAATGAAACCCAATTTGATTTCATTTCTACGCTCTCAAGAGTTAAAATATTCATCATCTAAATTAACCATACACAATTAGAGAATGTAGAACAATGGCCATTTTGATTCACTGTATGTTTGCAAAAATCCAGCCTGGGATTGTGGACAAAAACAAAACAAATCTTTAGATTTGGGTCTGTGGGGCTAAAATGTCATCAAATGGTGGTCCGTCGGTGGCTCAAATGCTGAATAAATAGTGGGCCCTGGTGCCAAAAAGGTTGAAAATCACCACTGGTTCAAATGTGTTCATTTCTTTACCTTGTAAATTACAACACAGGCCGAACGCAGGGCTGAATTGATTATGCCAAAAGTGGTCAAATTACAGGGGTTGTCAAAGAAGCTAGGACCAAACAAGATAGACTCAAAGAAGACTATCATTTCTTCCACGGTTTCCCAGAGCTACCTATAACACAAACTGTAATTCCCCCTGGTAAATGAACGAGAAGAAGAGAAGACAGTTTATTGGGACAGCGTGGTGGACGATCAGTCGGTCACCTCTCTGAGTGTCCCCTGAGTGAGGCTGAGCTTGTAGATCATCCACAAGGGGATGCAGATCATGGAAGACAGGGCCAGCAGCCAGCCCACGCCGTAGCCCCACCACGGGTACACGTACTCGTTGTTGTACTTCAGAGGGGTGTATTTGATGAGCGAGAAGGCGAACGTACCCTGCAAAGTAGTAGATATAAGCCTTTAAATCCTTTAAAAAAAAGTCTCCATTTTTGGAAAGATAAGAAAGAATGTAATGTAAAAGAATGTAACATTTCCCAATTGGCGGGGGAGGAGCAAATGGTATGGGGGCGTCTTCATCGCCCATACCATTTTCAGTTAAAAGACTTTGAGTAAAGCATCAATAATAACATCAGTTGTTGTTGAAGTTGCGACAGGCACGCAGCATGCATAAAGCTAAAGGTCTGACTCAGAGAGTTTTCTGTTTTCAATGATGAAATGCTGTTGGTTTAGTGGTGCCACAGCTGTAGTTAGTTAGTAGCAGTAGGGTCACACGAAAAGTCATAAAGAAAGTTCAGCCCAAGTCTGTGGAGACAGGGCCCTGGGCCGACCTTTCCACTGCCCTGGGCCGAGATTTCCGCACTTTTGCTCGTTCCACTTTGCGGTGACTTTTCCGCTCCCCAGCAGTAGTAGTGTTTCAAATCATTTTTAAATATAAGCAATTTGAAATATCTTGGGTTGTGTTGCATGCCATCGTGTTTGGTGGGGCAATTTAGGGGGCCATTGCCCCCCCCCCCCCCCCCCCCCCCATGCCTAGATCCGCCCCTGATAATATATATAAAAAAAGACCAACCACCCGTTGCGATCACGCAACGCGTTGTTGTTGTTGTTGACGCTCACAATGCACGTGGCCGGGGTGAAGAACAGCCAGCAGTACTTGATGTAAGGCCCTGGTCGGTAGCCAATCATGTCCTCTATGTTATCGTAAAAGCGATCCGCACCTGGGAAAATAGCCCCGGGAGAGAAACAAGGACAAGGCTTACAACACTGGGTCTGTGAGGAACCAGGGGACAAGCATTATGTTGCATTACAATACCTTATTGTCCATTTACAGCTTTTGCCATCATACAAACATAGATCAGTGGTTTTCAACCCTTTTCATACCAGGAAGCACTATTTATTCTGCATTTATACCAGGAAGCACTATTTATTCTGCATTTATACCAGGAACCACTATTTATTCTGCATTTTTAGCCATGGACCACAATTTGATGTTGAGTTTAGTAGTCTCTCGAACGCAAAACCAAGATTTTTTTAAGTTTTTGTCCACAATTTATGAGAAATAACTGGCAAATGTTGGTCAAGATAACATGTCTTCTAAATTTTCTGAATGTGTAGAACTGTAAATTCTTGAAAATTAAGTAATTTAGATGTTTAAATATGATTTAACTTCTTGAGAGTGTAAAATGAAACCAAATGGACCACAAGCGTCCATTTGGTTTCATTTTTTACGATCTCAGGAGTTACAGATCTATCTATAAAGGTCCATTTGGATACCAACTGTCCATTTAGCTGGGGACCAGCTGGAATCCTCTCAGGGACCACAGGTGGTCCACGGACCACCTGTTGAAAACCCCTGACATAGACTATTCAGAGTATCAAGAGTAGTGTAAGAATCAAGAGTCGTATGTCAAGTGCAGGGGTTTTCAACAGGTGGTCCGAAGACCACCAGTGGTCCTTGAGAAGATTCCAGGTGGTCCCCAGGCTAAATGATGGAAAGTTGGTTAACCAGATGTAACTCTTGAGAATGTAAAAAATGAAACCAAATGGACCCTTGCGGGTCCATTTGGTTTCATTTTCACACTCTCAAGAGTTAAAATATTCATCATCTGAATTAGCACTATTTAAGAAGTCTACACTTGTTTTGTTTGGAAAGTCCAGCCTGGAATTGTGAAGAAAACCAAAAGAATTCTTTAGTTTTAGGTCTTTGGGGCTATAAAATGTCATCAAATGGTGGTCCGTGGCTCAAATGCGGAATAAATGGTGGTCCTTGGTGTCAAAAAGGTTGAAAACCGCTGGTCAAGTGCATTAAACATATATTAAAAGAATATCACGCTAAGCGTGACCGTCTACCTGAAACTACTTTCTTTTTGTTGGTGATTTCTACCTGAAAGAGGTGATTCTCTGGGACATTTACAGGACAACTCACCATACACCCAGGCAATGCAGACGGTCTCAAAGATGGCCATGAAGAGAAGACACATGCCACTGGCTGCATAGTAATCAAAGAGCTGGAAGACATACATTCCCCCCTGGGAAGAGAAACAGAGACATACGATATGCGTTGACTTATGTGACTTCTTTTTTTCAGGACATAAGACACATATCCAAAGTGTTCATTGATCTCTGAAGGTACGTAGGGGTGGACAGAACCGAATGAGACAAAACCAAACAAATACTACAAATCAAGCAAAAACTGTCATGGCCCCAAAACTACTGACACTCGATTGGAGTTTCTGACACCAGATTATACAGTAGTTCCTGACACCAGATTATAGCTGCAGCAACATTCTAGCTTTTGACACTAGATTCTACAGTAGTTTCCGACATTAGATTCTAATTATTGACACTAAATTATAGTTTCTGATGATAGGATCTACTTATGACACTAGAATTTAGTTTCTGACGCTAGAATCGAGTTTTTGACACTAGATTCTATAGTCTCTGACATTAGATTCTAGTTTTTCTGAAAAATCTGTGTTCCTGTGTCCAAGGCCAAGCCAAGGACCACCAGAATTATCCATATTTGGCTGCAGACCGCCATCTGAAAACATGTTGTTCTAGGGATCCCCCAGATGCAAAAATTTTAGTTAAAAATGTTTGCTTCCAAAATAACATATTCAGAGATTTGCAGCACATTTTCACAATTTTTCAAAAATAGCAGAACAACAAGCTCATGTCGCGCCACTCAGTGGCGCGACATGAGCTTGTTGATCTGCTATTTTTCAACAGATAAAACACCAAAACGCGTTCAGGACACAAAGGGTTAATAATCAATATTCACAAAGCTACACATATCAATACAGTATGCTACAGGAATCTACAGTATGTGCTAATTACTAAGTTGTCACCTCGTGTGTTGTCTGGGCCCTGCGTGGCCCAGGCGTAAAACTGCCTGCTGTACTGCCGATGCTTCTCTGAAATAAACGCCACCATCTGAAGAACACCAGCTGCCCAGAACTCCACACTTCGCTCCGGTCAACTATGTTTTTTCAGGATGTGTTTGGCAGTGTTGGTCAATATTACTTAGGAAAGTAACTTCTTTACTTTACTCGTTACCCCTTAGACAAAGTATTATCATTACTTTGCTTATTACTGGAATCAAAGAGTTATATATTACATATTACGTTATTACTTTCCCAAGTTCTCAACTCCTACCTTTGAAAATATAGAGATGTACAACATAATTTGTTTAGCGAGCTCTTTCTAGAACTGAATCCAATTCATTGGAATAATAATAGTCTCCAATCCCACAAACTGCACCTGAAAACAAAGCCAACAAAATCTGTCTCTTTGACTTTTTAAACTTTTTCACAATTGTTTTCAAAGACAGTTGAGGTCTTGTATTTAAAAATAAAATACAAAATAAAGCAGCAAGCGATTTGTAGTGTGCATAACTGTGTGCAGGATGCAGTGTGTGGACTGGATCTACAATCTACTGCACATCTCTGTTGTTACAGTACCTGTCGACAGCTTGTAAATCTGTTCTATTTTTGCATGCAACAACAAGTTCATTTTAAAAAAGTAACATGGCGTTACTTGCAAAGTAATGCATTACTTATTACCCATTTTTGCAGAGTAATCTCGTTACTTTACTTTTTGGAGCAAAAGTAGTAATATTACAGTAATATGTAATCTAAAATTAGTTAGTGCCCAACACTGGTGTTTGGTATGTTTAGCTGGTACATGCGTTATTTGTACCGGTGAAAATTTACCACACTACCCCCTGACGTACCCCACAAGGTTTGGGAATCAAACGATTCTTGATCATTGTAATTTCTTAGCTAAAAAAAATAAATAAGCTGTATATAAACATCCTCCAGACAGAGCTCTGGATGGAAGGCAGCTGTGCAGAGGCAAAAATCAGTGAACTGCAGTTTATTTTCTCCACAATGGAGCAAACCCTGACATGGATCGTACCCCCACAACCTCACAGGTGTGACCCCCAGCGGCAGTCACAGGAAGTATGCGCGTGTGAGTGAGTGTAATTGTGTGTGTGTGTGTGTGTGTGTGTGTGTGTGTGTGTGTGTGTGTGTGTGTGTGTGTGTGTGTGTGTGTGTGTGTGTGTGTGTGTGTGTGTGTGTGTAAGGGGCGGATGCAACATTTCACAATTGGGGGGGGGCAATAGAAAACGGTATGGGGCGACTTCAACGATGAAGTCGCATCCATACCATTTTCTGTTACAGGACTTTAGTCAAGTAAAGCATCAATAATAATATCAGTTGTTGTTGAAGTTGCAACAGACACGCAGCATGCATAAAGCTAAAGGTCTGACTCAGAGAGCTTTCTGTTTTCAATGATGAAATGCTCTTGGTTTAGTGGTGCCACAGCTGTAGTTAGTTAGTAGCAGCAGTAGTGTTTCAAATCATTTTAAATTGAAATATCGTGGGTTGTTTTGCATGCCATCATGTTTGGTGGGGCAAACATGATGCCCCATGCCCATGCCTATGCCTAGATCCGACCCTGGTGTGTGTGTGTGTGTGTGTGTGTGTGTGTGTGTGTGTGTGTGTGTGTGTGTGTGTGTGTGTGTGTGTGTGTGTGTGTGTGTGTGTGTGTGTGTGCGTGCGCGCGTGGCCCCCACCTCCATCAGCATCACCAGGCCCATGAGGAAGGACACGAATGCCACCGCCAACAGGAAGAGCTCCCTGCGGTTCTTGCGGCGGAACGTGGCGGGGTACATGTCCACTATGGCCGTCACCAGGCTCTCCACGCACACAAACTGGCAACACACGTTCAAAAGCCACGTTAACGCTGCTGAAAGCTGCACTGGGTAACATTAATGTTATCTTTTAACCAGCGTGAAAACACTTTGCCGTGGGAAAATTGAGCGGCTCCGGGTTGAAATAGATTTTGAACTTCACTTGTCAATTTGGGAAAATGTGTGAAAACTCTTTGACAGATGAGCATAAAACCTAGGAAATAATAACAAAACAATTCATAGAGAATCCTCCATTGTGAATTTGTGCAAATAAATGGTATCCAAAGACAGCTTATGGTGTTTACTTTAAGGGAAAACTAAAATGAATTGATGAGGTGTTTCAGTTTTTTAAAATACATTTGTCAAAACAGCATGGATTTTCACAATTCTCTGTTTCCAGGGCTCATCCAGAGATAAATGCATGTAAAGTTATATCGTTTATCAATTATAGTTGTAAAGTGTGTGAGGTGTTTTTTGGGTTATATACTGCAATCACCACTTCAAGGACTTCATGAGGTGGTGTACAGGTACAGTGTAAAACAAAGTGTAAATCGACTTTTGGAGTGATAAGCAGACAACAGAATAATCGATCACAACAAAAAATCGTGGTAAATCTGTTAAGGAGTTATTAATGCTGAAATATGGGGGAACATTTTCAGACGGGGTCCGGGAGCCAAATACATGAAAAATATTTGAGGAACGATGGGGTGGGGTCTATATACCTGACTGTCCAGACCCAGGAAAACGATCATGATGAAGAACAGAGCAGCCCAGACAGGAGAGAACGGCATCATGGACACAGCACGAGGGTAGGCGATGAACGCCAGCCCTGGACCTGAATGAGAAAAGGACAAAATGAGAAAATTTGAGCCCATTTCATGGCAAACTTTGCTGTATGGCGCCCAGGGGCGGATCTAGGCATGGGCATGGGGGGGGAGGGGGGGGCGGGGGGGGGGCAATGCCCCAGTCTGCCCCACCAAATACGATGACATGCAAAACAACCCAAGTGCTTACCTATTTAAAATGATTTGAAACACTACTAATGCTACTAACTAACTACAGTTGTGGCACCACTAAACCAACAGCATTTCATCATTGAAAACAGAAAACTCTCAGAGTCAGACCTTTAGCTTTATGCATGCTGCGTGTCTGTTGCAACTTCAACAACAACTGATGTTATTATCGATGCTTATTTTCCCAATAAAAGTCCTGTAACCAAAAATGGTATGGGGGCTCCTTCATCGCCCGTGTCACTTCGCGCCACGGGTGATGAAGGAGCTCCCATAGCATTTTCTCCTGTCCCCCCAATTGGGAAATGTTAGATCTGCCCCTGATGTCGCCACTTAATTTATCAAGAAAGGCAAAAAGATTGACTTAAACATAGCAGATCTGCAAGATTGTACCGGTATATCTGATTTTTTTTTTTTTTTTTTTTTTTTTTTTTTTACAAAAAAATGGGTGCAAATCTTTGAATATATATATATATTCTTTCACAGCTAAATACATATACTGTAATTCTGAGAGTCCTTGACTTGAAGAAGTTGTAGGAGGAGCAAGAGCAATGTGCCACTGCAATGTCAAGGTTTAGACATTCTGTAAAGCGTTGGTTGTAAGGTCTTAAAAGGAACCCTGCATATGAGACAAATACGGATAAATACATTATACTTGCCCTCTATAACTAGAATTGAACATTTAAAACACATAGAATAAGCTCTTTAGTTTAAAAATAGTTCATGTTTTTATCCAATGGGGCCGCCATTTTACTGTGGCTGTCACATGGTCTCATAGTGATGACATCACAGTAGATCGCTCCCGCAGTACAACTAATGGAATACATCAAATAACTACATATTCTGTCCATCTAGTTCATCTCCTCTGTTTTACAGTCCTTTATTTCACCAGTGGGGGTCGCCATTGTCTTAACAAACAGAGCAGTGCATATATACATCAATGTTTTACGTTGCATTGCTATTTAATCATGGAACGTTCCATTAGCTGTACTATAACGCAGATCCACTGTGACGTCATCACTATGAGACCATGTGACAAGCACAGTAAAATGGCGGCCCCCATGGGATAAAAACATTAACTATTTTTAAACAAAAGAGCTTATTCTATGTGCTTTAAATGTTCAATGCTAGTTATAGAGGGCAAGTATAATGTATTTATCCATATTTGGCTCATTAGCCAGGGTTCCTTTTAATGCTTGTGGGCAGACTCACCGGACTCTGCTACCTCCTTGATGGGGACGTTCTGTTCGTACGCCATGAAACCCAGGATGGAGAAGATGGCAAACCCCGCCACGAAGCTCGTAGCGCTGTTCAGAGCGCACAGCGACACGCAGTCTCTGGAAATACAATCGCAAGCTAAGCAATGGAGTCATTCCTCTCCAGAATGGCTCGAAAAATAATTTGGTGATCGGGAAATCCTTGTATCAAAATTATATCTTAACCATATTATGACAATATTAGACTGGATATTGGTCTGTGATTTTACATAATGTACTATGTGTGATCTATCTATGTACAGTGGTGATTTACTAGTTTAGCAGTGATTTTCATCACCGATAAACTCCTTATTCCTTAACTTTTCAAGCTCACAACATGCCACAAGTTTGACATTGAACATTTAACTATTCCAGAAAGTTTTTCAAAATAGTAAAAATAAAAGTTAGTTAGGGGGGTTTAGCGTGTGACGAAAATGCAGCCCTAAAACTCTAGTAGGCTTGTAGATCTACTATTTTTTAATGTGGCCAAATGTATGTCAGAATTTTCAAATGTTTCCCCACAGTATACAGTACAGGGGCGGATGTAACATTTCCCAATTGGGGAAAGCCATGGTATGGGGCCGATATGTAAGCCATCGTTCGTAAACCATACATACTTACATACTTTGGCTTACATACTTTGGCTTACGATGGCTTACAAACTTTTATTAGGCAATTAAGCATCAATAATAACCTCAGTTGTTGTTGAAGTTGCAACAGACACGCAGCATGCATAAAGCTAAAGGTCTGACTCAGAGAGTTTTCAATGTTTTCAATGATGAAATGCTGTTGGTTTAGTGGTGACACAACTGTAGTTAGCAGCGGTAGTAGCCTACATCATTTTAAATACAGTATAAGCACTTTCATTTGAAATATCTTGGGTTGTTTTTGCATGCCATCGTGTTTGGTGGCGCAGACTGATCATTTAGGGGGGCATTACCCCCCCCCCCCCCCCCATGCCCATGCCTAGATCCGCCCCTGATACAGTACATGATTGTGTTTTACCTGTAGCAGTTGTTGTTGTATCTGTTGTAGCTGCCCAGTGCTGTGAGGGAACCCAGACAGATGGCATAGGAGAAGAAGATCTGAGTGCCGGCGTCCATCCACACCTGAACGCACACAGACACACACACACAGACACAAACACGCACGCACGCACGCACGCACGCACGCACGCACGCACGCACGCACGCACGCACGCACGCACGCACGCACGCACGCACGCACACACACACACACACACACACACCACACACACACACACACACACACACACACACACACACACACACACACACACACACACACACACACACACGCACACACGCACACACACACAAACACACACAGGGCATCACGTTTATCTGGGATGCAGGTTCTGGTACACACTTGTGTTTCTAGAGAAAACAGCTGGTCTACAACATTATATTAAACAGTTCACCTATAATGAAACTCGGTTGACACAGAAATTCATGATGGGCCGATACCAATCTTGGGCATAAGTGCATTTAAAGGGGTTCCACCATGAACTTAAAATCAAATTTATTATAAAGATGTTGCCCTTTAATACCTATCTAACACCCATTGCAGCCTAAACAACCACTCATTATTCACTCCTCCTCTCAGGATGCTCTATCAAGCCATTTCAGCTACAGTACCACAGTGGGGGCGGGGCTGATCAATGCATACCAATAGCTAAAAGGTGGGTGGAAGAAATGTTAAAGGAGAGCTATTCAAATTTGCCCCTGAATATGTCATCACCTTAGGAAATAATCTGGGAGGGACCGTTCATACACATCCATTCAGAAAATTGCAGATTTGCCAATGAAGGCCTGACTGACCAACTATTTTTGGGGTGTAAAAATACACTGGGGAAGCTAAAAAAAATACCAAAGGGTGATATTTATGGTTTAATAATTAATGGTTGAATAAAACTGAATCATGATTCTAACATGGTATAAACACTCTCCTTGGGCTAACATCCAGATAGAGAAATCATGTTAAATGAATTCCCTGGACCGTGTCCACGTGTGTTTGAAACACATGTACTGTTGTGTTTGTATGCAGAAGGAATCCACGTGTTGAGTGTTGACATGTTTCTCATTAACTTCAGGTAATCGCTGACCAACAAAAACAAAGTTAAACTAGGAAAACTTTAGGAACATCTTGTGGCCCGTTATTTATTAACCACTACCAACATGGCATGCCTATCTTCAGCATGCCATGAGGGGCGCTCTAGGCAGACTAGGCAGTTGCCTAGGGCGCCATGTGGAGGGGGGGGGGGGCGGCACCGGGGCGACCACCATATGGATAAATACTGTACATTATACTTGTTCTCTATAACTAGAATTGTACATTTAAAACACATGTAATATGTTCTTCAGTTGAAAAATAGTTCATATATTTATCGCTTGGGGGCGCCATTTTACTCTTTGCCTGTCATAGGTATGACATCATAGGTACGGGTCCATTTGGTAGGGGGGGGGGCTCCGGGGAAATCTTGCCTAGGGCTCCAAATTGCTTAGAAACGCCACTGCATGTCATTAAGTCAAGCGCAGTAACGCAGAAATGTCCGTTGAAAATAACTATTTCAGGAGGAGTAGCGCTGCTTTTGTGTTAACGTAACTCAGAAAAAAGTACAAATGGAACCAGTAAGGGTCCAAAACGGAGCAATTTGACTGGTCTCGTGTTTAATTGTGACCGAGCCGGTCTGGTCCAGTTTAAGCCTGGGAGGGGGGTCTGTTGTCTCTCTAGCTGACAGCCAAACTCTCACATCTCTCTCTATCTCTCCAAGCCTTTTTTTGTGTTTTTGCGGTGCTCAGTGGTAGTCCGGGCCCTCCACGTGAACCCTGTGGTCCGGGACGCAGATGGGCCCCCATGCGCGCACACGCACGCACGCACGCACACACACACACACACACATACACACACACAAACACACACACACACACACACACACACGACACTGTCCCCAACGCATAGCGAAGAACCGAAATGCCGGCATCTCGTAAGCAACCCCGTCCACGGGGGTCGATCTACTGGTAGACCGACAGGAAATGCTAAGGAGGGAGATGGGGAGTGACACGCAGCGAAAAGGATGACGATCGGGACAAATCTTTGATTATTTCAGAAGCAAGCATTTTTAACTCAAATCTTTGCTTCTGGGGGATCCCTAGGACATGTTTTCATGGGGCTCCGCAGCCAAATATACACTGTAATTCTGGAGGACCTTAGCATGAAATATGTTGAGCATCACTGACACAGGAACATAAAAACTGGAATCTAGTGTCAGAAACTACTGTATAATCTAGCATCAGAAATCTGGTATCAAAAACTAGAATCAAGCGTCAGAAACTAGAATGTAATGCCAGAAACTGGAATGTAGCGTCAGAAACTAGAATATAGCGTCAGAAACCAGAATGTAGCGTCAGAAACTATAATATAGCGTCAGAAACCAGAATGTAGCGTCAGAAACTAGAATGTAGCGTCAGAAACCAGAATGTAGTGTCAGAAACTAGAATGTAGCGTCAGAAACTAGAATGTAGCGTCAGAAACTAGAATGTAGCGTCAGAAACTAGAATGTAGCGTCAGAAACTAGAATGTAGCGTCAGGAACTAGAATGTAGCGTCAGGAACTAGAATGTAGCGTCAGAAACTAGAATGTAGCATCAGAAACTAGAATGTAGCGTCAGAAACTAGAATGTAGCATCAGAAACTAGAATGTAGCGTCAGAAACTAGAATGTAGCATCAGAAACTAGAATCTATCAGGACAAAGTGGGTTAACCCATTGTGTCCTGACCCTCGATTTGAGTTTCTGACACCAGATTATACAGTAGTTCCTGACACCAGATTATAGCTGCAGCAAGATTCTAGCTTTTGACACTAGATTCTACAGTAGTTTCCGACACTAGATTCTAGTTATTGACACTAAATTATAGTTTCTGATGATAGGATCTACTTTTGACACTAGAATTTAGTTTCTGACGCTAGAATCGAGTTTTTGACACTAGATTCTATAGTCTCTGACACTAGATTCTAGTTTTTCTGAAAAATCTGTGTTCCTGTGTCCCAGGCCAAGCCAAGGACCACCAGAATTATCCATATTTGGCTGCAGACCCCGCCATCTGAAAACATGTTGTTCTAGGGATTCCCCAGATGCAAAAATTTGAGTTAAAAATGTTTGCTTCCAAAATAACATATTCAGAGATTTGCAGCACATTTTCACAATTTTTCAAAAATAGCAGTGGCGCGACATGAGCTTGTTGATCTGCTATTTTTCAACAGATAAAACACCAAAACGCGTTCAGGACACCGTTGATATATACGGTACTGTCTGTCTTGGGTGGTGTCTCCTGGTACACTACCTGTGGATCAGCCAGTCTTCCCAGGTCAGGGTAGAGGTAGAACTTGATGCCTATTGCAGCTCCAGGCAGAGTGAGGCCTCTGACCAGCAGCACGATCAGCATCAGATACGGGAAGGTGGCCGTGAAATATACAACCTGTGACACGCACACACACACGCACGCACACACACACACGCACACACACACACACACACCACACACTTTAGACTAACTTTTACTTAAATTCAACGTTTGAGCTAAAGGTTCATGTCTAAATGTCTAAAGGTTTATCCAAAACCCAGTTCAATCCCTCTCTAGATAGACTTACTCGATATTCATTATCCTTTCGCAGATAAGAGCGGGAACCTGGATCAGGGCCGGATTTAGCCCACTAGGGTGGGCTGGAAGAATGGCAGGGTGGGCAACTCCAACGTTTTTTATATGAAGCAGTGGTTTTCGACCTTTTCAGGGCCCACTATTTATTCGGCATTTGAGCCACGAACCACCATTTGAGGAGTTACACCTGGTTTATGGTTAACCAACTTTCCACCATTTAGCTGGGGACCACCTGGAACTCTCTCAAGGACCACTGGTGGTCCCCAGACCACTGGTTGACCACTGATACTACCTTTCATTGGGTGGGCACGTTGCACGTTTGGGTGGGCTCTGCCCACCCAAACGTGCAAACGTCCGTTTAAAATGGTTTCACTTTCGTAACACCAACATTGAGGATCTGTTTATTATGTGGGTTTGGGATCCAGGAGACCCACTAACCCCTACCCTACTACCCACCTTCCCTGTGGATTTGGTCCCCTTCCAGATGCAGAAGTAGCACATCACCCAGGCAATGAACAGACAAAGCGCCAGGTCCCAGTTCAGAGAGCCCATGTGGTCGATGCCCGGGGATATCCTCAGAGCTCTCCTCCTGGAGGGAGGGAGGGGGGATAGAGAGAGAGAGAGAGAGAGAGAGAGAGAGAGGGGGGGGGGGGGAGAGAGGGGGGGAGAGAGAGAGAGAGAGAGGGGGGGGAGAGAGAGAGAGAGAGAGAATGAGAGAAAGAGAGAGGGGGGGAGAGAGAGAGAGAGAGAGAGAATGAGAGAAAGAGAGAGGGGGAGAGAGAGAGAGAATGAGTGAAAGAGAATGAGAGAAAGAGAGAAAGAGAGAGAATGAGAGAAAGAGAATGAGAGAAAGAGAGAAAGAGATAGAGATAGAGATAGAGAGAGAGAGAGAGAGAGAGAGAGAGAGAGAGAGAGAGAGAGAGAGAGAGAGAGAGAGAGGAGAGAGAGAGAGAGAGAGAGAGAAGAGAGAAAGAGAGAAAGAGAGGGGAGAGAGAGAGAATGAGAGAAAGAGAATGAGAGAAAGAGAGAAAGAGAGAGGGAGAGAGAGAGAGAGAGAGAGAGAGAGAGAAAGAGAATGAGAGAAAGAGAGAAACAGAGAGAGAGAGAGAGAGAGAGAGAGAGAGAGAGAGAGAGAGAGAGAGAGAGAGAGAGAGAGAGAGAGAGAGAGAGAGATGAGAATGAGAGAAAGAGAGAAACAGAGAGAGAGAGAGAGAGAGAGAGAGAGAGAGAGAGAGAGAGAGAGAGAGAGAGAGAGAGAGAGAGAAAGAGAAAGAGAGAGGGGGGGGGGGGTTGAGAGAGATCAGTTGTGATCAGTAATCACTAGTAATCCATGCTATAACTAAGGAAATGTTTGAATGGATGAATGAATGTCTGAAACCGTCCTAACTCCTCACTGACTGCACCAATCACTCTGACTTTTCACACGGTCATTGTCATTGTCTGACCATAACATTAGGAAGAGACTAACGATACTGTATGTATATTCACTACGGGTAAGGTCCTAGTATAAGTAATGTATCTTTGAGATAGCAGAGCAGTAGTTCAGAAATCCCATTTTGCTCCAGCAACATTATTCCACAGATCCCCAGAATTTCGAAAAGTGTATAAATGGAATCAAGTATGAATAAAACATCCCCTGGATCCACAAAAAAACACATGTGTCCCACTGGAGTAGAGGTTAAATAGACATTTTTTTTTGGAGAAAACTCACTCCCAGAACTCCATGACAGGTGAGGTAGCGTTTGGGTCCGTTGTGGCGTTGTCCACTCTCCTTTGGAACTCCACGCAGTTCTCTGAGGGGGGTAAAAAAAAAAGACACAGTTTATCTCTCCTACATTGTGGACGAAAACTTGAAAATCCTTGGTTTTGGGTCAGAGAGGCTAAACCCAACACCAAAGGCTATACTGCTACAGTGGCTTGCAAAAGTGTTTGCCCTCCCTAGAAATTTGTGACCTTTTGCTACATTTCAGGCTTTAAAGTTATAAAACTGTACTGTACTTTTTTGTGAAGAATCAACAACAAGTGGGACACAGTCATGAAGTGGATCAAAATGTATTGGATATTTCAAACTTTAACAAATAAAAAACTGAAAAATGGGCATGCAAAGTTATTCAGCCCCAAGTTAATACTTTTTAGCGCCACCTTTCGCTGCGATTACAGCTGTAAGTCGCTTGGGGTATGTCTCTATTAGTTTTGCACATCGAGAGACTGATATTTTTGCCCATTCCTGCTTGCAAAACAGCTCGAGCTCAGTGAGGTTGGATGGAGAGCTTTTGTGAACAGCAGTTTTCAGTTCTTTCCACAGATTCTCGATTGGACTGAGGTCTGGACTTTGACTTGGCCATTCTAACACCTGGATATGTTTTTTTTTTTGTGAACCATTCGATTGTAGATTTTGCTTTACGTTGTGGATCATTGTCTTGTTGGAAGACAAATCTCCCAGTTGGAAGACAAATGTCCCAGTCTCAGGTCTTTTGCGGACTCCATCAGGTTTTCTTCCAGAATGGTCCTGTATTTGGCTCCATCCATCTTCCCTGTCCCTGCTGAAGAAAAGCAGGCCCAAACCATGATGCTGCCACCACCATGTTGCAGGGGTTGACACTAAGGTCTCCGAGGCACTTGCCCGTCGGGCAAGTGCAAGTCAGGTTCTACTTGCCCTCAGGTCATGGTCACTTGCCCCCCCAAAAAATATATTGTAAATTTTGCATTTAAGTTTACTTCTTACTTGGGTGCTTTAAACCATGGGGTTTTCAACAGGTGGTCTGGGGACCACCAGTGGTCCCTGAGAGGGTTCCAGGTGGTCCCCAGCTAAGTTGGTTAACCAGATGTAACTCTTGAGAACGTAAAAATGAAACCAAATGGACCCTTGCGGGTCCATTTGGTTTCATTTTTACACTCTCAAGAGTTAAAGTTCATCATCTTAATTAGCCCATAGTGGTCACAGACCCAGTGGTCCCTGACCCCAGCAAAATGATAGTTTGGAACCAAATGGACCTGGGAGAGAGATAGGAGAGATAGCTAGAAAGCAGTGAAAGACACAGAGGCAGAGCGCAATGACTGCCTTCAAGACACATTTATCTTGTGTTGTGTTATAGTGGACTAAGTTGCCCACTTGCCCGATCGGGCAACCAGGTAGCAGTCTTCACTTGCCCCACCATTTTTTTTACTTGCCCCGGGCAAGTGGGCAAGTGTTAGTGTCAAGCCCTGAGTGGGGATGTTGTGTTGAGGGTGATAAGCTGTGTTGCTTTTACACCAAACATAACGTCTTGAATTGTTGCCAACAAAAAAATCAATTTTGGTCTCATCTGACCAGAGCACCTTCTTCCACATGTTTGGTCTGTCTCCCAGGTGGCTTGTGGCAAACTTTAAACACTTTTTTATGGATATCTTCAAATGTGGCAAAAGGTCACACAGTTCAAGGGGGCCAAACACTTTCGCAAGCCACTGTATATGCTATACACAAGAATATAAAGCAACTAAATATGCTACATAAGTACACTATGTGATTTATTAACTCGTTTTGGAACTCATTACACTTGTGTAATGTAATGTAATGCGGATGACCCATCACAAAGCATGAATTGAATGAAACATTTTTTTGTTTGTTTGTCTGTTAGTGTGTGTGTGTGTGTGTGTGTGTGTGTGTGTGCGTGTGTGTGTGTGTGTGTGTGTGCGTGCGTGCGTGCGTGTGTGTGCGTGTGTGTGTGTGTCACCTGTGTTCCACGTGTTGTTGCAGGAGGACCAGGGCAGGTCCCAGCTGAAGGAGAAGGACAGGTAGAAGATGCCCCAGGCCAGAACCACGATGTAGTAGAAGTTGAGGAGAGTCACTATGACCTGTGTGCCATAACCCAACCCTGACACACACCACACCACACCACACCACACCCAGCTGTTACTGTACAGATAATATACCATAACCCAACCCTGACAAAGTCATTTGGGGTGGGGGCCGCATTGGACTTAATGTGACTTCATGGGGGCCGGAGTGCCGCGGTGCAACCAGTCGCAGACCGCAAGCATGCACGGCACACGCATGTTTATGTACACAGCCGTTACTTCTATACAGTATATCACACAAGTCATATTTTATTATTAAGAATAGCCGAGCTATTAATATATATTAATGACTTCATTATTGGTTTTATACTTGTAGCCTAGATTAAGACATTTGCTATGAAAGATGCTATTTTTATTTACAGAGCATCAATAAACCATGCGAAATTAGCATTTAAATTTCAAATACTAAATTTAAGTAAGTATGTATAGTTAACTAAGTATAGTTCTCGGTTATACACCATTGTACTGCTGAAGTATAGTTCTCTCGGTTACACACCCTTGTACTGCTGAAGTATAGTTCTCTCGGTTACACACCCTTGTACTGCTGAATTATAGTTCTCACTTTGCTGTGCCAGCAGCCTAGCCTGGTAAAACGACTCCCCCTGCTGGACAACATGCATTACATGCCGTTCAGAAGAGAGCTCAAAAGCATTTCTTTAAACGATCATAACTTTTGATAGGAACGTGCTAGAGACTTACTTTTTTTTAATAGACTCAGACATTTTTGCTCTACAAGCCTGGGGCCGGATTAAATCATCTCGCGGGCCGGATCTGGCCCGCGGGCCTTGACTTTGACACATGTGCCATAACCCAACCCTGACACACATAATATCCAACTGTTACTGTACAGATAATATACCATAACCCAACCCTGACACACACCACACCACACCACACCCAGCTGTTACTGTACAGATAATATACCATAACCCAACCCTGACACACACCACACCACACCCAGCTGTTACTGTACAGATAATATACCATAACCCAACCCTGACACACACCACACCACACCTAGCTGTTACTGTACAGATAATATACCATAACCCAACCCTGACACACACCACACCACACCTAGCTGTTACTGTACAGATAATATACCATAATCCAACCCTGACACACACCACACCACACCTAGCTGTTACTGTACAGATAATATACCATAACCCAACCCTGACACACACCACACCACACCTAGCTGTTACTGTACAGATAATATACCATAATCCAACCCTGACACACACCACACCACACCTAGCTGTTACTGTACAGATAATATACCATAACCCAACCCTGACACACACCACACCACACCACACCACACCACACCACACCCAGCTGTTACTGTACAGATAATATACCATAACCCAACCCTACACACATAATATCCAACTGTTACTGTACAGATAAAATACCATAACCCAACCCTACACACATAATATCCAACTGTTACTGTACAGATAAAATACCATAACCCAACCCTACACACATAATATCCAACTGTTACTGAACAGATAAAATACCATAACCCAACCCTACACACATAATATCCAACTGTTACTGAACAGATAAAATACCATAACCCAACCCTACACACATAATATCCAACTGTTACTGAACAGATAAAATACCATAACCCAACCCTACACACATAATATCCAACTGTTACTGAACAGATAATATACCATAACCCAACCCTACACACATAATATCCAACTGTTACTGAACAGATAAAATACCATAACCCAACCCTACACACATAATATCCAACTGTTACTGAACAGATAATATACCATAACCCAACCCTACACACATAATATCCAACTGTTACTGAACAGATAAAATACCATAACCCAACCCTACACACATAATATCCAACTGTTACTGTACAGATAATACCATAACCCAACCCTACACACATAATATCCAACTGTTACTATACAGATAATACCATAACCCAGACCTACACACACACCACACCACACCCAGCTGTTACTGTACAGAGAAAATACCATACGACCCGCGCACATAGGGCTCCATTTTCTTTACCATCTAAACCCCTTATCCTAAACCCCTTATCTTTTTTTTTTTTTTTTTTTTTTTTTACTATTTTGAAAACCTTTTTGGAATAGTTCAACGTGACGACACAATGTCGGAGACCAGCGGAACTACATCCAATGAGCCCAGTTTTTTAGAACGGGGCGACCAGCGAGACCGAGGAGGACAGACAACGCGACGAGGACGTGGAAGAAATGCCGCAGGGGGCAGAGGAAGAGGAAGGAGCCAGAGGACTTACAACACCCGGAACGCCACCAAGTGGTCAACATCATGAACTTGAGTGACAAGCCGCTCTCTACCGCATGTGAGTCAGCACTCAAAAAAGGCTTATCTTTTGTTCCAACCACAGACTGCAATGAATTCAATACTGTCATTGACTTTCAGAAATTTTTTCGTTCTATAAGACTGAAGGAGTTTTTTGGAAACAAGAGGGTGGTTATACCGGATACAGTTGAGCTTACAAATAATGAATCTACAATAGAACCGATACCTGTGAATAATGCAGGTCCAGAAGCCTGTGACAAATTCCGTGCAAAATCAACCTTTATACCACCCAAACACAGGAATGCGTCCATAGACACATACTGCAGACTAGTAGAACAAGATGTAAAAAATATCCTTAAAAATAGAAGAGACCACAAAGTACGCAATAACCTTACAAAAGAAGAAAGAGAAGCAATAAATATGCTGTCAAAAGACACCACTTTGATTGTAAAGAATGCAGACAAGGGAGGAGCCATAGTAGTCCAAAACAGGAGTGATTATGAAAATGAAATCTACCGTCAATTGGGTGACACGAAACACTACAAAAAACTTTCTGGGAACCCTACATCTACTTTCAAAAAAGAAGTCCACAGTCAATTAAAGGATCTATTGGACAATGGTCTCATAACTAAAAAAGAATTTAATTTTCTAAAAATTGACCATCCCACCACTCCTGTTTTCTATTGTTTGCCTAAAGTACACAAAGACCCTGTGAAACCTAAAGGCCGACCTATAGTGGCAGCTATAGGATCTCTCACAGAGAATATTTCCTCCTATGTGGATCATTTCCTACAACCCATCGTAAAATCTCTCCCGTCCTTTACACAGGACTCCACGGACCTCCTCAAGACTCTGAAGTCGATCCAGGACCCAAGTGATGTCACATTCATGGCCTGCTTGGATGTAGAATCCCTGTACACCTCAGTACCCCACACGGGTGCACTTGAATCTCTTACCTTGTTTTTGGACCGTAGACCTTCTGATGCTACACCAGAGACCCGTGTTCTGGTAGGACTGACAGAGACCCTACTCACTCACAACTATTTCATGTTCCAAGACGAGAACTATCTACAAATAAAAGGAGTGAGTATGGGTAGTAAAGCTAGTCCATCCATAGCCAACATCTATATGGGACTGTTTGAAGAATGTTTTGTTTTCAATGCAGACAACACATATTTAACATATATTAAAATGTGGAAAAGGTACATCGATGATATTTGCTTTTTGTGGACTGGGAATGAAGAGACACTTCTCAAGTTTTTTGACTACTTAAATCAAAAAAATGAACATCTAAAATTTACCATTGAATATGACCGCTACCAAGTAAACTTCTTGGACATAAAAATCAACAAAGAGCTGGACAGCTTTCAAACAGATGTCTACAGAAAACCATGTTACAGAAACTCTTTACTGAGAAGTGAGTCTTTTCATCCCACCCCCTTAAAAAACAGTCTACCTATTAGCCAATTCTACAGAATCCGTAGGATTTGCAGCACAGAAGAGTCATTCAAAGAACAAACAAAAACATTGAAAACTATGTTCAAAACAAGAGGGTACACTGAAAATGTTCTAGACAAAGCAATAAGTAAAGTAAGTCAAAAAACCCAAGAAGAGTGTTTACAACCCGCAAAAAAGAAAACTCTGTCAACACAACCTTTGATGTGTGTGACACAGTATTCCCCCTTGGGTAACCTTTTTAAAAAGAGTATTAAAAAACACTGGTATCTTCTCAGTTCAGATCCCAACCTAGACAAATCTTTTCAGATCCCCCCTCGTTTGGTATACAAAAGAGCACCTAGTATCCGAGACATTGTGGTGAAGTCAGACCTACCTCCAGAACGCCCACCTACATTCCTAGACAGTCTACCAGATGGGAATCGAAGATGTGGTGCATGTGCACAGTGTCACTTCACAGAAAAATGTCATTTTTTCTATCATCCATCAACGGGGAAACCCATCAAAATAAGAGGCAAAATAACATGTAGCACGACTCATGTCATATATCTATTAAAGTGCCCCTGTGGGAAAGCTTATGTGGGAAAAACTAAGCGTGCCCTAAAGACACGTATAGCAGAACACAGGAGCACTATAGAAATGGGGATGAGAGAAGTCCAGTAGCACTACATTTCAAAGAAGCTCACCACAATGTCTCTTCACTAAGGTATCTAGGTATAGAAAAAGTAGACCACCCCAGACGAGGAGGTGATATAGAAAAAATATTGTTACAAAGGGAACTATGGTGGATCCACTACCTGAAAACCATGTCACCTATAGGACTCAATGAAGAGTTTGATATCCGTCCGTTTCTGTAAAAGGCCTCTCTTAATGTGTTGACTTACCTTTAAAATGTTATTTTGTTTTTCAAGAGTGGGACTCAGTGCACTGACGACCAGACTGACTATTACCCAGCTTTTGACTATTGTTTTTAAACTTTTATATTTTTTCTATAATCATGTTGTACAGATAATCATGTTATGAAAACCAAACCTTTTGATAAATTTGTTGTACATTTAATCATGTTGTAATTCCAATTAGAATCATGTTTTACCTAGACATCTAATCATGTTATATTTCCCTTAATAGAATAGAATCATGTTGCAAATGCCTAATGGCCAATCATGTTTTTTCCATTCATTGGTGCCACTTTGTGGTCACCAGATGGGACTAATGATTGTCATGTCTAGATGTTGTATATATTGCGTCATATCCTGTTTTGTTCTCATGCCTGATGAAGACCTGAACAGGTCGAAACGTCGCTGCTCTACCCTTGTCGCTAAATAAAATTTGGAGCACTTTAAAGTGAGTTGCGAGCCCACTCTCCTTTTTTCTGAATAGTTCAATGTGCCAATCTATTGACACATTGTGAGCTTGTGGACTGGCCATTTAAACTATTGAAAAATGATATTTTTTAATAGTTTAAAAAGGCAAAGAAGTTAAGGGATAAGGGGTTTAGTGGTGACGAAAATGGAGCCCATAATATCCAACTGTTACTATACAGATTATGCCATAACCCAGATCTGCACACATATGGTACAACGTAATATCCAACTGTTAGAGCCCACCCAAACGTGCATCCTGCCCACCCAATGAAAGGTAATATCAGTGGTTTTCGACCAGTGGTCTGCAGACCACCAGTGATCCTTGAGAGAGTTCAGGTGGTCCCCAAGCTAAATGATGGAACCTGGTTAACCAGATGTAACTCTTTGAGAGCGTAAAAATGAAACCAAATGGACCCTCACGGGTCGAATGGGATCGAATGGGACAAAAAAAAACAGTTGTCGCGGCAATTCTGTTCCAAATGAAAGTCAGCAACGGGATCTTTATCAGACGATGCGCTCGGACTAATAGTTGGATTAAAGAATGAAATCTACATTTCGTTGTTTTCTGCTCCTTCAAGCGTTCTCACCTTCAAACAGAGGACTGATCTTCCTCCAGCAGGTGATTCCTCCCTCGCTGGTGTACTGTCCCAGAGCCACCTCCAGGAAGAACACAGGGACTCCACAGGTAAACAGGAAGATCAGGTAGGGGATCAGGAACGCGCCTGGAGGCCAAAGAGGAACAGTTCAGAACAGCGGAATATCTATGGAACTGTAACATCTACCCACATCCACAGATAGTGCCTTGACCCCCAGGTTCCAGGTGGTCCCCAGTTAAGTTGCTTAACCAGATGTAACTCTAGAGAATGTAAAAATGAAACCAAATGGACCCGTAAGGGTCCATTTGGTTTCATTGGTTTCATTTAACTAACCCTCAAGAGTTAAAATTCATCATCTTAATTAGCCCAGGTCTACACAACTAGAGAATGTAGTAGATTAATGGTCATTTTGATGCGCATGTTAATTTGCCTGTTTTGTTTCCCAAATCCAGCCTGGAATTAATTGTGGACAGCTAGAAAGCAGGGAAAGACACAGAGGCAGAGTGCAATGACTGCCTTCAAGACAAATTTATCTTGTGTTGTGTTATAGTGCACTAAGTTGCACACTTGCCCGATCGGGCAACCAGGTAGCAGTCTTCACTTGCCACACCATTTTTTTTTACTTGCCCCGGGCAAGCGGGCAAGTGTTAGTGTCAAGCCCTGCATTTGAGAGAGAGAGAGAGAGAGAGAGAGAGAGAGAGAGAGAGAGAGAGAGAGAGAGAGAGAGAGAGAGAGAGAGAGAGAGAGAGAGAGAGAGAGAGAGAGCGAGAGAGAGAGAGAGAGAGAGAGAGAGAGAGAGAGAGCGCGCTCAGATTTCAGCCGCGCTGTGTGATCCAGCAACAACAGCTGTCTGACCTTATTGACCCTTGAACCCTGACCCCCAGCCTCCCCACAGAGAGAGACACACACACACACACACACACACACACACACACACACACACACACACACACACACACACACACACACACACACACACACACATACACACACACACACACAGTGTTCTGATATACCAGCTAGACAAGCACGCCACCCACACAGTTCTTAGGTCGCTGCTAAAACAGATTTTTAACTTTTCATACAGTAGAGGCTCTTAATCCAGAGTGATTTACTTTAAAGGGGAAGTCCACCCATTTTCAGCATTCTAATATGTCATTAGTATAGCCTAGAGGTGTTGGGTGGACATGATGAAAACGTTTCCCCATTCTGTGTTCCCAAGAAATGGAGGTCTGAAGAAAGCCACTAACATGGTGAAACATCTTGATGACATCACCAACATGTAGTATTTTCACCATGTTAGTGGATTTCTTTAGACGCTTCTTTTTTCCGAGAAAAAATGTTGTAAATCGGTGAAATTCCCCATTAAGGCAACTGGTTTTCAACCAGTGGTCCGCGGACCACCAGTGGTCCGTGAGATGGTTCCAGGTTATCCCCAGCTAAGTTGGTTAACCAGATGAAAAGGTTGGTTAACCGGATGCAACTCTTTGAGAGTGCAAACATGAAACCAAATGGTCATTTTGATCTGTATATTTGCCTGTTTTGTTTCCCAAATTCATATTGTGGAAAAAAGCAAAAGCAATCTTTAGTTTTGGGGGTCTGTGGGGCACACACACACACACACACACACACACACACACACACACACACACACACACACACACACACACACACACACACACACACACACACACCCCGTAGAGCTCAGCAGTGCCGCCCCTCTCGTGGCGTTGCTCTTGTTCCAGAAACTGATTCCCCATTCATTTTCCTTCTAGACTTTTCAAAAATGAGCTGTATAGACAATTATGTGCGCGGACAAAGCCAACAAATTATGACAACACACAAAACATTATCCTTTTCACAATATCTAATTATCAAGAAGAAAAAAAAACACAGCAGGATACAACACTTTTTGTTTCATTGTTCTTCTTCGAAATGATTTGATTGTTCCAAAACATTGTGTGTTGTCATGATGTGTTAGTTGAGACTAGAGTTGGTCTCAATCGTTTTCAAAAAGTCTATGAGGAAAATGAATGGGGTATCCATTTCTGGAACGAGGGCGACACAAGGAGGCGTGACTGCCCAGCTCTATAGAGATGCGCAGTGACGTCACCGCCCCGGTTCCGGAAGTCTTTTCCTCATTCATTTTTCTCATAGACTTTTCGAAAATGGTTAATAAAAACACGATCGCGCCGCGGCCAAAGCCAACTCGGGTCGTGACAAATCATGACAACAAACACAATATCGTCATATAATATATAATTAGGAAGAAGTAGAAAACGGCATGATACAAGACTTTTTGTTTCGTTTTTCATCTTAGAAATTATTTTATTGTCCCAAAAGTTTGTGTGTGTCATCATGATTCGTCACGACTCGAGTTGGTTTTGTCCGCGGCGTAATCGTCTTGATATAAATTATTTTTGAAAAGTCTATGAGAAAAATGAATGGGGAAAAGACTTCTGGAACCGGGGCGGTGACGTCACTGCGCGTCTCTATTGATGCACAGTCACGTCAGGGCCGGATCGGGGGGGGGGGGGGGGGGTGCAGGTGTGTGCGTCCTGCCTACCCAATGAAAGGTAACATCAGTGTTTTTCAACTAGTGGTCCAGGGACCACCAGTGGTCCTTGAGAGGGTTATGTGGTCCCCAGCTAAATGGTGGAAAGTTGATTAACCAGATGTAACTCTTTGAGAGCGTACACATAAATTCATGTTTACAGTCTCAAGAGTTAAAATATTCATCATCTGAATTAGCCCAAGTCAACAACTAGAGAATGTAGATCAGGGGTGCCCCCAAAAGGTAGATGGTGATCTACCAGTAGATTGAGAGCGGTAAAATTATGTTTAAATTACATTTAAACATCTGAATTACGGCATTTTCAAGAGTCCGCACAATTAGAACATGGAGAATAATTGTTATTTTGACCAACGTTTTGCCAGTTCTCTTTGGCAATTGTGGACAAAAGCGTGAAGTGAAAGTTCTTAGTTTTGGGAGCAAGAAACTAAACTCAACATCACGAACTGTCAACTCAAACCTCTAATACTGTTTAGTAATAGCAGTAATAGCATATACAACAACACCTTCTTAAAATAATCGCCTAAGTCATTTTTTGTGATATACTGTATAATCGCCTAAGTCATTTTTTGGCCATTTTTTGCGATATACTGTATATTATACAGAATTGTATACTGTATAATATACAGTATATCACAAAAAATGGCCAAAAAATGACTTAGGCGATTATTTTAAGAAGGTGACGATATACAACAAAACCTTCCAATTTTCCCTCTATATTTTTCATTATAAGTGCATTCTTCTTAAACACTATAACAGTAAGTAACACCATCACCACTATTTCAAAGCTTCCACTCCCTAGGGGCCTTGCAATGGATTTTCAGTAATGGAACAATCACATTTTTGATGTGCAGATCTTGTTGAGCCGCTCATTTTAGAAGTAGCTCTCAAGTCAAAAAAGTGTGGGCACCCCTGATGTAGAAGATTAATGGTCATTTTGATCTGTATGTTTGACTGTTTTGTTTCCTAAATCCAGCCTGGAATTGTGGACGAAAGGAAAAGAAATCTTTAGTTTTGGGGTCTGTGGGGATAAAATGTCCTCAAATGGTGGTCTGTGGCTCAAATGCCGAATAAATAGTGGGCCCCGGTGTCAAAAAGGTTGAAAACCCCAGCTTCATATGAAAAACTTTGGAGTTGCCCACCCTAGTAGTGCTGGCTAGATCCGGGCCGGCCCTGAGTCACGTAAAGTCCCGTGAAGTCTCTCACCTCCAGAAGCCTTGGAAATAGACAGAGTTACGCCAACTCCGTTCACTTCATGGGGCCAGTCCATCTACATAGACTTCTGTTGGATAGTGACACGAATAGTGACAGCCGGAAGTTACTGAATGCATTGGAGCCTATGGGCTCGCGCGAGTACACGAACCACGTGACCAGGCTGTTTTCTGACCCCTCAATGTCGCAACGCTTCCACTAGATGGCTCTGCTCACCTCCGCCGTTCTTGTAGCAGAGATAGGGGAAGCGCCACATGTTGCCCAGTCCGATGATGGAGCCGGCCACGGAGAGGATGAACTCGATCTTGTTGGCCCACTCCCCTCTCTCCTCCATCTTCTGCTCCGACTGCGGCAGAGCCTGCTGCTTGGCTCGGACGGAGCCATTGGAGAGGCCTGCACTGGCCGCGTCTCCTGCAATGTAACCACCACATGGACAGCTGTTTTCTGCAGCGTTTTCACTACATACAGTATATCGGTAGGCCTATGCTTAGGCAGACTAGGCAGATGCCTAAGGCGCCATGAGGGGACTAATATGGATAAATACATTATACGTGTCCTCTATCTATAACTAGAATTGAACATTTAAAACACATAGAATATGTTCTTTAGTCTAAAAATAGCATTTTATCCCTTGGGGGGGCGCCATTTTACAGGAGATTTTCCCTGGGGCGCCATTTTACAGCTTTTTCTTGCCTAGGGCTCCAAATTGCTTAGAGACGCCACTGTGCTTAACATAGTTAATAACAAGATTTAGGGCACTTTCCTGGGGTTCTTTTAGTGGTTTTAGATTTTAGCATTGGAACTAGTTTGTTGGCTACATGTTCTCCCCCACAGGGAGGTGCAGTGCATCAAAGCATTATGGAGAACAGAGCCCAGTGTTGATGATATCAGATACCCTGCATATTAGCTCACTGAAAAAAAATCAAAAATATCTAAACGCACCCCCCCCACACACACACACAATTTTATTTCTTTTCTCCAAAAAGGGTGAAGTGTCCCTTTAAAGGTAGGGGAAGTGATTTCACTTTTGTCAGATATCACCCAAAAAATATTTTTTTTCTGTTAAAATGCTCTATTATAAGGTGTGGAAACCACATATGGAGTTTCCCCCTCCCCCACGTTAGCAGAGGAGCTAATAAAAGTTCCCCAGGTCACCACAATTCTCCTCCAATCAGGAGAGGGCAGCAGGTTCACATAGTGTAGCTACTTTTGGGGGCCCCTAGTGCACCAGGCTGGTACTACACCATGAATTTCAAATCACTTCCCCTACCTTTAATAGTAGCAATGCAACGGCAATGTTCAAACGGATCAATGTTTTTTGACAATATATGGACGGTAGATGATGAAATCCCTAAATTCCTTGAATGTTGAAACATTGTTCTTAAACCGTTGGATGATTTTCTCACAGAATTGTTCACAAGGTGGTGAACCTCGCCCCATCTTTGTTTGTGAATGACTGGGGTGCTCCCGTTATCCCCAAACAAACAACACTTAAAGGGGAATTCCACCCATTTTCAACATTTCTTCTGAGAGCGTACAAATGCAACCAAATGAACCCGTTAGGGTTCATTTGGTTCCATTTGTACGCTCTCAGAAAAAAAGAAGCGTCTAAAGAAATCCATTAAGATGGTGAAAACACATCTTGATGATGTCATCAAGATGTTTCACCATGTTAGTGGCTTTCTACAGACCTCCATTTCTTGGGAACACAGAATGGGGGAACTTTTTTTTTTATCATGTCCACCCAGCACCTATACTAATACATATTAGAATGTTGAAAATGGGTGGAATTCCCCTTTAACCCGTTTACAATTAACCTGTGGAATGTTCCAAACAGGGTTATTTGTGTATTCATCAACTTTCCCAGTATTTCGTTGCCCCTGACACATTTTTTTTTAAACGTGTTGGAGGGATCAAATTCAAAATGAGGAAAATATTTGCACAAAAACAATACGTTTATCAGTTTGAACATTAAATATATTGTCTTTGTAGTGTATTCAACTGAACATACAGTAGGTTGAAGAGGATATGTAAGTCATTGTATTCTATTTTTATTTACATTCCTCACAATGTCCCAACTTTTTTGGAATTGGGTTTGTATATAAAAAAATACTGTTAGCATCTTACCACATCAGTCGACCTAATGCGGTTGAGGCACTTTTTTTTTGCATTTTGTTGTTTAGCACATTAAATACATTCTTCAGAGTACAGTATACAGCTGCTGCAATGTCCATGTACATTTCTAACAATTTAATTTCTTATAGAAATATCCTTTTAACCCTGTAAGGCTGTGACGTGTCTGATGTGACAATAATAATACAATCCTTCACATATAAGTAAACAGTAGTTTTCAAATAATAAGTAGAGTAGAATTCAAAGTCTAGAACATTGGAAATACTACTAAATGTAGTAACTTTGTTACCATATTGGCCTGAATATTCCAAAAGAAAAAAAAAAAAAAAACTATACCATTTGACACACACTTTTTCCACAAATCAGTCTTTGCACTAGTATGTATGACTGTATTGTATTATTCAGAATTCCAAGGATCACGTTAAATGTAAATATTACTAATACATTTTCCGCCATTGTAGACAAATGACTTTATTAAACATCTATAAGTATAACATAACTTAATTTACATTCTAGAACAATAGGATGTAAATATTAAAATGCATTATCTACACTATGGATCATGTAAATTACAAGCAGTAGTAGCCAGCAAATCTATAGCTCATAATGTAATGCACTAGCCCCATGAACAATAATTGGAGAAATGGCAATTTTTGTACTGTGTACATGAACGGGTTTTGGTGTTCTAAGCATTGTTATGCTTTAGCTATTGAAAAATAGCAGATCTACAAGCTCATATATGAGCTTGTAGGTCTGCTATTTTTGAAAAGCTGTGAAAATATGGCGCAAATCTTTTCAAAAGATTTGTTTTTTTGTTTGTTTTACTTAAATCTTTACTTCACTGGGATCCTTAGAACATGTTTTCAGATGGGGGTCCGCAGCCAAATATAGATAATTCTGGTCCTTGGCATGAAATATGTTGAGCATCATTGACACAGGAACATTTTTTTTCTCCTCCCCATAAAAACTAGAACCTAGTGTTTGAAACTAGAATCAGGAAAGAGAATGTAGCATCAGAAACTACAATCTAGTATCAAAAAACTAGAGAAAATCAGAAACTAGAATCTAGTGTCAGAAACTAGAATCAATGATTGGAGAAATGGCAATTAACTTAACGTCTTACCATGCATTGCAGTGTTAAGCGTTCTTCTGTGTCCAACTCTTGCTCAAGGCTGGAGGGATGACTGAATTTTGACTTGTGGAGGTTGATGTTTTAGTATTTAATGTGTGGGGGACGGGGGGACGGGGGGGTGGGGTCTAGTAATACTAAACATAGGCCAGCCTCCACCTTTTGTCCTCTTCACTTCTCCATGATCAAAGTGCAGCACCCAGCAGGTCTGCAAGGGGTCAAAAAGGTCTTTTCCCGAGAGATCTCTCTCTCTCTCTCTGCACCATCAATCCATCCACATACCCATACCCAAAGTAAGCATCAATAATAACATCAGTTGTTGTTGTAACAGACACGTAGCATGCATAAAGCTAAAGGTCTGACTCAGTTCTCGGTTTTGCATGATGAAATGGTGTTGGTTTAGTGGTGCCACAATTCTCCTTACTTAGTAGCAGTAGTAGTGCTGGATATCATTTTAAATAGAACCACATTCATTTGTGTTGTTTGCATGCCATCGTGAAATGCAACAGGACACTTGAGATGCACAAAAGCAGTGTTGTTTTTGTCGACTAAGACTAACATTAAAGACTAAGTCGACTAAAGTTTTTTGATATTTAGTCGACTAAGACTAGACTAACAATAATGATTTTCATAAGACGAAGACTAAATCATAACCTAAAGACTAATGGAAATAAGAAACATTTTTATCTTCTTTCTTTCTTTCTTTTTAAGTACCGGGTATGTGTGAACATATCTGCATATATTGCATGTTTTATACTAAAAACTATAAATCTGTGTAACATATATAAACCTACAATGTATTTGTATGTAAGACTAAACTACCGAGACTAAGACTAAAGCATTTTTGACATTTTGTCGACTAAGACTAGACTAAAAACATGAATTTCAGAAGACTAAATGGAACTAAAACACTAAATGTCTTATTGAAAAGACCAAGTCTAAATCAAAATATTTCCCCCCAAAAAACACTGCACAAAAGCATGGTAACTGGCCAGAAATTACATAATCTACCAGGCATTGTGACAAGGCCAGTGTAAGCCCGTCGTGGTTAATGATCTAGTGTTACTTTGTGTCTAGGACTGGTGTTGGTGAGCCAAACAGCGACTGACACCCCTTGGTGTGCCCTGCAGGGTTCCGACTCACTTGTGGCAGCGGTCAACGGGGTGACGGAGGTGACTGGGTCAGGTAGAAGCAGCTGAGGTCAGTTCAGACTGGAATAGGCTCGCCGTCATCCCCCGGATGCAGACAGTAGTACAGTGGATGGATGTTACTGTCGCTTGGATCTCCTCTTGGTCATTGGCTCATTAAAGGAGAATTCCACACCATAACACATTGGGCCTCAATCTACCTTGATTCCTGTGACATGATACATAATGTCCTTGATTTTTGTCACAGATGTTCCATTTTTCTACATTTCACCATGAGGTCAGTTTTGCAGTTGCTGCCTCCGTTGCTGCTGCGCCGGTGCAGTTAACATGGCCGCAGGTTGTCTTTATTCTAATGTGGGTGTTTCTGTAACTCCAAACTTATTTTTTTCCACACATCACATTTTAATAGTATACTGATACTTACACTTGAATTTTATGGCACTCTGGGGCAGTCTTTACATGTAATCCCAGAGGTATTTTATTCCTCCTCCTCCTCTGCTCCCGTCCCTTTTGGCACTCTCCTCTCCAATCACTCTGGTTAAAAAAAAAAAAAAAACTCTTGTCACACAGGTGCCACCTGAGTTTTTAAAAATCATGTAGTGGTCCAATTATCTTATAGTGTGTGGTTAGATGTGATGTATTTAACCCATTGTGTCCTGGCCCTCGATTCGAGTTTCTGACACCAGATTATACAGTAGTTCCTGACACCAGATTATAGCTGCAGCAACATTCTAGCTTTTGACGCTAGATTCTACAGTAGTTTCCGACACTAGATTCTAGTTATTGACACTAAATTATAGTTTCTGATGATAGGATCTACTTTTGACACTAGAATCTACTTTCTGACGCTAGAATCGAGTTTTTGACACTAGATTCTATAGTTTCTGACACTAGATTCTATTTTTTTCTGAAAAATCTGTGCTCCTGTGTCAGTGATGCTAACATATTTCAAGCCAAGGACCACCAGAATTATCCATATTTGGCTGCAGACCCCCATCTGAAAACATGTTGTTCTCGGGGGTTCCCCAGAAGTGAAAAATTGAGATAAAATGTTTGCTTCCAAAATAATGTATTCAGAGATTTGCAGCACATTTTCACAATTTTTCAAAAATAGCAGAACAACAAGCTCATGTCGCGCCACTCGGTGGCGCGACATGAGCTTGTTGATCTGCTATTTTTCAACAGATAAAACACCCAAAACGCATTCAGGACACACAAGTTACAGAGTGAATGAGTTATAGAAATACCCGCATTAGAATAAAGACAACCTGTGGCCATGTTAGCTGCATTTGGTACAACAGCAATGGAGGCTGCAACTGCAAATGACCTCATGGTGAAATGTAGAAAATGGAACATCTGTGACAAAAATCAAGGGAAAATCGAGGGGAAAATCAAGAGAATAAAGTAAACACTTAATTGAGGGAGCAGTCGGAATGTAACTAAGTGACTGGGCACGTATGTTCTGTGCGGCCGCTAATTTGATCTACACAGTGTAGAGTAGGATATAGAGCAGGGGTTTTCAACCTTTTTGACTCCAGGGACCACCATTTATTCAGCATTTGAGCCACGGACCACCACTTGAGGACAGTTGCACACCAAAGACCTAAAATTAAAGATTTCTTTTGCTTTTGTCCACAATTCCAGGCTGTATTTTGCCAACAAAACAGTGTAAACTTCTTTTAATTAAGTGGTGCTAATTCAGATGACGAATATTTTAACTCTTGAGAGTGTAAAAATGAAACCAAATGGACCCGCAAGGGTCCATTTGGTTTCATTTTTACATTCTCAGGAGTTACATCTGGCTAACAAACTTTCCATCATTTAGCCTGGGGACCACCTGGAATCCTCTCAAGGACCACTGGTGGTCCCCGGACCACCTGTTGAAAACCCCTGATATAGAGGATTACTACAACAACGATCCAGTGATGTCTAATTATTAACTGTAACTCAAATAAATGTGTTGCATTGCAAGGACATTGTGTGGCCTTTTGCATTTTTCACATTTTGTTTTCCTAATGAATGGCAAGATCATATCAACAATAAACTATATAATGCATTAAGAATGGAAGCAAAGCTGAGAAATACACGGCAATATGAAAAAAATGTGGAAAGCCCTCAAGATGGCATTATGCAGTGCAGGGTAAAAAAAACAACATGTTTTAAATCTGTGACTTGCAACTACAGTATGTCTGTCTCCTAATGAAGGTAAACCAGTAACTCGGGTAACAACTTTCCCTGTAGATTGGCTTACTGGAAGGCATTCTCACATTTCTACATTATAGGGCAAAAAAACAAACATTAAAACTGAATTTGGGGGAATCAAACATGTGTGAAATAAGAAAACACTTAACACCTGATAGATAATAATGTGATTTAACTAGGAATAGGTTTTTTTATTATTAAAGGTGAGAAAACAGAAAAGAAAACTCAAAAACAACAGCCACAATCCTGATTATTTAATCGCTTAAAACCTATGTACATTATAAATAATTCCACTACATTACAACTGTTTACAACTGTTTGCATTTGTATCCTAGTCGTTGTAATCCTAAAAAAAAATGAGATGTTAGGTTTCTGAGGAGCAAGGCAGGGAGTAGGACCGGTTCCACATAAACTGCTGAGTTAAGAACAGTCAAAAACTAGTAGATATCGGCGATACGACAACAACACAGTTCGTGTTTTGGACTGAACGCATAGGGTTGAGGGTGAAGAGGTTGCAAACTTCGGACATTTAGACAGGGACAAATGAGTTACAGTAAACCGGCTGTGATGAGTAGATTGCTAAGAGAATGCGCTGACGTACGTGTGTGTGTGTCTTGTGTCTGTTGTGCGTGTGAGACAGAGAGGTGATAAACGTTTGGACAAGTGGTCCTCAGTGGTTCTCTTGAGGACGTTACAAGTCTCTACCTCCCAGGGCATACAAAAATGGAACTGGTTCCATTTGCACACTATCGAAGTTTTTCTGATGTTCTGAGAACCACTGGACATGGGGGACAACATCTCAATGCTCAGGAGGAACGCACAGACAGGGGAGCATTTCAGGATGAGCTTGAACGGTTGGGCGGCGTCACGGCGAACTGTTCAGCGCGCAGCATCGCGTTTTATGTGCGAAGAAGGACGGAGTTGTCCCTTTTTCCTGTCGGTTTGTGGTGCGCTGGTGTCCAGCACGCATCGCTTTTCCCTCCTCGTGTCTTCGCCGGGTCTCCACTCGGTGACTCGGGACGGTCCGGTCTGTGAAAGGAAGGTCACCGTTCTCCCCTCTCTCTCTCGATCCCTTCTTTAATGGAGTCTTCACGGTGTGCTCTGACATCTAAGGCAGATCTTAATTCTGCAAAAAGCGGTGGCGAGCGGGAACGGGAGCGACCTCTTAAAAAAAACCTCTGTTACAACACAAGGATCCATTTTAGCTCCCCCCGGTCCGTCCGTCCTTGTACAGCGATTTCATCCGTTACCGACCGTACATACGAGTGCATTTTGGCGCGTTTCATTTCATAAAAAAAATGTACCAGGGAGGGTGGGTGGGCTTTTAGTCCCTCGTCTCCCCCCCCCCGAGGGCCGCTGCTAAGGCTAGCTGCCCTGTTGGGCTTGTTGCTGGTGCGAAGTCACTGCGGTGGCGCTTAGGTGCAACACCGGCGGTAGGGGCGGAAGGCTCTGCTGCTGCGTGGAAACGCTGCCTCCCCCATCGCCAGCGGAGGAGACACACGCCAACGATGACGACTGCCCCGCCAGGCTGACCACCGTCTCCTCCATGGTCGTCACCACCTCCTCCTCTTCCAGCTTTACCTCGGCCGGCGGCGGCGTCAGGCCACCGGCGGCCTTCCGCGAGCAGTCCACGCAGATGTAGTCCTCGCTCTCCGCCATCTCGCACGTCACGCCCACGCACACCTGGTGGAACCACTCGTCACAGCCGCCGTCGCACTGAACCCAGTCCACCTGGGAGAGATGGAAAATGACAAAACATGAGTGAGAGTCCAGGGGTTGACACTAAGGTCTCCGAGGCACTTGCCCATCGGGCAAGTGCAAGTCAGGTTCTACTTGCCCTCAGGTCATGGTCACTTGCCCCCCAAGTTCCAGGTGGTCCCCAGTTAAGTTGGTTAAGCAGATGTAACTCTTGAGAACGTAAAAATAAAACCAAACGTAAAAATAAAAAAAAATAAATAAAAAAAAATAACCAAACGTAAAAATAAAACCAAATGGACCCTTGCGGGTCCATTTGGTTTCATTTTTACGCTCTCAAGAGTTAAAATTCATCATATTAATTAGCCCAGGTCTACACTGTAAAAGATTAATGGTCATTTTGATGTGTTAATTTGCCTGTTTTGTTTCCCAAATCCAGCCTGGAATTGTGGACAGCTAGAAAGCAGGGAAAGACACAGAGGCAGAGTGCAATGACTGCCTTCAAGACAAATTTATCTTGTGTTGTGTTATAGTGCACTAAGTTGCACACTTGCCCAATCGGGCAACCAGGTAGCAGTCTTCACTTGCCCCACCATTTTTTTTACTTGCCCCGTGCGAGCGGGCAAGTGTTAGTGTCAAGCCCTGGAGTCATTGAGAGAGAGGGAGACAGAAATGGGGCATCTACAGTAGCATCGGTGTCGTGAAGGGACTGACAACGGGTGAAATCCGCACGTTCGTCATTGTCTGCTATATACCACGGCTCCTTGTTTTGAAGCGCCAGATCTCCTAAACAGGATGTGTGATGACGTCATGCTGTTTCTGGTGTCTTGACTAACCTGTCCTCTCACGATCTTAGCAAAAAAGTTCCGGGTCAAAAGTCAGGAAGTGACGTCTAGCAACAGACGATCCACCTGTGCGCCGCGACAACGACATTGGAGATTCCCAAGAAGGGCTCCTGAATGCATTGGATTGAATGGGTGCGAATGGGACAAAAAAAAAATTAAAATGGCCGCGCCCATCGTCCCAAATGAAAGTCAGCAACGGGATCTTTATCAGACGATGCGCTCAGAATAATAGATGGATTAAGGAATGAAATCTACATTTTGTTGTGTTCTGCGCCTTCGTCGTGTTCGGCGAGCGTTGTCCCACGGTAAGATTACGACGAGCGCGAGTTTGGCCATAAAACTATTAAGATGGGTGGTTCACAAAACTTTTCATGCCAAACGACATTTTTTCAAATTGACCCAGTCATAGGTGCATAATTATAAGGTATAAACTGGGTTAAGCGTGTCATCCACTGCGCAAAAAGACAAAAATAAAATAATTATTTCTGAAAGGTTTATTTTACTAAATCTTTTGAATGTTCCTAAGCATGTCTACAGATAGATGCATAAGTATATACTACATATACACATCCATTTACAATATTATTGTATATTGCATATTCATTTTTTTTCAATTGAGATATACATTATAAAGTATAGTCATTTATAAGCGGTATTAGCCTGTAATCTTGAAAATGACAAATTTTCAACATTTTTCTCAGAAAAAAAGAAGCATCTAAAGAAATCCATTAACATAATGAAAATACACAGAATCTTGATGATGTCATCAAGATGTTTCACCATGTCAGTGGTTTTCTTCAGACCTCCATTTCTTGGGAACACAGAATGGGGGAACTTTTTTATCTTGTCCACCCGACGACTTGAAGGTACATCAATGACATAACGTAAAATATTGAAAATGAGTTCCCCTTTAAGCATTTCCAGAGGCACTAGAATAACTTTGCAAATGTTTTCCCATTTCAGATATGGCCGTTTTTTTTTTTTTTTTTTCATCCAGTAAAAATGTTTTAATAACAGCATCAACCTGCTCTCCCTGGCACAAAAGTCATTTCAGCCGGTGGTCTGTGGGCCAAATAAGTCGATTTGGTAACGTTGAACATGTTTCTGCCATTGACTTAGACATGGAAGAATAGGACCGGGCCCTGAATAAAAATGACAGCTTGTCATTGGCTGTGCAGTAGACGGACAGGAGGGAAGGAGACTTAGTGGTCACTGTTTGACTGTACGCTCCCCCAAAGAGGAGCGTCTGCTCACACCCCTCCCTGTTAATACGTGATGTGTAACTCTCTTTAAGGTGTTCCAGTGCTGTTATCGGCTGTTGATATTCAATAAAAAGATCCATGTTTGTTAGAGGGGGGGGGAAAGGGAGGTTTTATGTCTCTCCATCTCTAGGGGAAAGCATCATACATGCTCAGCAAATAGTTAAAAATAAAATAATATAAATAAAATCACATGGGGAAGGCTAAGATTTTAATTATGTGTGAGGTGCACTGCCGACACAACCACATCCTCCACAGTCCCACTCAGCTTCTTGGGTCAGTATCGACAACAAGTCGACAGGCAGCCCCCCCCCCCCCCGAGTTAAAACCAATCTTTTGTAGCTCATTTACATAACGTGGAATCCACTCCAGGAACTGGTTACGTTTTAACACCAAGTGACCTAGCATTTGGTGTGCCTTAGAATGACCCAAAAGCATCTTATTTCAAAATGCGGCGGCATCAGGAAATTTTGTCGACAGCTGGATAGAGCTGGTACGATTTTGACCGCTTTTCACCCTAGGACAGTGGTTATCAATCAGTGGTCCTTGACCACTGGTTGAAAACCCCTGATTTAGGGCTTCCCTTCAGTTGAATAAATCTATTAATTCACTGATTGCTCAGTTAATTATACATTGACAAATCAAGCACACATCTATAGCAAACATTTACACTATGTCGCCAGATTTTAGATTTGAACTGGCAGTCAGTAGTTGGGTTGATGCTAATGGAGGTTACTTTAGAAAAAAGCTTTCCCGTAAGTCTGAACAGATGCACTTCGAGTTATGCTGCCATCACCTTTTGCCCTCTGTTACTGGCTAAGCTAAAAGTTGCCTCTATCAATCATCTATGGGTCACCTGTGTAGCCGTTCTAACCCAGAAGATTACTTCACTGGATGACACAGGGCTTTCTATGACCATCGCCATCGGCTCCTCTCTGATCCAAGGAACTCCGAGGCCACGTGAGCACATGCCCCAGTGTTCCCACTGCTTTCTCCTGTCCGTTTTAATGTGCCTTTGTTATTGATAGATAGTGTTTTTTTTTTTACTGTTGTATTGATGCAATCCAATGGTCCAACTCTAAGATTTATGCTGGGCTCACACTAATTTCACTGTCACAGACAAATTTCCCATAAATCATGTACATTGGGGTCCTAGAGATAGAAATTCTATTAGGTCCCTGGCATACATTTTCAAACGGAGGGGAGCGGGGGGGGGGGGGGGGGGGGGGGGGGGGGGGTTGCATAAGCTAATGATTATCATTTTGTGGGTCCTTGACCATGAAGAAGTTTGGAAACCACCACCCTGGTTAAACGGTGCGCTTTTTGAGACTGTGAACGTTAGTTGCGGGAGTTACTGTATTTACGGTCCCCAGAGAAACAACCCTGTTCAGTCCTCACTAGAGACTTGACTTGTTCAAACTTATTTTCAGAAAAAAAAATAATTAAAATGATTCGAACGAACAAAGCAGTTATAGAAGTGCGCAAAGTGCACACGATTTCATCTTTTAAACATTTGCAACAGCTTTGCGGGCACAAAGTGAGAAATAATATGTTTCCACGGGGTATTCATTTTCGGGAGCACCCTCCGTCGTGACTAATGGCAACTTCTGGCGGAAGTTAAATAAGGCTCTCATCTCGCTGGAGATCGAGGGAGGCTTAGGAAACCAACTGATATGGGACGGTGCATTGGACTGACCCTCACCTTGTCCTTGCAGGGCCTCTGGCAGGTCTTGGAAGCGCACACGGCGTTCTCGTCGTTGGAGTCCTCGGCTCCGGACCAGTCGTACTTGGAGGGGATGTCCAGGACCTTCTTCTCCTTCCTCTTCTCCAGGCCGTCGCGGAGCGCCTCGGCCTTGGCCGCCGCCTTCTCCTTCCGCTTCCTCTCCTTCTCCTCCTTGGCCAGGCGCTTGGCCAGCTGCTTCATCTCGCGGCTCTTCTCCAGGTTGAGCTTCAGCTTCTTCTTCTTGGGCTTGCCGCCGCCGCCGCCGAGGCCGTGCAGCTCCAGGGCTCCCGAGCGTTTCAGCTCCTTGGAGGACTTGCCGCTGCCTCCGCCGCCGCCGCCGGGCCGGTGGTGGTGGTGGTCGCCCCCCAGGCCCGACGCCCCGGTGCCCGAGGAGGAGGAGGACGAGGAGGCGGCCACCATCATCATGTGGTGGTGCTCGGCTCGCTCCAGCTTCCTCTTCCTCTTCTTCTCCGAGTCCTTCAGCTTGAGCTTCAGCGGCTTTCCCATCAGAGAGTCGGACTGGAAAGAGGGGGTAGAAGTACAATATAACACGTGACTTGGTACGAATCAGGGCCGTAAAAGAGCTGCGACATTGAGGGGTCGGAAACTGAGTGATCGAGCGCTGCTCATGCAGCTTGAAAGGGAGACTGGAAACACGATGTTTTCAACAATGGCAGTGCAAATAAGAGCTATTTTAAGCATGTGCATGTCAACCCTGTCTGTACTCTAAGCTTCTGGTGTAAATGAGCTTTAGAGCCCTCTTCTAAAACCGTTAGTCGTAATTGGCAGGTCTGTTTAGAGCATGTAGTAAATATCATGATAGTCTACATCTTCAATCAGTTTAGATCAATCCCAGGTGTGTTACGAGAGGATCCCTCAGGAACTGAAGATTACACTCAGACATTTGACTTTCTCCATGCACTTTCAAAGGTTTTTTTGGCCACAACACAAAAATTGTATTTAATACATGCAGAGTTTGGCTCTGGTTACAGGGAGTACATCGTTGACAAACATCCCCTTCAGGCAATTGTCCTAACCTTCTCAGCAGTCTACCAATGCCCCAATACAAAATCCAGCAGTGAATTGCATCAATGCTGCTTGCCATCTTTATTATTCTGATAGATTAACCCATTTTGTCCTGATTAGATTCTAGTTTCTGACACAAGATTCTAGTTTCTGGTGCTACATTCTAGTTATTGATGCTAGATTATAGTTCTAGACGCTAGACTCTTAGTTTCCAATGCTAGATTCTAGTTCCAGATGCTAGACTCTAGGTTTTTGCGTTAGATTCTAGTTTCCGATGTTAGAATTTCGTTGTTTTTTTTGTTTGTTTGTTTGTTTTTTTACACTACATTCTAATTTCAGGCAATTCTAGTTTTCTTAAGAAAAAAAAAATGTTCCTGTGTCAGTGATGCTCAACATATTTCGCACCAAGGACCACCAGAATTATTATGTGTGGCTGCGGACCCCCATCTGAAAGCATGTCCTTCTAGGGATTCCCCGAGAAGCAAAGATTTGCGTTAAAACGTTCGCATCCGAAATAATACATTCAAAAGATTTGTGACACACACAAAAAAATATCAGACCTACAAGCTCGTAGCGCGCCAATCTGTGGCGCGCTACGAGCTTGTAGATCTGATATTTTTTCCAATAGCTAAAAGTATAACGTAACGCTTCGAACACCGAAACGCGTTCCGTTACAGAAAAAAGGGGTTTAACCCATTGTGTCCTGACCCTCGATTCGAGTGTCTGACACCAGATTATACAGTAGTTCCTGACACCAGACTATAGCTGCAGCAACATTCTAGCTTTTGATGCTAGATTCTACAGTAGTTTCTGACAGTAGTCTATAGTTATTGACACTAAATGATAGTTTCTGATGCAAGGATCTCCTTTTTGACACTAGAATCTACTTTCTGACGCTAGAATCGAGTTTTTGACACTAGATTCTATAGCTTCTGACACTAGATTCTAGTTTTTCTGAAAAATCCGTTCCTGTGTCAGTGATGCTAACATATTTCAAGCCAAGGACCACCAGAACTATCCATATTTGACTGCAGACCTCCATCTGAAAATATGTTGTTCTCGGGGGTTCCCCAGAAGCGAAAAATTGAGATAAAATGTTTGCTTTCAAAATAATGTACCGTAATTTCCGGACTATAAGCCGCTACTTTTTTCACATGCTTTTGACCCTGCGGCTTATACAACAGTGCGGCCAATCTATGGATTTTTACAGGTAACACAGGGGTGGTCCCTGAGAGGGTTCCAGGTGGTCCGCAGACCAAATGATAGAAAGTTGGTTAACCAGATGTAACTCTTTGAGAGCGTAAAAATGAAACCAAATGGACCCTTGCGGGTCCATTTGGTTTCATGTTTACACTCTCAAGAGTTATGATATTCACCATCTAAATTAGCACCACTTAATTAAGTCATAAGTCATGTTCATTTTGGTCTAATTTTGATGTTTTGCCCCTTTTGTTCGCGAAAATCCATCCTGGAATTGTGAACAAAACCAAAAATAAATCCTTAGTTTTGGGGTCTGTGGAATAAATAGTGGGTCCTGGTATCGAAAAAAGTTGCAAACCACTGCTCTAACATGAAGCACCTGACTATAAGCCTGGTGCGGCTTATAGTCAGGTGCGGCTTGTACGAGGAAAAATCAGTATTTTGCCCCAAATTTAGCTGGCGCGGCTTATATTCAGGTGCGGCTTATAGTCCAGAAATTACGGTATTCAGAGATTTGCAGCACATTTTTCACAATTTTTCAAAAAATAGCAGAACAACAAGCTCGTGTCGCGCCACTCGGTGGCGCGACACGAGCTTGTTGATCTGCTATTTTTCAACAAATAAAAAACACCAAAACGCGTTCAGGAGGACACTTTAAGGGGTTAAGGGGTTTATTTAAACCACCCTCACCTCCATGACCTGCAGGAAGCGCTCCTCCGACGGGGGGTGCGTGGCCTGCAGGATCCTCCAGATGTGCTGGGTCTCGTCCAGGGAGACCTCCAGCAGGTCGCCCACCATCATCAGCTCCTCCAGCTGGGCCTTGGCCTGAGACGACAGCTCCAGCACCGGGGGCTCCAGGCTGCGCGGCACCAGGGGCGTCTTCCTGGGCTGCTTCCTGGGGGTGCCCATGCCTGGGAGCGGGAGGGAGGAGGAGAAGGAGCGATATTTATTCGAACGGAAATGATATTGTCGTCGTGTTTGCATAGCTTAAAGGTAGGGGAAGTGATTTCACTTTTGTCAGATATCACCCAAAAAATATTTTTTTTCTGTTAAAATGCTCTATTATAAGGTGTGGAAACCACATATGGAGTTTCCCCCTCCCCCACGTTAGCAGAGGAGCTAATAAAAGTTCCCCAGGTCACCACAATTCTCCTCCAATCAGGAGAGAGCAGCAGGTTCACATAGTGTAGCTACTTTTGGGGGGCCCTAGTGCACCAGGCTGGTACTACACCATGAATTTCAAATCACTTCCCCTACCTTTAAAGCCGAAAAGAATCTCAAGACTGGATTTTTTTTTCTCCCCCGTAAATCTGCAGTGATTTCATCCCGTTTTGAACTGAAAACTGATTCTACAAATGTCTTCTAAAATCCTGACAGTTTTTTTTTTTTCTGAAAAATCTCTTGTTTTTTATATCAGTGGTCCTCGAAATTTCATGTCAAGGGCCCCCAAAAATCATGTGCATATGCCCACCGTTCCAGGGCCCTCCCAAAAGCAAAACATTTGAGTAAAAAAAAATAAAAAAAAAAGTTTGGTGTGACATAAATAAGCATTTGCACCACTTTTTCACAATTCTTCTACAAAAATAGCAGACCTCCAAGCACCACTCGGTCTCACGCTATGAGCTCGCAGATCTGACATTTTTCAATAGCTAAAGCGAATGTTTCGCTACCAAAGAAATCCTCAGGACTGGAATCAGTCCCCAGGACTGAAAACTTTAAGCCTTATGTTTGTGTTTTAACAGTGGCACAGCGACGGAGGGAAAGGCTTCTTTCGAAGCAGATATTAACCACACCAATACCTGATATAAACAATAAAAGCACGTCAAAGGGGGCGACCCCAGTTATTACATAGGGTTTGAGTGGGTAAAAAGTAGGGCTGAAACTAACGATAATTTTCATAATCGATTCATCGCCCGATTATTTAACGTTTAACAATTCCACCCATTTTCTTTTTTGTTCCTGAGTGTACAAATGTTTTTCATGTTTTTGTACACTCTCAGAGAAAAAGGTCCTAAAAGAAAAATCGATAACACGGTGAAACACAGCTTGATGATGTCACCCACGATAATGATTTTTTTTTTTTTACAGAACTCCATTTCTAGGAAAACACAGAATTGTTTTTATCATTTCCACACAACATCTCTAAGGTGTATTAATTGATGGCAGTAAAATGTTGGAAACATGTGGAATTTGTTACACGTAACACTGGAAGAGCTATGTTAAGTGGGAAAACAGGGGAAAACCTGACAGACCGATTAATCGTTTAGTAGTAGTAGTAGTTGACAACTGATTGAATAACCGATTAATCGCTACAGCCCTATATTCGATATAAAAAATAAAAGCGCATGAAAAAAAAAAGAGAAAAAAATATTTTAGCTTGCCTTTTTGGCTAACACATTCTCAGGGGTTGACACTAAGGTCTCCGAGGCATTTGCCCATTGGGCAAGTGCAAGTCAGGTTCGACTTGCCCTCAGGTCATGGTCACTTGCCCCCCAGGTTCCAGGTGGTCCCCAGTTAAGTTGGTTAACCAGATGTAACTCTTGAGAACGTAAAAATGAAACCAAATGGACCCTTGCGGGTCCATTTGGTTTCATTTTTACACTCTCAAGAGTTAAAATTCAACATCTTAATTAGCCCAGGTCTACACAACTAGAGAATGTAGAAGATTAATGGTCGTATGTTAATTTGCCTGTTTTGTTTCCCAAATCCAGCCTGGAATTGTGGATATCTAGAAAGCAGGGAAAGACACAGAGGCAGAGTGCAATGACTGCCTTCAAGACAAATTTATCTTGTGTTGTGTTATAGTGCACTAAGTTGCACACTTGCCCGATCGGGCAACCATGTAGCAGTCTTCACTTGCCCCACCATTTTTTTTTACTTGCCCCGGGCAAGCGGGCAAGTGTTAGTGTCAAGCCCTGCATTCGGCATGGACTGAGGGAACAAAAGGAGGTGACCCCTGGTATTACATAGGGTTTCAGTGGAACAAAAGGAGGTGACCCCTGGTATTACATAGGGTTTCAGTGGAACAAAAGGAGGTGACCCCTGGTATTACATAGGGTTTCAATGGAACAGAGGAGGTGACCCCTGGTATTACATAGGGTTTCAATGGAACAGAGGAGGTGACCCCTGGTATTACATAGGGTTTCAGTGGAACAGAGGAGGTGACCCCTGGTATTACATAGGGTTTCAGTAGAACAAAAGGAGGTGACCCCTGGTATTACATAGGGTTTCAATGGAACAGAGGAGGTGACCCCTGGTATTACATAGGGTTTCAGTGGAACAAAAGGAGGTGACCCCTGGTATTACATAGGGTTTCAATGGAACAAAAGGAGGTGACCCCTGGTATTACATAGGGTTTCAGTGGAACAAAAGGAGGTGACCCCTGGTATTACATAGGGTTTCAATGGAACAGAGGAGGTGACCCCTGGTATTACATAGGGTTTCAATGGAACAGAGGAGGTGACCCCTGGTATTACATAGGGTTTCAATGGAACAAAAGGAGGTGACCCCTGGTATTACATAGGGTTTCAATGGAACAAAAGGAGGTGACCCCTGGTATTACATAGGGTTTCAGTGGAACAAAAGCAGGTGACCCCTGGTATTACATAGGGTTTCAATGGAACAGAGGAGGTGACCCCTGGTATTACATAGGGTTTCAGTGGTACAGAGGAGGTGACCCCTGGTATTACATAGGGTTTCAATGGAACAGAGGAGGTGACCCCTGGTATTACATAGGGTTTCAATGGAACAGAGGAGGTGACCCCTGGTATTACATAGGGTTTCAATGGAACAGAGGAGGTGACCCCTGGTATTACATAGGGTTTCAGTGATATAAAGGAGGTGACCCCTGGTATTACATAGGGTTTCAGTGGAACAGAGAGGTGACCCCTGGTATTACATAGGGTTTCAGTGGAACAAAAGGAGGTGACCCCTGGTATTACATAGGGTTTCAATGGAACAGAGAGGTGACCCCTGGTATTACATAGGGTTTCAGTGGAACAGAGAGGTGACCCCTGGTATTACATAGGGTTTCAGTGATATAAAGGAGGTGACCCCTGGTATTACATAGGGTTTCAGTGGAACAAAGGAGGTGACCCCTGGTATTACATAGGGTTTCAGTGGAACAAAAGGAGGTGACCCCTGGTATTACATAGGGTTTCAGTGGAACAAAAGGAGGTGACCCCTGGTATTACATAGGGTTTCAGTGGAACAAAAGGAGGTGACCCCTGGTATTACATAGGGTTTCAGTGGAACAAAAGGAGGTGACCCCTGGTATTACATAGGGTTTCAGTGGAACAAAAGGAGGTGACCCCTGGTATTACATAGGGTTTCAGTGATATAAAGGAGGTGACCCCTGGTATTACATAGGGTTTCAGTGGAACAGAGGAGGTGACCCCTGGTATTACATAGGGTTTCAGTGGAACAAAAGGAGGTGACCCCTGGTATTACATAGGGTTTCAGTGGAACAGAGAGGTGACCCCTGGTATTACATAGGGTTTCAGTGGAACAGAGGAGGTGACCCCTGGTATTACATAGGGTTTCAGTGGAACAAAAGCAGGTGACCCCTGGTATTACATAGGGTTTCAGTGGAACAAAAGCAGGTGACCCCTGGTATTACATAGGGTTTCAGTGGAACAAAAGCAGGTGACCCCTGGTATTACATAGGGTTTCAGTGGGTCTTACTCTGGACAGTAGACTTGGAGGCTGAGGAGTAGGCGTGCTCGGCGCAGAAGGACGGCGGGGCGGCCGGCCACATGTGGCTCACCACCTCCTCGGACTTCACAGGGATCTCCTCGTCACAGAACAGGTAGGGCTTCACCTCCCCTGGGTCCTGACCAACAACCACAGCCAGGAGAAAAACAAATATGAATACGCTAGATCAGGGGTTGAAAACCTTTTTGACTCCAGGGACCACCATTTATTCAGCATTCGAGCCACGGACCACCATTTGATTACATTTTTACACCAAAGACCTAAAAATTAAATAATTTGGGGGGTTTTGTCCACAATTCCAGGCTGGATTTTGCCAACAAAACAGTGTAAACCTCTTAATTAAGTGGTGCTAATGCAGATGAATATTTTAACTCTTGAGAGTGTGAAAATGAAACCAAATGGACCCGCAAGGGTCCATTTGGTTTCATTTTTACATTCTCAAGAGTTACATCTGGTTAACCAACTTTCCATCATTTAGCCTGGGGACCACCTGGAACCTTCTTAAGGACCACTGGTGGTCCCCGGACCACCTGTTGAAAACCCCTGCGGTAGATATAGATAGGAAAGCAATACAAGAAACAAGAGCTAAACAATCTCAACCACAAAGGCATCGCTACAAATAGCGCGTAGGAGGTAGGTCCTTGACCCACGTAATGCAGGGATTTTCAATAGGTGGTCCGGGGACCACCGGTCGTCCCTGAGAGGATTGGAGGTGGTCCCCTGGCTAAATGATGGACAGTTGTTTAAACGGATGTAACTCTTTGAGAGCGTAAAAAATGGACCCTAGCGGGTCCATTTGGTTTCATGTTTGCACTCAAGAGTTAAAATATTCACCATCTGAATTAGCCCAAGTCTACACAACTACAGTAGAGAATGTACAGTAGAAGATTAATAGTCATTTTGATCTGTATGTTTGCCTGTTTTGTTTTCTCCAAAATCAAGCCTGGAATCGCGGACAAAAGCAAAAGAAATCTTTGGGATCTGTGGGACTAAAATGTCATCAAATCGTAGTCTGTGGCTCAGATTCTGAATAAATAGTGGGCCCTGATATGAAAAAAGTTATAAACCACCGATGTAATGGAATCATCATGTGTATGTGTGTGTGTGTGTGTGTGATGTACCTTCATGTCGTAGCCGTAGGTCTCCCGGATGTCCTCGTCAGAGTCTGTCTCCTCGTCGTCATAGTCCACAGACTGCCTGGGTGACATGGCTCTGCTGAAGCCAGCCTGCTGGAACGTCTGGATGTGGCCCTGGGGAGAGAAGACGCACAATCATGACCATGCCATTTGAGACATGATCAATGCACACGTTAGAAGTGACGGAATATGCAAAATGGCCAATTGAACAACATACAGCATATAAATCATGTTATAATTACATTGAAATTGTAATTAGAAAAAATACAAACGCAACCAAATGAACCCTAACGGGTTCCATTTGTACGCTCTCAGAAAAAAAGAAGCGTCTATCCATTAACATGTTGAAAATTAACATGGTGAGATGTTAGTAGTTTTCTTCAGACCTCCATTTCTTGGGAACACAGAATGGCGGAACTTTTTTATCATGTCCACCCAGCACCTCTAGGGTATACTAATGACATTAGAATGTTGAAAATGGGTGGAGTTCCCCTTTAAAGCGGTTACCTGTAGGTCAGGGTTGGCGGCAGCCTTCTGCAGCTCTGCGTTGATGATCTTCTCCGTCTTCTCGCGGGCGGCCTGCTCCACCATGCGCTGGCTGAGGACAGACAGCTTGGCCAGGGCCGACGACAGCTCGTCTGTGGCCAAAGCCTGCCGCGCTCGGTCCTGGGAGGACAGACAGACAGGGCAGGGCGGGGCGGGGCGGGACAGAGTGATTAGGGACGTGCCAAATATACGAGCCATAAAGGAATACAAAACAGAAAATATAACTTCAATGGATTTTTGGCCATGTCGTGATGGCCAAAAAATAGCCATGAAGAAGATCCACAACAGGATCGAAACGTTGTCAGAAGAATTAAATACATATATATTTTGAGACCGATCCTGGCGTTGTATTCGGCTTTAAACTTGCGACTTTGTGAAACACACCCTAGCAGATCCATTTGGTTTACACCATCAAGAGTTAAAATATTCGTTATCTGAGTTACCTAAAACCTACACAATCAGAGAATGTAAAAGAATGGTCATGTTTGCTCTGTATTTTTGCCTGTTTTGTTTCCCCAATCCAGCCTGATATTGGGAACAAAAACAAAAAGAAAACTTTACTTTTGGGCACTGTGGGGATAAAATGTTATCAAATGGTGCTCCTCCGTGGCCCAAATACTGAAGAAAATAGAGGGCCCTGGTGTCAAAAAGGTTGGACTTACTCTTACTTTCGTCTTGAAATTAAATTAATACTTCGCAACTTTAGTTCAGCCTCTAGTGTTGGCCCTCCACAATATTTCATGCATCTTATTTGGCCCCTTGGGGAAAAATAATTGCCCATCCCTGGACTAAAGGTTGAAAACCCCCCTCACTGTACTGAATTGCATGTTACCTGCCAGCCCATGGCCCTCTCCGTCAGACACTGCAGAGCCTCTCCTTCGGGCAGCCTGACGGGGAGCTTCTGCAGCGACACCAACAGGGACAGGATGGTCTCCAGGCGCGGGCGGCGGGAGCGCTGGCACAGCGGGCACAGGAACTTGGACTCCTTGCCGCCGCCGGCGCCGCCAGCGCTGCCGCTCTGCCAGGAGGCGGCGGCGGGCTTGCGCTGCGCGCCGCCCGTCTTGGGCAGCGGCACGCAGGCGCCGTGGAACCAGTCCTTGCAGAGCTCGCACTGCAGCATGAGGCCGCCGGCCGTCTTGCGGCACAGGCAGAACTTCACCTCCTCGATGCGCTCCGCCATGGCCATCTTGGCCAGGTTGGCGGCGCGCAGCGCGTGGATGGCCTCCACCTCCTTGTGCTCCTTGGCCTTGAAGGCCGCCACCACGGCCGCCGGCTCGCGCACCTCCTCGCCGCCGCCGGTGCCGCCGCCGTCGGCGGCGTCGCAGGAGGGGCCGGCGGCATCGGGGTCATAGGTGGCGCCGGCGGCGGAGGCGGCGGCGGCTCCGCTGCGCTCCTTCTCCAGCAGCTCCTTGACGCGCTTGCGCTTGCTCTTGCTGTTGCCGTAGACGCCGATGTCCGCACGCGGGCTCAGCACCTGGAGAGAGAGAGAGAGAGAGAGAGAGAGAGAGAGAGAGAGAGAGAGAGAGAGAGAGAGAGGAGAGAGAGAGAGAGAGAGAGAGAGAGAGAGAGAGAGAGAGAGAGAGAGAGGAGAGAGAGAGAGGAGAGGAGAGAGAGAGAGAGAGAGAGAGAGAGAGAGAGAGAGAGAGAGAGTTATTTGCAGTTAGGACTGGGAAAATCTATGGATGGATTTTTAACCCATTGTGTCCCGTCTAGATTTCTAGTTTCTGAATCAAAGATTTGCACCACGTTTTCACGATTTTTCAAAAATAGCAGAGATACAAGCTCATAGCGCGCCACTCGGTGGCGCGCTATGAGCTTGTAGATCTGCTATTTTTCAATAGTTAAAACATAATGCTTAGAACACCAAAACGCGTTCAGTACACTAAGGGTTAAGGCATTATTATTATTATTATTATTATTATTATTATTATTATACCGTACCAAATATCCCCATCTACTGCAACTTAACTAGCCTACTGCAGGGGTTTTCAACAGACGGACCGCCTGAGAGGATTCCAGGTGGTCCCCAGACTAAATGATGAAAAGTTGGTTAACCAGATGTAACTCTTTGAGAGCGTAAACATGCTTGCAGATCAGCAACCGTTTTAAACAACATTGCCTATGACAGTAAATGGGGGACAGCCAGATTGAGAATTGAATCGTCTACACTGAAGGTTTTCAAACGATGGTCCGGGGACCTGAGAGAGGTGGTCCCCAGACTAAATGATGAAAAGTTGGTTAACCAGATGTAACTTTTCGAGAGCATAAACATGAACATGGGAGGGGGGGGGGGGGGGGGGTCCTAAACGGTGATCCAGACCGTGGCTCAAATGTTGAGTAAATAGTGGGCCCTGGTGTCAAAAAGGTTGAAAACCCATGGTCTACACCAGTGTTTCCCCAACCTTTTTTGCCCCAAAGCACACTTTTCATAGCCCCTAAACATCAAGGCACACTTAGCTATACGGTGTGTGTTAGGGCATTAACCAACTAGTCGACCAGTCGACTTGTCGACAAGTAAAACCACTAGTCGACCTCATTTTACTACTTGACTAGTCGATAACAATGAATAAAAACGGAGGTATTATTTTTATTATTAATGTGTTTTAGTCTTCCAACATAAATCTTAGCTAGATTATAGTCACCAGTGTAGTTTTCCTTTTACAATAACAAACATTATAATGAGCGAGACGCTGGGCTCTCCCAGGTTGAAAACGGCTGGTCTACACACAACACAGTGCTAACCTGTAGAAGGGTGTAGGTGGAGTTCTTCTTGAGGAAGGTGCGTCCCGTCCTCTCCCTCCAGGCTCTGGCCGAGCTGACCTGGGACTCCACCTGGGCCAGGGGGTCCAGGCGTACGGGGATGGAGCGGCCCCGGGCCAGCAGGCTCTCCAGCTGCTCCAGGTATGCATAGCTGCTGCCGTTCTGGAAGAGGAGGAGGTTACAATAAAATATATGAAACTGAAACAGAGGTGGAGTACGCACATCTCTAATAAATTTCACAGGTGCTGAACTAAAAAAAGTCGAACGTACAAAAAGAGGAAAATAGTTCGCACACCGTATAGTAGCTCCCAGGAAACTTTATTTGGAGGAGTAGAGACACAACGTTTCGACCCTACATGGGTCTTCGTCAGGTGACGACCTGACGAAGACCCATGTAGGGTCGAAACGTTGTGTCTCTACTCCTCCAAATAAAGTTTCCTGGGAGCTACTATACGGTGTGCGAACTATTTTCCTCTTTTTGTACAATAAAATATATATACCATCCTCCAGGCAAACAATCACAAATTATGTAGTACACAATATACACAATGCCTAAAAACGGGGGAGGTTCACCCATTTTCAACATTATGTCATTAGTATACCCTAGAGGTGATGGGTGGACATGATAAAAAAAAGTTCCCCCATTCTGTGTTCCCAAGAAATGGAGGTCTGAAGAAAACCACTAACACTGTGAAACATCTTGATGACTCAAGTTATTTGCAGTTAGGCCTGGGAAAATCTATGGATGGATTTTTAAACTGCAAGACATCATCAAGATGTATTTTCACCATGTTAATGGATTTCTTTAGATGCTTACTTTTTTTTCCCTGAGAGCGTACAAATGGAACCAAATGAACCCTAACAGGTTCATTTGGTCTCAGAAAAAAATGTTGAAAATGGGTGGAATTCCTTTTTAATTATAGTTCTGACTTCATTTTAAGTATTGAGAGCGTTTGCTTTGCCTAATATATGTACAAATGTATACTATTGCCAAGTGATCTCTCCATTAAAATAGTGTTTTGCTTTTCTTCTTTTTTTGGCTAATCCTCCTTACTATAGATTGTTGTGACCATATAAGGAGTTCCTCCCCGTCGCTAGTGAGCCCCGTAGGGTCAAAAAACCCTGGTTTCAGTTTGGGGCTTTGGGAGAGAAGCCTTTCGTCCAATCAGGATGAGAGGGGCCTTCTTTCAATCAGGATGGAGTTTGGGGTGTGCCTTGGTGGTGTACTCAACTGTATGTGCTGTTGGCCTGTTGCACTTCCCTCCGCTGTAGAGTCTGTGCATGTGCACATATTATTACTGGGGGGACTGGAGGGTCCTAAAGACACAAAACACTGAATGCTCCTTTTGAGCCAAATCTAAAAAAAAAGTTGGTTAACCAGATGTAACTCTTTGATGTTAACCAGATGTAACTCTTTGATGTTAACCAGATGTAGCTCTTTGATGTTAACCAGATGTAGCTCTTTGATGTTAACCAGATGTAGCTCTTTGATGTTAACCAGATGTAGCTCTTTGAGAGCGTAAACATGAAACCAAATGGACCCTAGCGAGTCCATTTGGTTTCATTTCTACACTCTCAAGAGTTAAAATATTCAGCATGTGAATTATCCCAAGTCTACACAACTAGAGAATGTAGAAGATTAATGATTACTTTTGATCTGTAGGTTTGACTGCTAAAGACACAAATCACTGAATACTGCTTTTGAGACTTTGACATTTGACGGTTTGGCTGGGCCATGGTAGAAAACATAAAATGTACCACGTGTGTGCCGTGAACATGCAGTGTGTGCTAGGGATGTCACAGTATCCGGTAACACCGGTATTACTGGTGTGGGGCCGCAAAACCGGTACTTTGCTTGCCCACCGAATGTACCGAAAATTCAATATTGCACGTTCTAACTAGATGTAACTCTTTGAGAGCGTAAACATGAAACCAAATGGACCCTTGCAGGTCCATTTGGTTTCATGTTAACGCTCTCAAGAGTTAAAATATTCATCAAGTGAATTAGCCCAAGTCTACACAACTAGAGAATGTAGAAGATTAATGGTCATTATGATCTGCATGTTTGACTGTTTTGTTTCCCAAATCCATCCTGGTATTGTGGACAAAAGCAAAATGAATATTTCGTTTCTGGTCTGCGGGGATAAAATGCTATCGTATATATTACTAATGTTGATGGTTTGGCCTGCACGTGCCAGGACTCTGAGAACATCTACTGGTCAAACTATAAAACCGATAATACCGGTATAAAAGCAAACTATAAAACCGGTGTTGAGATTCACACACCGTGACATGCCTAGTGTGTGCACATTTTTGCAGTAGTTACCTGGATGGCCTCCACCTTGCTGGTCCACTCCTTGGCTTTGTGCAGGGCCTCTCTGAGGGCCAGGACGTTGGGCAGGTAGGCCGGTATGTTCCTGGCCTCCAGCACGATGCTCTCCAGAGTCACCAGGCTGTGACGAGGCCTGTGGGGAGAGGAAACGCCACGCTACATGTCAGCATAAAGAGATGACAATGTCTGCTAGAAGCTTTTAATCGCATTTTGTTGTAAGACGGGGTCGCCTGTCGAAAATAGCATTTCCACCAGGAGTGCCCACACTTTTTTTTGACTTGAGAGCTACTTTCAAAATGACCGGCTCAACAAAAAAATAAAAAAATCTTCTCTAAGCCCCACCCTTTGGGGTGGGGTTTGCTCACTGTCCAATGGCAATCCAAGTACTTTAGCAACTGTTGCTATCCAGGTCAAGCTTTCCTCTTCCAACGTGCCTATTGGACAAGGCCGGATTGGGGAGGGGCTTAGTGAAGAGCTAATTGGGAACGTGAACTGGCAAAATGGTCAGTTATGGACAGTGATTCTCCATTTTCTAATTGTGTGGACTTTTAAAATTATGTAATTCAGATGGTTAAATATAATTTAACTCTTGAAACCAAATGGACCCGTAAGGGTCCATTTGGTTTCATTTTAACGCTCTCAAGAGTAGGATCCAAGGTAGATCACGATCTACCTTTTGGGCAGCCCTGATGTACACAATAAATGAAGCATTGTGAAGTGTTTTGTGTGTGGACTTGGCAGTGCGATCTGATCTGACCTGGCCTGCAGACAGGCGCGAGCCTTGTCCTCCCATCTCTCCGACACGGTCAGTATCTCCTGGAGTTCCGCCATGGCCTTCTCCACGGCGTGGTGAGGCGCCAGGCCCACGCCGGAGTCGATCAGCCTCTTCATCAGCTCCAGGGTGACGCGGTGAGGCTCGGCCAGAGTGACACGCACCTAGAAGGACATGTTAGAAAAGTCAATGTTTTAGAATCCTACCCAGGGGTTGACACTAAAAATGTAAAAATGAAACCAAATGGACCCTTGCGGGTCCATTTGGTTTCATTTTTACGCTCTCAAGAGTTAAAATTCATCATCTTAATTAGCCCAGGTCTACACTGTAGAAGATTAATGGTCATTTTGATGTGTTAATCTGCCTGTTTTGTTTCCCAAATCCAGCCTGGAATTGTGGATAGCTAGAAAGCAGGGAAAGACACAGAGGCAGAGTGCAATGACTGCCTTCAAGACAAATTTATCTTGTGTTGTGTTATAGTGCACTAAGTCGCACACTTGCCCGATCGGGCAACCAGGTAACAGTCTTCACTTGCCCCACCATTTTTTTACTTGCCCCGGGCAAGCGGGCAAGTGTTAGTGTCAAGCCCTGCTACCCCATTCTTCACACAGTGTGAGGGGGCTAAACGCTCGTAGCAAGGGAGCTATAGTGAGTCAATTCGCAACGCTCATTTTAATATGTACCAGAAAATACAATGTTACATGATTACATAACGCAAGTCTTGGCCTGCTCTACTGTAGTCGGTGCAGGGGGAAAGTGTGCCGAACCCATTATTCAGTTACTGTAGTTAGAGCAGAGCTACAAAACATCCAGGGTTGTCTTCATGGACAACAACAGACACCGTCCAGAACATGGCACGCCTGAGAGTGACTCTTCAAACTACAACGTACAACTAATGTCACAATTACAGTACGCTTTAGAAAAGGAAGCGGCGATGGACAGGAAGCGGCGATGGACAGACAATGTTTACTGAACTCCATTGTTTGTCAATGGGAGCCGACGATTCGATAGCAGGCGAACGGGCGATGGTCATAAAGTGGGCAGGGCAATGTCGGGCCAAAAATATGAATATAATTGAGTTTTTCGGTTTTCCGGCGGTGCTTCAAAGCGCCACTGAGCAGCTTCTATTGAAATGAACGGCAAGGGGCTATCAAAAAGGTTGAAAACCCCTGCTCTATGGTTAAATAGAGCACGGGTTTTCTCTAGGGAGTACAGAGCCCTACCTCGTCCAGCCAGCGGGCCTGCTGGAGCTCTTGCTTGAGGCGGGGAAGCTCGGGCAGCTCCACGTCCAGCCCACTGCCCAGGTCCAACAGAGCCTGGAGCTTGGAGGAGTCGGGCATCTCGTCCGCAAGGGCCACCTGGGCCCTCTCGTGGAAGTCTTCAACGTTCTCCAACAGTTCCTGGGATAAGAGGAGCAAGAGAGAAAGAAAGACATCTCAAATTGTGGCAGAGAGGAGGGAGAGGTAGCTGGTTAAAAGAAAAGCGAGGTGAAATGAGGAATGGGGAGGTAGAGATAGAAAGAAGGATGTGCAACATACAAACATCACTCATATTGTTGTCATACAATCAGCCGGTGTGCGCAGCAAGAGGACTGAACAGTTAAATTGTTAAATACAACATGCCTTTTTATTCTGCGAAAAGACGGTTTCAAGTAGGGTTGTCACGATCACATTTTTTTTTTGCTCCCGATCATTTGAGTTTGAGGAAATATCAGGATCTGCCGATCCTGATATTTCCCCATCCGATACCTTTTTTTTTTGCTCTTGAGACAATCCTGATTATTTTTTCCAATCAGATACATTTTGCAAATACATTAAGAAAAAAGGGACTAAAACCCAATTAAATTGTCCCAAGAAAAAGATCTTATATGAAGTCCACCAAATAGCGGAATGATATAGCAGACTAGAATAGCACTCCAAATGTGCACTTGGGCAACTCCAAAGCAAATTCCACAACATTTATTCACCTGCCATAGTGTCAACCCCTTACCACTGTGTTGGATCTCTGGTTATACTGGTATATTCACCATATTCACCAATAGTGAATGGTCTGATGAAGACAAATTAGGGCCAATACTGATACTAGTCCCGATACAGTATTGCCGATACCGCTATGAACCGGTATCACAAAAAAGGGCCGATCCGATACTTTTCCTGATACCGATACAGTATCGGGGCATCCCTAGTTTCAAGTGTCAAGGTATCTAGTCTGAAATCAACCCATTTAGTTGAAGCAACCACAGGCGTTCTGTGTGTGGGGTGGTATAAAATGGAAGGGACTTGCCTTGACTTGTCGGGCCTGGCTGATGATACAGGGCAGTTTGAAGAGCTGCTCCACGAAGGCCTTGAGCTCATCCACCGTCAGCTTACTGCGATTCCGGGTGCTCTCGGTACGCAGGCGACTACTGCAAATATGCACAACGTATGCATGCTCAGTGAGAGGTGCACCACAAGATTGAGACTGAAAACTAAGTCGTGTTGCCATTCAACACGCAGCACTCCATGAGTTGAGTAAAATTGGTTAACATTTAAGGCTACATTTTTACCCTTTATACGCAATTAGAGCATCTAGCATTGAGGAAGAGGCGTTCCCATGCTAAAGTTGGTATGTTTCCTTTGATGTATGGGGCGTGCTGCGAAACGTTATAAAGCAAACAGCAAAAAAAGAAAGACAAATCGGGAAAATGCTATATTATTGGCTTCGCTGAGAACTTGTATTTAATCATATCTCGCTCAATGCTGGACCTTTTTCTTACATTTCAAGGTGCTGTGTGAGGACAATCAATAAATAAGGAGATGAAGTGAACCGATGTAGCAGCTGTTCCGCTTGGACATCTCCAAGGTGCACAGACACACGTGTGCTCTGCCTTCTCAAACTGGGTACATGGTATAAGTTCGCGGGTGATTTAAGTAAATCCTGTTATCCATTTCCCAAATCTATTTGACACAAATAACAACTTGCCCTTAGATCAGAGGTGGGTAATTATTTTTTTTCCCCAAGGGGCCAAATGAGATACATAAAATATTGTGGAGGGCCAAGACTAAAGACTGAACTAAAGTCTGCGTAGTATTAATTTCATTTCAAGATAAAAGTAAGCGTAAGATCAACCATTTTGACACCTATTTATTCAGAATTTGAGCCACAGAGGACCATCATTTGAAGACCCCCAAAACTAAAAGTTTTTTTTTGCTTTTGTCTACAATTCCAGGCTGGATTTGGGGAAACAAAACAGTCAAATATACAGATCATAAATGACCATTAATCTTCTACATTCTCTAGTTGTGTAGAGTCGGGGCTAATTCACATGAGGAATATTTTAACTCTCGGAATGTAAAAGAGTTACATTCCGGTTAACCAACTTTCCATATTTAACTGGAACTCTCTCAAAAAGGACCAGTACGGTGGTCCCCGGACCACTGACCTGTGCCTCTGCTTGCGGCTGAGCAGCAGCTGGGCCACAGAGGAGCAGGTGTCTGCCTCCTTCACCATCTCCCTGAGGCGACGGAACAGAGAGTTCTCTGGGTACTTCCTGTCCTCGGCGTCCTCCAACAGCACCTTCAGCTCGATCAGGTCTGTCGAGGCAACGCAAACACGCACAGGAGGAGAGAGGAGTGCATTAAGTGCAAAAAGAGACATAAGAGACAGGATGGCAACAAAGAATGAAGGGTCGAAAAAGACTAAGAATGCAGGCAGAATAATAATCTCTGCAATACTTTGGTTGATGGGTAGCAAGACATCATTCTGTAATATTAGGGGAAGAACTAGGGTGTTCCCGATGACATTTTTTTCGCTCCCGATACGATCCCGATCATTTGAGTTTGAGTATCTGCCAATCCCAACATTTCCCAATCCAATCACTTTTTTTTGCTTGCAATACAATCGCGATCATTTTTCCCGATCAGATATATTTTGCAAATGCCTTAAGAATAAAAAAGGACTAAACCTCATTTAAATTGTCCCAAGAAAAAGATCTCATGTGAAGTTCACCAAATAGCAGAATAATATAGCAGACAAGAAGACTAGAATAGCAGACTCCTCACTCAAATGTGCACTTGGGCAACTCCAAAGCAAATTCCACAACATCTATTTACCTGCCACAGTGTCAACCCCTTACCACTGGGTCGGATCACTGGTTATACTGGTATATTTACCAATACCGAATTATCTGATGTTGACAAATGAGGGCCAATACTGATACTTTTCTGGTACTGTTACAGTATTGCCGATACCGATATGACAAAAAAGGGCCGATCCGATACTTTTCCCCCGATACCGATACAGTACTGGGACATTTGTAGTAAGACGTTCTGTAATATTTGGGGGAAAATAAACAGTCTATGCCTGCGTACCTTTCTTATTCTTCTGGTCTGCAGCCAGGGCCTCAGTGACTCTCTTGGCCCAGGTGTCGTAGGACTGAGCCCTCGTCTTGACTCCGTACAGCATGGACGGGAATTCGTCCAGGTCATATCGATACCTGGAAGATGTCGTAGACATAAGGATAAGGATAAGCCCCGAAATAAACACTTAACACTGCTCATTTCATTATGGGGTACAAAGGGTGCACACCAATGAATGTCGGTGTGCATTGTGTATTCTCTCACAAGAGCTTCCTCGCTCGCCTTGGATGTACCGTAATTTCCGGACTATAAGCCGCTACTTTTTTCACATGCTTTTGACCCCGAGGCTTATGCAAGTTGGTTAACCAGATGTAACTCTTTGAGAGCGTAAAAATGAAACCAAATGGACCCTTGCGGGTCCATTTGGTTTCATTTTTACGCTCTCAAGAGTTATGATATTCACCATCTAAATTAGCACCACTTAATGGTCATTTTGATCTATGTTTAGCCTATTTTGTTTGCCGAAAATCCATCCTGGAATTGTGGACAAAACCAAAAGAAATCTTTAGTTTTGGGTTCTGTGGGGTGAAAATGTTGTCAAATGGTGGTGTGTAGCTCAAATGCTGAATAAATAGTGGGCCCCGAGATCGAAAAGGTTGAAAACCACTGCTCTAACACGAAGCCTGTTGTCTGGTGCGGCTTATAGTCAGGTGCGGCTCATACATGGAAAAAAAAAAGAAAATCAGTATTTTCCCCAAATTTAGCTGGTGCGGCTTATATTCAGGTGCGGCTTATAGTCTGGAAATGACGGTAGGCGACTCACCGTAGACACTTGTTTCCTATGGAGCAGTCGCAGAGGTCTTTGGCGTGGTGCAGACAGACCAGGCGGTCAGGACTACAGCTGCAGGTGAGAGCCGACAGGAAGCAGGTGGTCTTGCACTTGTGGCATTGGCGCTCGTCGTCGGGGAGAAGTTCAAACACCTCCTGCTCCGAGGACAGCACCCCCTGCAACCAACGGGGAGGGGCCATTTTGGAGAAAATGCGGGTTGCATTTGGCTTTCGGCATATTTATGTGGCAACAATAGCTTTGACAAAATAACGTTGCTAATCCATCGCCCGTCCTCCCAACATTGACGCATTTTGTCCTGACTAGATTCTAGTCTCTGGCACTAGTTTCTAGTTTCTAACACAAGATTCTAGTGTCTGACATTAGTTTCTAGTTTCTAACACAAGATTCTAGTGTCTGACATTAGTTTCTAGTTTCCAATGGTAGTTTCTAGTTTCAGGCACAAAATCCTAGTTCTAGTGTCCGGCGCTAGATTCTAGTTTCTGATGCTAGATTCTAGCTTCTGACACTAGATTCTAGTTTTTTGGCGTCAAATTCTAGTTCCCAGTGCTAGAATCTAGTTTTTTGACACTAGATTCTAGTTTCTGATACTAGATTCTAGTTGTCCTGAAACATCTATGTTCCTGCGTCAGTGATGCTCAACTATTTCATGCCAAGGACCACCAAAATTATCTAGATTTGGACCCCCATCCTGACTAGATTCTAGTCTCTGGCACTAGTTTCTAGTTTCTAACACTAGATTCTAGTGTCTGACATTAGTTTCTAGCTTCCAATGGTAGTTTCTAGTTTCAGACACCAAATCCTAGTTCCAGAAGTTGTTTCTAGTGTCCGGCGCTAGCTTCTAGTTTCTGATGCTAGATTCTAGTTTTTTGACGCCGAATTCTAGTTTCCAGTGCTAGAATTGTGCTAGAACACTAGAAATGACACTAGATTCTAGTTTCTGATGCTAGATTCTAGTTGTCATCTATGTTCTATGTTCCTGTGTCAGTGATGCTCAACTAGTTCATGCCAAGAACTACCAAAATTATCTATATTTGGCTGCGGACCCCCATCTGAAGACATAATAATTAAATACAAAAATAAAATAATATATTTAAAGAGTTGTTGAAAAGTTGTTGAAAAATAGCAGACCTACAAGCTCATAGCGCGCCACTCGGTGGCGCGCTATGAGCTTGTAGATCTGCTATTTTTCAATACCTAAAAGTATAACATAATGCTTAAAAACACCCAAAACGCGACAACAGTACACAAGAGGGTTAAGACTTGAAAACTCTCTCTCCCTCTCACCATCTCCTGGACAGCCTGTCTGAGCTGCGTCTCCTCCTCCATCATCTCGCCCATCTCCTTGAAGACGGCGGCGGCCAGCTCCACGTCCAGGCTCTCGGGGTCGGCGGCCATCTTGCACAGCAGCTCCTCGTGGGAGAAGACGCAGTAGCGATGGAGGCGGCGGTAGTGAGCCACGCACTGACGGCCCATGGGTAACTGGCCACACACACACACACACACACACACAAAAGATAGGGAAGAGGATGAATACGAGTCTATTCAAACGGAAATGGGAAAGATATAAGTAGAGCCCGACCGATATAAAAATTTGGGACCGATCCGATAACCGATACGATATAGGAATACAACCACCGATAACCGATTTGCGACCGATATATATATATATATATATATATATATATATATATATATATATATATATATAATATATATATATATATATATATATATATAGCTGGAATGAAATTGTGTGTGAATTGTGCAAAGATTTGCTGCAGATATGATTATGCAGTGATACAGTCACATTGAAAGTAGTACATGGTAGAAAAACTGCTGCCTTAAACCAATGTCTTTATTCAAGACCTGTTTTTTTTATACTTGTTCAGTCAACCTGTCTATATTTAGACAATGGGTCGGCTGTGGTGGTGTTGGGGAACGTTTAAAGTTGAACTGAACAATGAAATGTTGCCAATATTTGTTCTAATGATGCACAAATACTTATTTCATGAACCAGCTCAGATTAGATTGAACTACCTGCCATTGCATGTGGAAAAGTAAATCCAAAGTGGTGGTCTTCAATCGGAGTGTTGTTGTTGTGCTCTCTCTGTGTACTAACCAGCATGGAGGAATGTATTGAAATAGGAGCACCGCTCACTGTCACAGCACACTCTTGTGGGCAAAATAAATCATTGCACATGCACGTGGCCATTACGGGTTGCTATGGGGACACTGAGGAGTCAACACTGACCACGTGTTGACTCCTCAGTCCACGTGGTTCTCACATTGAATGTGCCTGTTACCGGTTGCTATGGGAACGGGGCAGCGGCGCTTTGATCACGGAAATCATGATCGAAGGTCTGTCGTTTTTCCGCTGTTTTTTTTTATTATTCTATCGGCGAATTTTTTCACCGATACGATAGAACCACCGATAGACGGGGACCCCTTATATCGGTGCCCGATATGAAATACCGATTCTATTGGTCGGGCTCTAGATATAAGCATTATAATGCTGTTGTGTTTGGCTCACCCAGTCAGCGGTGCAGAAGTTGACGGCCTCGGCGAAGTTGTATCCCTGGTTGAAGCCGCTGTGGTAGGCTCTGGGGAAGGTAACCACGAACTCTCCGGCACACTGGTTGGTCCTGTACACCTGCGGGTGGAGGCAAAAACAACATATAGTACCGTAGTAATATCCGGACTATATACCGCTACTTTTTTCACATGCTTTTGACCCTGCGGCTTATACAACGATGCGGCCAATCTATGGATTTTCCAGGTTCCAAGAGTTATGATATTCACCGTCTAAATTAGCACCACTTAATTAATCATAATTAAGTCAATGACTCATAAGTCATGTTCATTTTGGTCTAATTTTGATGTTTTGCCTCTTTTGTTTGCGAAAATCCATCCTGGAATTGTGAACAAAACCAAAAGAAATCTTTAGTTTTGGGGTCTGTGGGGTGAAGATGTTGTTAAATTGTGAAAAAGTTGAAAACCACTGCTCTAACATGAAGCACCTATAGACTATAAGCCTGGTGCGGCTTATATTCAGGTGCGGCTTATACAAGGAAAAATCAGTATTTTGCCCCAAATTTAGCTGGTGTGGCTTATATTCAGGTGCGGCTTATTATCCGGAAATTACAGTATATGAGATATGAGAAACACCCTAAAGTCATGCCGTTGCCAAAAGCTCAACTAGGGTTATGTAGCCACTAGGGTTATGTGACATGACACATGTAACCAACTCAGGTTCATACAGTGAGCCTCACAAAGTCCGCGACCGCAAGTTGCATTAGAACAGAAACATGGTCAGAAACAGGTTGTGTGAAGGGTATTGAATGTGGGAAAACATGATAGAAGTATCGGTAAATTTGTGAAGACCAAGAAAAATAACAACTCATTGAGGAAAAGGGCAATGCATTTCTCCGCATTATCCTCATGATCAGCCGTAGTTATGCCACCACGTATTGTAATCCGAGGATTTTTGCCTGTGTTTTCTGGAGGGTCTACAATGTGGTATTTCTTTCACTTTTTTATTACGCCGTATTGTAACTTGAAAATAACCATAGAGTGTGTGAAAAAATATTGTGATAATCGAATTTATAGTGACCCGTATAGTGACCCGTAAGGGTCCATTTGGTTTCATTTCACCGCTCTCAAGAGTTAAATTATATTTAAATATCTGAATTACGTAATTTTCAAGAGTCCACACCAATTAGAAAATGGAGAACAATTGTTATTTTGACCAACATTTTGCCAGGTCTCTTTTGCAATTGTGGACAAAAACATAAAGGTTCTTAGTTTTGGGTGCAAACTAAACTCATCACAAAATGTCAACTCAAACCTCAAATACTGTTTTCAAACATCAGTAATAGCATACAGCAAAACCTTCCAATTCTCCCCCTCTAGGCTCTATTTTTCATTACAAGTGCATTATTCTTAAACACTATAACAGTAACTAACACCATCACCAACTATTTCAAAGCTCAAACCTTTTAGGAGGGGGGCTTGAAATGGATTTTCAGTAATGGAACAATCACAGTTTTGACGTGTAGATCTTGTTTGAGCCAGTCATTTCGAAAGTAGCTCTCAAGTAAAAAAAAAAGTGTGGGCACCAGCTGTTGTAGGACAATTAACGTGCGGCTAAGTAAAGTAACGTACGGGGACTCCGTGCTCCATGAGGACGTTGGGGTTCATGATGGTGACCAGCTGGTGAAGGAGGTCGGGCTGCGAGTCAAACAGCTCCGGGGCCAGCTTCTTCATGACGGCCTCCAGCTGTTCAGCCGCCGAGGCCGGGATGCCATACCACGTCTTGGGCTCGCCCCTGGACACGATCAAAGACAAGTTAACTCATATGAGCTTGTAGGTCTGCTATTTTTGAAAAAAAAAATGTGAGAATGTGGCACAAATCTTTGAATAAGGCTATATTATTTCGGAAGCAAACCTACTCAAATCTTTGCTTCTGGGGGATGCCGAGAAGGTTTTCAGATGGGGGTAGATAGATCTAGGGGTCCTTGGCATGAAATATGTTGAGCATCACTTACACAGGAACATGTTTTTTTTTTTTTTTTTTTTTTTTAAAAACTAGAATCTAGTATCAGAAGCTAGGATCTAGTGTCAAAAAACAGATTCTCGCATCGGAAACTAGGATCTAGCTCCAAAAAATAGAACCTTGTCTAGCATCTGAAACTAGCATCAGAAACTAGAAGCTAGTGCCAGAAACTATAAACAAGTATCTGGAACTAGAATGTGGTGCCAGAAACTAGAAACTAGCGCCGGAAACTAGAAACTAATGTCAGAGACTAGAATCTAGTGTCAGAAACTAGAATCTAGTCAGGACAAAATAGGTTAAGATTGCAAGAAGACTGATTTCATGTAAAACCACAACAATACAAATACTGAATTACTTGCTAGATAAATGCAGCAGCTATCTCCCGATGGCGAGGATTGGAATTGTCACTTAAAAAAAAAAAAAGGTACAGCATATCCGGCAACATTATCCACTGTTATCTCTCACCAGTGCAGGAAGTTGATGGAGTAGCTCCAGTGGTCCTCGATGTGCCAGCAGAAAGAGGAGAAGCACATGCCCACGTAGAGCCAGGGGACCTTCATCCCAGAGATGTCCACGTTGATGTGGGCCAGAACCGACTGCTCCAGCACCGGCATGTTGTTCAGGTTCCAGCCCGAGTTGGCATACTCCTTCAAGGCAAAAAGTACAGTTCATGTCATGAGAAAAAAAAGCCTTCGCCCGATAGCTTGTACTGCTATTGTTTTTTAAAGCACTGAATGGGGGTCAAAATCTCGTGTGAACCATCGAGAATTCCACTCATTTTCAAAAATTTCCTAAGAGAATACAAATCTAGCAGGTCCATTTGGTTCCATTTGTACCCTCTCAGGAAAAGGGGGTCTGAAAGAAAAGTCATTAAATCATTTCAGACCTCCATTTTTAGGAAACACAGAATTGGGGGAACTTTTTTTTTTTATCATGTCCACACAACATCTCTAAGGTATATTAATTTCCCCTTTAAGTTTCCCCTTTAAGTTGCCTGGGACAGGTCTGCCACCTTTTCTCCAGAATCAGACCAAAATGTTTTCAATTCAACCATAAAATAAACAAGACGAATCTCCTCAAATCCACAAGGACTGTGTTCAATATTGTTTAGATAGGTGGCATGTTGCAAGTTGCCCTTGATCCATTTCTCACGCTGATGTGCAAGCTGTTCAACGGCTTCGCGGTCAACAAGGCCGTTCTGCAACTACGTAGCGATAGAGGTCTTCACGGGGGGTCCGAACCCGAAAAAAACCCGAGTCCGTCCGAGACCGGCGGTGTGTTTTATCACAGTCACTCGGACAGGTTCGGAATCGGACGTATCCCCGTCGGAAGTCCGACCTGTCAATCGTTATGTGCAATACCCGAGAAAATCCGACAAGACCCGAGACTACAGTGAGACGTATTCTTTCTCTACGTTTTTTTTTTTTTTTTGCCTCATTTACCGCGATCGGATCTTCTTTGTTTTCTCCCCATTGCCACGGCTCAAACCAGTTCGATTGGTAAAAAACCCTTATTTTGAAGCTCAGATCTCCTAAACAGGATGTGCTGTTTCTGTCATGCTGTTTCTGTTGTCTTGTCTGACCTCTCTTCTGACGATCTGAGCAAAAACATCCGGTTCACAAGTCAGGAAGAGTGTAGCTCTGGCTGTTTTACCCATGCGCTCACGACATTCAGGGGGCAAACTGGAGGAGAATGCAACCGTTTGAATGCATTGGATTGAATGAATGTGAATGGGACAAAAAAAAAAAAGTGGTCGCCAAAGCGTCGGGTCTGTCGGACGGTCAAAAATAATCCGACTTCGGTCGGGCTCGGCGAGGCAATTTGGGGAACATCTCGGAACAGTTCGGAACCGGAAAACCATGCCACGGATCGACTCGGATCCAATTTATTTATTTGAAAATATTTTCGGAACAGTTCGGAATCGGTGATATTGCACGGATTTATTTCGGATGGCATTTTTGAGACCCGTGAAGACCTCTACTACGTAGCGATTCGATCCCCCACCGGGAAGGTTTAGCACTTGTACTCCCCACCAAGGCACAGAGTGAAGCAGCACTCCACTCACCACTTCGTCCCCCAGCAGCCTCCTCTTGCCGTCGCGAACAGGGAAGCCGCTCCCCACGTCCTTGGAGCTGATGTCGGCGCCGTACTCCACGATCACGTCCTCTTCGATGCTGCTGACCAGCCGCCAAAACTCCTTCTCAACCAGCTCAGTGGGAACCATCTGGGACGAGGAGGAAGAAGACATAGCCCGATTGTCAGACTCTAGTTCAGTAGTTTTCAACCTTTTTCATCTTAGGGACCACCATTTATTCAGGATTTGAGCCACAGACTACCATTTGACGACATTTTAGCCCCACGGACCCCAAATCTGAAGATTTATTTTGCTTTTGTCCACAATTCCAGGCTGGATTTTGGAAAGAAAACAAGCAAAACATACATTCCAAAATGGCCAATTCAGATGATGGATTTGTTAACTCTTGAGAGTGTAAAAATGAAACCAAATGGACCCGCCAGGGTCCATTTGGTTTCATTTTTACGTTCTCAAGAGTTACATCTGGTTAACCAACTTAGCTGGGGACCACCTGGAACCCTCTCAAAGGACCACTGGTGGTCCCCGGACCACTGGTTGAAAACCCCTGCTCTAGTTCAGCTTCCTGAAGCTTGAGTCTGACCTTTTCCACTGAGCGATTTCAAGGTTTGGTTCATACCAAACAAACCAGAGGTTGTTGTCACTCATGTGGCTAATGGCCTAGCTAGCCTGTTTGCCAACCACACAAAGACAGCCAACGAGCGCTTACTAGGATGTGAACAAACGCAGTAAAATATGGCGGATGAGGTTTATACAACCCGACGCTAGTTTAAAGAAACTATTTGTCGTAGGTCGGTTTAATGGAGAGATACGTCCGTGATTCACCGCAGTTGCAGCCGCCATGTTTGTTGTTTGACACTGTAACCTTTGCACTCGTTAGACCAACCCCCCGACCCCAGTTTGTGTTTAAGTTGTTTTCTGGATGAACAACCGGCCTTCACGTCATATACCACTCAGTCTCAAAACATAACGGATGCATTATATGACAGATAATAAGCTCACCGCAAATCTACAAGCTTGTTTTTTTTATGCCATTTTGTGTTTTTCCTTTGCTCGTTCATGAATCCCTTCCCTTCCCATGGTCCCTTGCTTCAGGCGCTTTCATGGAGGAAATACTTCCACATTTGGACACTAAATTTTCGTGTCCAAATGCGGAAATAGGCGCACTTCCGGGCGGTCTTCTGGGTGCTTCAAAGTGCCACTGAGAAACTATTTTTGGTATTGAAATGAATGACAAGGGGGCGGGACTATCGCTCCGGTCACGACTCTATATTTTATTACTCTATGGTTAAGACATGATATGCACTTTAAGCTGCCGCATTTTCAGAACGGCACCCCTGATATGACGCAATCGCCGCAAAATCATTAACCCTTAGTGTACTGAACGCGTTTTGGTGTCCTAAGCAATGATGTTTTAACTGTCGACTAAGACTAAGACTAAAGACTAAGTCGACTAAGGTTTTTGATATTTAGTCGACTAAGACTAGACTAACAAAAATGAATTTCAGAAGACTAATTGAGACTAAAAGATGTGTGTTTTCAAAAGACTAAGACTAAGACGAAGACTAAATCATAACCTAAGACTAATGGAAATAGGAAACATTTTTAACTTATTTTTTTCGTTCTTTTAAGTATGTGAACATATCTGCAGTATAGATTGCATAGGTTTTCAGGAAAGGGACTTATTACTAATGCAGTAATTTTATATAAAGAAATAAAACGAGACATCTTTCATACTAAAAACTATAAATCTGTATAACATATATAAACCTACAATGCATTTGTATGTAAGACTAATCTACCAAGACTAAGACTGAAAGACTAAGACTAAAAAAAGACTAAGACTGAAACTAAGACTAAATCAATGTTGATATTTCGTCGACTAAGACTAGACTAAAAACATGAATTTCAGAAGACTAAATGGGACTAAAAGACTAAATGTGTGTTACTCAAAAGACTAAGACTAAGACAAAATATTCTCAAACAAACAACACTGGTCCTAAGCATTATGTTTTAACTCTTGAAAAATAGCAGATCTACAAGCTCATAGCGCGCCACCGAGTGGCGCGCTATGAGCTTGTATCTCTGCTATTTTTGAAAAATCGTGAAAACGTGGTGCAAATCTTTGAATATTATGTTATTCAGAAACTAGAAATATACTGTAGACAGGACACAATAAGCAAACAGCCCTCCGCAACGGCGACAGGTTACCATGGTGTCTATGCAGCGTGTGTCAAACAGGCGTTGTAGACACTACGTTTAAGTGTAGTTTCTGCTGATATGAGCTTTTTGATATGCCTTTCTCACTATTGCTGAGAGTGTTTGAAAGTGAAACAACAGCTTAGAGCAGGGGTGGCCAACCGGTCACAGACTAAGAGCCACGTTTTTCATTGTGTTACTGCAAAGAGCCACATCAAAGATGGTCTCCAGGCTAAATGATGGAAAGTTGGTTAGCCAGATGTAACTCTTTGAGAGCGTAAACATGAAACCAAATGGACCCTTGCGGGTCCATTTGGTTTCATGTTTACACTCTCAAGAGTTAAAATATTCATCATGTGAATTAGCCCAAGTCTACACAACTAGAGAATGTAGAAGATTAATGGTCATTTTGATCTGTATGTTTGACTGTTTTGTTTTCTCTGAAATCCAGCCTGGAATTGTTGACAAAAGTAAACAAAATCTTTAGCTTTGGGGTCTGTGGAGCTAAAATGGAGCTAAAATGTCATCAAAATCAAAAATGTCATCAAATGGCTCAAATTGTCATCAAATGGCTCAAATTCTGAATAAATGGTGGGCCCTGGTATAAAAAAAAGGTTTTTGATGGTTTCATGTGGAAGCCCCTTAAGAGCCACATGTAACCAGCTGAAGAGCCGCATGCGGCTCGCGAGCCACGGGTTAGAGCTATATTTCAGAGCTATATTTAGAGCTATATTTCACCCCCCATTTCCAAAAATAGTACTATTTTTGTAAATGCATTGTTTTAGCACAATACATCGCAAAGAGATGAAGCTTTATGAACTTATAGGGCTTAAAGGCACATTTTAACCTGGCTGTTGGTAAGGGCCGATTCTATGAAAACGGTTTGAAGATGGTTTGAAGTCATCAGATGAAAAGGTTACGAGGGTTGCAAAATAGACATACATGGACGGGCATGTTGAAGTAGTCGGACTTGAAGTGGTCAGCCATCTCTCCAAATGTCTGGAGGGTGTATTCCCTCACACCCTGTTCGAAGCCAAACGCTTCCCTGGGTTTGCTGCACTCCTGTGAAGAGTCAGGTAGAAACACATACAGCAGTGCGTGAGTCAACGCAATTGTGTTCTTTACACAATGAGGCATGAACAATATAAGAATGATCATAGTTTGTTAATTAATTCCCAATTTTATGATCTCAATTTGAATTTACCCAGGAAACTTTAAACATTCAGTGGATTTTCTGTGGTTCGGAAGGCTTTTGAGCTACAATGAAAACAGGCAAAACAGTGGAAACAGTGACTTATGCTGGCAAATCCCATTGACACACAGTATGTGGGATTTGCAGAATGTAATCACATTCAGCAGGGAAACCTGAGAACTTGTTTGGGCCAACCCAACTGAATGTTAAACGTTCAGGTTTTTGGGATGGTCCCTGAGAGGGTTCCAGGTGGTCCACAGCTAAGTCGGTAAACGAGATGTAACTCTTGAGAACGTAACAATGAAACCAAATGGACCCTTGCGCGTCCATTTGGTTTCATTTTTACACTCTCAAGAGCTAAAATATGTATCATCTTAATTAGCCCAAGTCTACACAACTATCAGATTAATGGTCATTTTGGTCAGCATGTTTTGCCTGTTTTGTTTCCCAAATCCAGCATAGAATTGTGGACAAAAGCAAAAAGAAATCTTTAGTTTTGGTGGTCTGTGGGGCTAAAATGTCATCAAATGGTGGTCCGTGGCTTAAATGCTGAATAAATGCTGGTGCCTGCCTGGAGTCAAAAAGGTTGAAAAGCCCTGCTTTAAATGTTTTACTTCCGGGGAGAGGGAGAGACCCATGTAGTGCAAGTTGGTTAACCAGATGTAACTCTTGAGAATGTAAAAATGAAACCAAATGGACCCTTGCGGGTCCATTTGGTTTCATTTTCACACTCTCAAGAGTTAAAATATTCATCTGAACTAGCACTATTTAATTAAGAAGTCTACACTGTGTTTTGTTTGCAAAATCCAGCCTGGAATTGTGAACAAAAGCAAAAGAATTCTTTAGTTTTAGGTCTTTGGGGCTAAAATGTCCTCAAATGGTGGTCCGTGGCTCAAATGCTGAATAAATGGTGGTCCCTGGAGTCAAAAAGGTTGAAAACCACTGATGTAGTGCATCCTGCAGCTTACCTCAGCCACACACTTGGGACAGCGCCAGTCGCCCTTGGGGATGTCCGGCAGAGGAGGGATGAGGCAGAAGCTGTGGTAGCTGTCGTCACAGCCGTCGCACAACAACAGGCGGTCCTCCTCGTCGCCGCGGCCACACATCAGGCACAGGTACAGGTCAATCTGGAACAATGTCACGTTGTGCAGCCACAGGGGGGGTTAAAATAAGGGCCGACCATCACTGATTGTAACCATTTTAAAACACGCATCAAGCCCCAGGGTTAACTTAGTGGCACTTACAAAGTTGACCTCAAGGGTCTCCTTGCGTGGACGCATTTTGATGGCAAAGGCCTGGGCTTTGAGGTGACGTTGCTTCTTGTGGAATCCGTCATCTTAAAAACAGTTAAAATGTCATATCATCATCTGATGTAGTTACAGGTTGCAAATTGTCAAACCCAGACTGAGAGCTTAATAAAGAGAACAGGCAGAACTGTGATCTTACCTGCCCGTACGATCTCCAAGCCCACCATCTTGGGACTTGCACCAAAGAGCTTCAGGCCTTTTGGCTCCTTGTTTTCCCGCTGGAGAGGTAAACAAAAACAACAACAAAAGTTGAACATGGCATATGCCATGATGAGACAAGTACAAGAGAATTACTAATTTGTCTTTGGACAAACTTAAATGACAGGGGGCATAAAAAAATAAAAAAAAGAGGACCCTGCTAGTGATTGTCCGAACACGTGCGCATCACATAGCCCAGCTAGTTTCACAACACAACCCTTGTGTAGTTTACCAATTTCAAAATGATGACAGAAATGATTTATGATCTACTATATGATCTACTATAGGGGGTTTTCAACATGTGGTCCAGGGACCACCAGTGGTCCCTGAGAGGATTCAGGGTGCTCCCCAGCTAAATGATGGGATAGTTGGTAACCAAATGGGTCCTTATAGATCTGTAACTCTTAAGAGCGTTACAATGAAGCAAAATGGACCCATGAGGGTCCGTTTGGCTTCATTTTACGCCCTCAAGAGTTAAATTATATTTAAACATCTGAATTACTTATCAATATTCTTTCAAGAATCTACGCAATTAGTAAATCTAGAAGAATTGTTATTCTGACCACCATTTTGGCAGTTATCTCTACTAAATTGTGGACAAAAAAAACTTGAAAATCCTTAGTTTTGGGTCCGAGAGACTACATGTACACTCAACAGCAAATGGTGGAATAAATAGTGGGCCCTGGTATGAAAAAAGGTTGAAAACCCCTGATCTACCAGCACCATACTCCCAATATGTTCCATTTGACTGTTGTACCTCTGAGCGAAGGCGCCGGGAGCGCCTCTCGGGTCGCGGCTGTTCTTTGGCGTGCGGAGCGTCACAGAAGCCCTGCCTGTCGCTGTCCCTCTCCTTGTCTTCGTCGTCCTCCAGCTCGTCGTCCTCCACCGCGTCCTCGCCCATGCCCTCGTCAGCCTCGTCGTCGTCACACTCGTCGTACAGCCGCTGGGCGCCCTGCGGGAGGGAAGCACACCACATAGAATACAACAGGAGGGAACCGCACGACATAGAATACAACAGGAGGGAACCACACCACATAGAATACAACAGGAGGGAACCACACCACATAGAATACAACAGGAGGGAACCACACCACATAGAATACAACAGGAGGGAACCACACCACATAGAATACAACAGGAGGGAACCACACCACATAGAATACAACAGGAGGGAACCACACCACATAGAATACAACAGGAGGGAACCACACCACATAGAATACAACAGGAGGGAACCACACCACATAGAATACAACAGGAGGGAACCACACCACATAGAATACAACAGGAGGGAACCACACCACATAGAATACAACAGGAGGGAACCACACCACATAGAATACAACAGGAGGGAACCACACCACATAGAATACAACAGGAGGGAAGCACACTGTATAATATGCACATCCATGGATTAACAGTTTAAAGGTAGGGGAAGTGATTTGAAATTCATGGTGTAGTACCAGCCTGGTGCACTAGGGGCCCCCAAAAGTAGCTACACTATGTGAACCTGCTGCTCTCTCCTGATTGGAGGAGAATTGTGGCGACCTGGGGAACTTTTATTAGCTCCTCTGCTAACGTGGGGGAGGGGGAAACTCCATATATGGTTTCCACACCTTATAATAGAGCATTTTAACAGAAAAAAAATATTTTTTGGGTGATATCTGACAAAAGTGAAATCACTTCCCCTACCTTTAAGTGCCAGGAATGTATAGACGAGATTAATCCACCTTTGCACAGGTTGCCAGGAATGTTAAGACGAGATTTGAAATTGCACGGTCCCGCGAGATTTCCGCGGGACCCCCCCGCACCCCCCGCAATCCCCTGCGGGGGGTGCACCCACGGGGGTGCATAATTAGGTGACAGGGGGTGTAATTAGGTCCATATCTGAGCCTATTGTGGCAATCAATGGCCACTTAACTTTCACTTTCACTTGAATATTATTACCTTTGGCATAACATCTCTCCATCTCTCCTGTGGGTGTGTAATGGTCATTGGAAGAGTTTTTTTTTTTTTCTGGTCCAGGAAGTGTGATGTGATCAGCAGGGGTGGGGGTGGGGATTAACCCTTTAGTTACACATCTCTGAGATATGTGTGAAAAAAGATGTATACAACTGCTGTTTGTGATTTTTTGTTTTTGAGATATAATCAATCAATTACTTAATGCATATATAACTGGCCCCCAGGGGGCGCTAGAGGTGGCAAAATGGCACTCTTAGAGTTAAAGACAAAAATCAAACAACTGATTTTGTTTTTTTTTGCAAATCTGCTCTGATCTCATTATGAAATCTTCAGGCATGAAATCTGTCCCCATGGCTGAGACCTTTAAACCCTGCATGCATATAGCTCAGTGGCAGCGTGGTTACTGTGCGCATTCAATGTCAAGGGTTGATCCGTAAGTCCCTGTGACTTACTAGCACAGTGTCCAAGGGCTGTACATCAAGCTGCATTACGCTACAAAATCAGGAGATGGGCTCTCATTCCAAGGCTACATACTAAATGCCCAGCCAAAATGTACCTTTGGAGTAGAGTTATTGCCCTTGTGTGAACAGTGAGCTCACCACAAACAACATCTGGTGTCCTTGTGAGGACAGAGGCAGTCGGCACTATGATTTGCACTGTGGGCATTTAGAAGACGCTCTTCTAGACTTGCAGTCTATTAAAAGTGCAATACGATTCACAAGGAGGTTAAAGGATCCGTCTTGGGTTATGTATGGCTCAGACTAAAAGGTGTTGAATAATAAGTGTATAATGGCCAACGTGGCAGCTATGAAGACGGTGCAAGGCTGTTTAGAACCAGTGTTGACCAACTGCCAAAATCCAAAATGCACTAGCATGTGCTAGATGCCTGCCTGGAAGGGAACAGATCAAAATGCCCATTAATCTTCTACATTCTCTAGTTGTGTAGACTTGGGCTAATTCACATGATGAGCGTAAAAATGAAACCAAATGGACCCTCAAGGGTCCATTTGGTTTCATTTTTACGCTCTCAAAGAGTTACAATTCTGGTTAACCAATCATGTCCATCATTTAGCTGGGGACCATAGGAGGAAAAATGGTGAAAAATGAGGGTTTTATCTCTGGTGCCTGTCAATCAATTTCGCCCCAACTCACCAGCCGTGAAAATCTAGTGGAAAAAGCACTACATTTTCACTGGTGAGTGAAAATCTAGTGCTTTTTCACTAGATTTTCACGAGCTTTTCACTCATTTTGGAGCTAAATAGAGCGACAAATGCGCCAAGTTGGCAACACTGGTTAGAACAACAGCAGGGACCCTTTTTGCACGTCAATCTAGCCCGGCAGGCACCGTCCACTCACCGTTAGCGTGGCTCCGGACTGGAAGAGCTCGTAGGGGTAGAGGATTCTCTCGTAGTGGGAGCGCAGCAGTGAGCCGGTACCTTTCCCAGGAGGGAAGCCCATCCTGCTGGCCACCTTGGACCAGCGCTTCTCCTTACACGCCGTCTCAAAGCCACCCTCCGATGAAACAATCTGGAAATACAACAATTCATTGTTGTCAGGGGTTGACACTGAGGTCTCGGATTCACTTGCCCATCGGGGCAAGTGCAAGTCAGGTTCTACTTGCCCTCAGCTCATGGTCACTTGCCCCCCAAAAATATATTGTAAATTTTGCAGATGTAACTCTTGAGAACGTAAAAATGAAACCAAATGGACCCGCAAGGGTCCATTTGGTTTCATTTTTACGCTCTCAAGAGTTAAAATTCATCATCTTAATTAGCCCAGGTTCTACACAACTAGAGAATGTAGAAGATTAATGGTCATTTTGCTGTGTATGTTAATTAGGGCTGAACGGTTTTGGGAAAAAATCTAATTGCGATTATTTTGAGCAATATTGCGATTGCGATTAATTTGCGATTATTTTTTAAAAGAGTCCAGTTTCGGTTTAAATCTTTACCATGTCCATTAAAAACGTATTTTAACATTACCAATACCAAAAGACAGTCATTTACTTCTCTGAATAAGGATAAAAGATATGAATTGCTTCCAACAGGCATCATATTTATTTTCCAAGTACATTCTTCACAACACACTGTCTGGAATTGGAAATCAACAGGTGCATGTTCTGTTTCTGAACAACCTGTGGAAGTACAACTTCTTTTCTTACTGAACAAAATATTTTGAAATTTATCAAGAAATATCAGAATAGCCAGGTAGATACTGCAGATCTTCTAAACCATACCTGGGCATTATGCGGCCCGGGGGCCAAATGCGGCCCTTTGGCTGACTCTGACCGGCCCGGGGACCACAAGTGGTCCTTGAGAGAGTTCCAAGTTAAATATGGAAAGTTGGTTAACCAGATGTAACTCTTTGAGAGCGTATAAATGAAACCAAATGGACCCTTGCGGGTCCATTTGGTTTCATTTTTACGTTCTCAAGAGTTAAAATATTTATCATCTGTATAGCCCAAAGTCTACACATTAAATCAGAGAATGTAAGAGAACAGTCATTTTTGTTATCCTGTTTTTGTTTCCCAAATCCAGCCTGGAATTGTGGACAAAAACACAAGAAATATTGAAGAAAGTTTTGGGATTGGTGGGGCTAAAATGTCATCAAATGGTGGTCTGTGGCTCAAATACTGCAGCCTTTAGCGCTAGTAAAGTTTAACAGCTGAAAGAAACTTGGGAAAACCAGCTAAAACAGAGTAGATGAATAAACGTGTGTCATGGGACTCGGTATGCAACTGCATGGTAATCAGTGAGTGCTGGATGCATTGCAAGAAAAGACGTTCGCTTGTTGCGATGCGAGAATGTGATTCAATGGACGAGGAGTATACGTACGGGTTTCTATGCCAACGGAATATACACATACAACCAAGGCTGCACGTGGACACTGTCACTGGATAGGGGTGAGTGATGAACGTACTTGTAAATGAATAGCTGCGTTCACGGCGCTGAAGCGTCGCAAGGCGATTAAATAATGCGGAAGGATGCGGACGGATCAACAATGTGCGTGTGCGGATTTCGGATGGGAAAAAAGCTCATCCGCTGATTTCTAATAGAAACATTAAAAATCAAAAAATCGCGGCCCTTGCGATTCACAAATCGCATTTTTTCAAATCGCGATTTCGGTTTAAAAACGATTAATCGTTCAGCCTTAATGTTAATTTGCCTGTTTTGTTTCCCAAATCCATCCTGGAATTGTGGATATCTAGAAAGCAGGGAAAGACACAGAGGCAGAGTGCAATGACTGCCTTCAAGACAAATTTATCTTGTGTTGTGTTATAGTGCACTAAGTTGCACACTTGCCCGATCGGGCAACCAGGTAGCAGTCTTCACTTGCCCCACCATTTTTTTTTTACTTGCCCCGGGCAAGCGGGCAAGTGTTAGTGTCAAGCCCTGGTTGTGCACAAAAGAAAAACATGTCGCTTCCAGTGTTGTTGTTTTTTTTTAGAATATTTTGATTTAGTCTTTTCAATAAGGCATATTGAGACTTTTGTATGTATGTATTTTTAGTCTAGTCTTAGTCAAAGAAATGTCAAAAACCTTAGTCGACTTAGGGCTCCATTTTTGTTACATGCTAATTTCCTTATCCCTTTTTTACTATTTTTAAAAACTTTTGGGAGTAGTTCAATGTGTTGTGAGTGTAGACTAGCCATTTTTTAATAGTTCAAAAAGACATAGAAGTTAGGGGATAAGGGGTTTAGCGGTGACGAAAATCTAGGCCTTAGTCTTTAGTCTTCGTCTTAGTCGACAAAAACACTGGACTTGCTTCATGACTGAATTGTGTTTTTGGCAATAAATATTGGAGCACACAAAAAAAGGTTTTGCTAACTGAAACTGCTCATGTGAGAGAGGGCAAATAAGTTACCGGTAGATATAAAAATAAATCACTTGAGAATGGCCGGTATGAAAATTTTAAAAAAGAATATTCTATGGGCAAAATATGATATGCTTAATCATTTTACAGAATAAAGATAAAAATAAATGTTCCAATTCTACCTTGCTCAGGCGATACAGGTCCAGGATTTTCCTCTCGACGTGAGGAAAGCGGATCTTGGAGCCCTGCAGCTCCCAGAACTTGGCGATCTGATCTAGGAAGTTGAGCTTGACCCGCGTGAGTGCCTGTAGGTGCAAAGGAAGATGGCACAAGAGAATAAAGTTAGGGCACACTGTGAACATCTGTTGCAAAAAAAAAGTTAAACTTTTTATTTCAAACTTTGGTTAATCCCTCAGTTTAACCCATTGTTGTCCTGACTACAATTTACAATTACAATTTACAAATTAGGCATTTAGAAGACGCTCTTGATCCTTACAATGGTGAAAAGTTTACAATTTAATCAGGATTTACAATACATTTTACAACATGCAATGAAGCGCTAAAAACATTGTAATACATTAGGCAAACTATATAAGTCATTGCAGCAGGTACTGTGGGTTGGTATGTAATACAAGTGCTATGGGCTGAGATGGAGTCTGAAGAGGTGTGTTTTCAGACTGCGGCGGAAGATAGGTAGTGAGTCTGTGGTTCTGATTGCGGTGGGAAGTGCATTCCATAGTTTGGGAGCCAGGAGGGAGAAGAGCTTGGGGCGCGTGGAGCGTTGTCCAGGCGTTTTAGTGAGGCTACTGCCAGCTTCCCAGTGTCGGCTGATCGGAGTGCACGGGAGGGCTTGTAGGGTTTTATGAGGCCACTGAGGTAAGGTGCAGTCAAACCTTTGGTTGCTTTGAATGCAAGCGTGAAAGTTTTGAACACTGTGCGTGCAGCGACTGGGAGCCAAACTAGACTAAATTCTAGATTCTAGTTTCTGATGAGACTAATTTCTGACACTAGATTCTAGTTTCTGACACTAGATTCTAGTTTTTGAGGCTACATTGTAGTTTTTGAACTAGATTGGAGTTCCTGATGCTAGACTCTAGTTTCTGATTCTAGATTATAGTTCCCGACACTATAGATTCTAGTTTTTTGGTGCTAGATTTTTGTCACTCGATTCTAGTTTCTGACAATGGATTCTAGTTTTTCGTGGGGGGGGGGGGGGGTATTCAAAGATTTGCACCACATTTTCACGATTTTTCTAAAATAGCAGAGATACAAGCTCATGAAAAATAGATCTACAAGCTCATAGCGCGCCACCCGGTGGCACGCTATGAGCTTGTAGATCTATTTTTCAATAGCTAAAACGTAATGCTTAGAACACCAAAACGCGTTCAGTAGTTTAAAAAAGATGTCTTTCGACGATTGTACTACACCGATAACGCGATAACCACTGTGATCATGTGGAAACACCATCGCTCCCAACTTTGGTGCGTGTCACTTGAACGCTGACATTTACCAAGTGATGTGGCCCAACAGGACTCCAAACAATCACTGTAAAAATGCCACGACTCACGACACACGCCACTAATCATTTTAGATACCACGAGTCCAGGTGTACTGTAGACCAAACCTAACAATTATGAATATAGGATAGAGCCCGACCGATGCCATATTTTTGTGGCCGATGCCGATACCGATTTTTGGAAAAAACTGCACCGATGTTACCGATGTTTGGGACCGATGTATAATAATGAATTAAAATAATTAAAAATACATTTGAAAAACTTCTAAACGTCAAATTTATTCTCTCTTTCAAGTAAACAATAGAATACGACATTGACATCATTTACTTTTGTGAAATAATTCCATTTGCTGTGTTTCTTTTTCTGTTCCAGGCAAATATCGGCTGATATATCGGCCGATGTTACCGATATATGGGCAGATTTTACCGATATAATGGCCGATGTATCCACCGATATATCGGTACGAATATCACCGATACCGATGCCGATATATCGGTATCGATATCGGCCGATATATCGGTACGACAGATATATTGGTCGGGCTCTAATATAGGATTCATTCGGGCGGCTGGTTAAACTCACCTCAAGTTCATTGAGTCGTTGGACTCTGGGGGTGAAGTGGAAGTTGCGTACATCACAGGCAAACGGAGGCTGCCAGTCCTAATGCAGGAGCAAGACATGATTATTAGCTTTTTTTTTACTCTCGGAAGCAAATCACTTGCATTCACCACCATTAACTTAACTAGGAAGAAAGGACGAAAATAGAAATAGGGACCCTGACTTTTACCACTTTCTTATTTTCACAAATACATACAAATGTCTTTGGTTGAAGCAGTGCCTGACTGTATGTTATTCACAGTATTATTTTCACCAACAAATATGAATATTTAGCATTTCTCATATTCAGAAAATAATCTTTAACAGAGTTGAATTGGTGACAGACAACAAAGATTTGTTGTAAAGCAGTCAATCTGTTGCATTTTCAAAGAAAGCCACTTATATTCATCATAGTTCCTCACATTTGTGAAAGGCTCAAGGGCAAAACAAGCACACATTTCTTTCGCAGCACAACTGTGGTTTAATACAGTCAGGAGTAAATGTTTTGCCTGGTGATAACACACATTTGTGTTAAAGTAGGACGACTCAAACGTTACAAGTCGCAAAAAAAGCAACTATAAAGTTCTACTCCGTCTCTGTTTATTGCATGTCTCACCATTAACCCAAAAGCCATATACTATCAGAGTCAACCAGGGCCTTTATTTATTTGCAGGGCCGGATCTAGAGTGGGGCAGGGGTGGGCACGTTTGGGTGTGCACCCAAACGTCCATCCTGCCCACCCAATGAAAGGTAATCAGTGGTTTTCAACCAGTGGTCAGAGAACCACTAGTGGTCCTTGAAGTTGGTTAACCAGATGTAACTCTTTGAGAGTGTAAAAATGAAACCAAATGGACCCTTGCGGGTCCATTTGGTTTCATGTTTACACTCTCAAGAGTTAAAATATTCACTATCTGGATTAGCCCAAGTCTACACACCTAGAGAATGTAGAAGGTTAATGGTCATTTTCATCTGTATGTTTGACCGTTTTGTTTCCCAAATACAGCCTGGAATTGTGGACAAAAGCAAAAGATTTTTTTTTTTTGTTTTGGGGTCTGTTGGGCTAAAATGTACTCAAATTGTGGTCCGTGGCTCAAATGCCGAATAAATAGTGGGCCCTGGTGTCAAAAAGGTTGAAAACCACTGCTTAATATAAAAACTTTGGAGTTGCCCGCCCTAGTATGCCTGGCTAAATCCAGCCCTGTTTATTTGTCTCTTAGGACTAAACGGTAAACAAAAACCAATAACTCGATTTAGAATTCCAACAGACTTGCTGTCTGTAAGATTGCTTTTCATTGTGGTGCCATAAATGAAGAGCGATTCAAAATAACAGCAAGATTTTGAAGGTGATGGATTTAAGCCTCACTTGACCTCTATTATTATTAGTGCAATGGCCATTAACGTCGCTAACGCAAAATGCACATGCAGGCCCAAAAATGGCATGATGATGCAGTTAGAAAACAAAACCACCGAAAAGTGGAGTTCTTTGATAATAATCAGAGGATGTTTTTACTATTGATCACTCCCAAGTTTTTACCTCTGGGGGTCGGATCTTGCAGATGCCCGTTTTCTCTGCAATGGGTCGGATCTTGTTGATAAATCCGAGCGGGTCCGAGAATTCCTCCCAGCTGGGTTCGAAAACGGGACATTCTGGAGGGGGGACGAATTCTGCAAATCCAGACATGATGATGATGTCGTGTGGATGTTGCACACCCCCTCCCAGACACTTCTTCCTCCCCTCTTCTCACTGAGTATTGTTATTGTTTGATAATGTTACAGAGTTGTGATGGGTCGAGAGTCATGTCAGCAGTCCATTATTCTTCTCTGGATTGTTCTCCTTTTTTCTCCCTTGAGAACTTCGTCTCAGCGTGATGCTGATGGTGCTTTATGGTTCTTCCATCTCATAAACAGACATTTCTCGGTGAAGCGTCCAAAAAGAAGGGACAAAAAAATACATATATTAATGTGGACGGTCAAGTTAAATGAACGGATGATGACAAATCTAAATGTTTAGTTAGTCCGTCAGCCCGGAAGCCTAGGGCCTCGCCGGAAAAGTGTTGATCCACCACTCCCCTGTTGAATGACACAGGACCCGGCCCTGGAAGCCATCATCACACCGCAAACACGATCCTTCAGCTCAACTCGCACAAATGCATTGCAAATTAACACGCGATCCCACCGCCTTAAAATGAAAATGACAACACAGTTGTTCTGTCCGGGGTCTGTCACAACAGGTCTAGTTATTATCCGCTTATTATTATTATTATTATGATCTGCGACACGTCACGCCAGCAGACCAACAAACAGCATCGACCAGCGTTTCACTACAACGATGCACTGATTCGTTTTATCTTAAATACTGAGTGGAAGAGTAGGTTGAGGGGGATCTTTCCTTCCGCGTTCTGATCATTGAAGCTCCTCAAGTGTGTGCATGATGCCATTAGTCTGGTGATGATGATGATGCAGAAGAACTGGTAGTACGAATCAAGTAGTTTATACAAGCTTAAAATGCACTGTGTTGTTGTGTCCATTCACTCATTCATTGACGCTAACGCAGTGAGCTCCCGGGTCTGGTTCACCGGGGATGGGGGGTCGCTGCGCAGCTCCCCACAGCCGTGTCGTCGTTCCAAACCTGGGTTGTTGTCCAAAGAGACTAAACCATATGGTTAAAACACAACGCAAAGTGAAACGGCCCTCATATAGGCCTCCATTTTCGTTTGCAGAGCTAGCGTACGTTCACTAGCTAGCCCCCCCATCAGTCAAGAAGACTAGGTCCAGTGTAAAGTGACCAAGCAGTTACGCCAACTCCGTTCCACTTGGCGAGGCTTCAAGTCCAGCCGCGGCTCTCTCCTACTTCTATTGGGATGGGGACAACCCGGGCGATACACGAACCGCGTTGACCAGGCCGCTTTCTGCCCCCTTCAATGTCGCAACTCCTCTACTACAAAGTGACTAGCGTGCGCTGCCAACGCTAGCCCAGGTTAGATTCCTGGAGGAGTAGATGTTTGTTTGTTTTTTATCCCACAGCAGGCTGAAGTCTTCTTGCAGAAGGACGGCGAGGAGTGTGTGACGCCGCTCGTATAACCTTCCGGGCAGCTTGTGTTTGTCTTGTTGGTTATTTTTTTACAGTCTATGGTTTAAAAAAAAAGTTATTTGCAGTTAGCATGTTGCTGCTAGCATTACCACCAGACCGCACGACCGCCGCTCAATAACAATGTGTTCCTCCGCCACTTTCACTTCCGCCTCCCCGGACTAGAGGCAGATCCAGCGTTGCCAACTTGGCACATTTGTCGCTATATTTAGTTTTTATTTTTATTATTTATTTATTTATTTATTTATTTATTTATTTATTTAATTAATTTTATTTAATTTTATTTTATTTTTTTATTTTTTTTCCAGACCCCCCTAGCCAAAATTAGTGGAAAAACTCCTGGCGGAAAATCTAGTGCTTTTTTGCTGGTGAGTTGGGGCGGAATTGGTTGACAGGCGCCAGAGATAAAACCCTCGTTTTTCATCATTTTTACTCCTATGACAGTGGTTTTCAACCAGTGGACAGCTGGTTAACCAGCATAGAGCATTCTAGTGCATTTTGGAAGTGCCACTAGTGCATTTGGATTTTTGCGGTTGGCAACACTGGGCAGATCTCGATCTCTGCCTCCAACCTGATCTGAATGGAAAATGTGTTTAATATTTGGTTCGGAGTTCCAGGGTGTAACGGACCCACTTGGGGTGGTTAAAATGGTTACAATGTTTTTGTCCTCAAAGCTTTTATTTTGAAATGGTTTCCTGTCCAAATGTCAGTCTTGGGCCTTATTCTGACTGTCTTTCACAAACTGGGGCTGATTACTGGGATCAAGATCACCTGTTATGTCACCCAGTATGGGGGAAGGCATTATAAAGCTCACTTGTCCACCACAATGGGAGAGGAACAGATATTGCCCTGAGAAGGAACGGATGTTGCCATGAGAAGGAACTGAAAATATGAAGTTTGTTTGTTTGAGAAAAGAAGGACCAATGTGGTCAGACTCTAAAGGAAGGACGGATAACCAAACAAGCCAAACTGCTTTGCACATGCCACTTTAGCGCCGAGCTGGAAGGGGGAAAAAGGTGATGCTTTTATTGTTGGTTAATCTTGTATTATCACTGGATATTGGTACTTGATCATTCTTGTCTGAGGGTTATTTTATTGCATTTTGATTATTAAATATTGTAAAACTAATTGATTATGTGAAATGTGTAATACTTAATGGATTATGTAAAATGTATTATGCTTATGAATTGTTGTATTTATGTGTCCTATATGATGTTCTTTTGCCAGTTTCTACGTTGGGTTCTGAATAAAGAGAGATGTCAAACTCATCAGTCGGCTTTACCCGATTATTGTCCAGCCGGTCCGCTACAGTAGAAACTTTGACCAAAGAGCCTGCTGTCTTCTACAACTCTTCACCACTCAACTATACTGGAGGCCTGCTTCGCATCGGACAGCCAAGATATCTGGTGAACAGTTACATTAACACAAACTCTACAACTGCATGACCGATATGCCAAGAGGATTAAGACCAAGGATCATAGGGAAACTGAACATGTCTGGACATATTGCAGGGGTTTTTGAATTTAATTTCAGTCATTGGCTTACATGCAGGTTTGTTTTTTACTGTGAGAACGTAATACAGTGATTTAAGGTCCATGTTTTTTGTTGTGTTTTATTTGTGTAGTCAAGGCCTATATATAGCCAAACGTTTACATTTTATTTGAAATCTAATCCAAAATGGCAGAGCTTAACATGATGGTGAATGAGCCAGATGACACAGATTTAGAATTTGAGAATAATGTAAAGAGACTTCTATCTATGTATGACCAGTGGAAGGCTATTGCACGAATCGCAAAGAAACAGTTAAAGGCCAACATTGATGAGAGCGAGCCAGGACTTGTCCTGGACACTTTGGTTATGTGTAAAGATATTTCAAAACTCTATTCTGACATCTATAAACATGAAACCCCAGATGATGATGTAAGACGAAGAGTAGATGCTTGTAAATTTATATCAAAGGACATTTTTGAAATTGTCTATGAAGGAGTTGTTGAAAATGAATTTGGAACAGGATTGCAGGATCGTTTTTATGAACTGCTTGGCCACGATCCTTTTCACTCTGTTTTTGGTGTTTCATCACTAGTCCATACCAAGAAGACTAGTGTTCACTCTGCATCTGTGGCAGCAGTAGAGCTTGCCAGGAAGAGGCAAGGGATGAGCTGGACGGAGCAGGTTGAAGCTGAGAGGAAGGAGCAGGAGAACTGGACGGAGCAGGTTGAAGCTGAGAGGAAGGAGCAGGAGAACTGGACGGAGCAGGTTGAAGCTGAGAGGAAGGAGCAGGAGAACTCGACGGAGCAGGCTGAAGCTGAGAGGAAGGAGCAGAGGAACAGGATGGAGCAAACTGAAGGAGCAGATATGGAAACTTGAAGAGCAGCAGGAGATTGCTCTGGGAGCCCAGGGATCTGACAAAGTGAGTGCACCTCAAGCTAAGTGGGAGGTCTGCAGCCAGGCTATCCTAGAGGAGGCCGTCATCCTGGCTGACTGCCGTCCTAACACTGTCCACAAGGAAGGATTTGTGGTAATTTGGGAGGAGATTCCTGTGGAGGAGTTTCTTCCATCCATCCCAATTGAGACCAGTCAAGGACATGAAATGAAGAATGAGATGGCAGTGTGTGATGTGTTTCAGTTTGCCACTATGCAGTTATGTAAAGAATTGGAGCTAATAATGGGCAACAGAATTGCACTGCTATCCAACAAAGCATGTCCCATCAAGGCCTTTGATGAGGGTGGCCCACTTAAGGTGGGAGAAAGACTGCACGCCCCATTCCTGCCAATTATTTTACAACTTTTGAATGAGTATGGGGTCACGTAATTTTATCTAAAATCATTTGATTTATGCAACCTGTTTTTAAATCATAATGATTTTGGTGGGAGTGTAACGGACCCACTTGGGTGGTTAAAATGGTCACAATGTTTTTGTCCTCAAAGCTTTTATTTTGAAATGGTTTCCTGTCCAAATGTCAGTCTTGGGCCTTATTCTGACTGTCTTTCACAAACTGGGGCTGATTACTGGGATCAAGATCACCTGTTATGTCACCCAGTATGGGGGAAGGCATTATAAAGCTCACTTGTCCACCACAATGGGAGAGGAACAGATATTGCCCTGAGAAGGAACGGATGTTGCCATGAGAAGGAACTGAAAATATGAAGTTTGTTTGAGAAAAGAAGGACCAATGTGGTCAGACTCTAAAGGAAGGACGGATAACCAAACAAGCCAAACTACCACTTTAGCGCCGAGCTGGAAGGGGGAAAAAGGTGATGCTTTTATTGTTGGTTAATCTTGTATTATCACAGAGTATTTATATTTGATCATTGTTGTCTGAGGGTTATTTTATTGCATTTTGATTATTAAATATTGTAAAACTAATTGATTATGTGAAATGAGTTATACTTAATGGATTATGTGAAATGTTTATGCTTATGAATTGTTGTATTTATGTGTCCTATATGATGTTCTTTTGCCAGTTTCTACGTTGGGTTCTGAATAAAGAGAGATGTCAAACTCATCAGTCGGCTTTACCCGATTATTGTCCAGCCGGTCCGCTACACAGGGGGTCCCAGGCCTAATGATCATTTGGAACCAAATGGACTCTTATGGGTCTATAATTGTGAGGTCCATTTGTACACATGATTAACATAACATTGATTTCACAATATAAATTATTGAGGGAAGTAGAATGTTATGTTTGAGCAAAAATGTTTTCTGGGACTTGTCATTTACTTTTAAACCCAATTTCTAATTAGGGCATACACGTCTGCATGGTGCTATACGGGTTATACTATACCTGCTGGTCTCTGTCACTTTCCCCCACTGTAGAGTGTGTGCATGTGCACATGTTGTCACCGGGGCGGTGACAACGTGTAGGGAGGATTAAATTAAGTGAAATCTAGCATTAACTGAAAAGTACATAGAATAGTAGGATATGCATTCCGAGTTAGTCCACTCTGACTCGAAACACTGAGGATTGTGCTGTGTGTATAATTTTGAAATGATCAACTGTAAATGTTGTTAGGCCTATTCAAAATAGAAAATATGAATTGTTCTGTTGCATAATTGCATTAGTAATGAAATGATCCCAAAACTATCTTCAATACAATGTGTTAAAAGTTAAAAATATCAGCCAGAGACAGAATGCCAGAGACATTGCGTTCAGTAACAGTAACATTCCCGGTCGGGTCATACCAAAGACTCTAAAAAATGGGACCCAATGCCTCCCTGCTTGGCACTCAGCATCAAAGGGATGGATTGGGGGTCAAAATCAGCTAATGATTCCCGAGCGCGGCAAGCCGCAGCTCACCGCTCCTTGGAGCTCACCACTCCAAGTGATGGGTTAAAAGCGGAGGTCCAATTTCGCTGCGGTAACGTAGTGACAAATCATGCGACTTTGACTTTGCGTTTAACACAAAGTCAGTATTTGACTTTTCAAAGTCATTTTTTGCAAGACAAAAGTAAAACAGCGCAACCCTCTTCAGAAAGTCACTATTTGACTCAAGTCAAACACTGACTTTGTCCATTGTCCTGTGTGGGGTCTGGAAAAAAGTCAATATTTGTTTGACTTTTTGCATAATGATAAAGTTCTGAAGGTTTTAGCCTCGTGGTGTGAACTATAGAAGACGTCACTACACATGGTTTACCAGTAGGCGGCAGCATCGTACAATATTTCTGCACCCTGTGTGACCAGAGCATAGACAGCATAGATAGACACTAGGCAGAGTTCCGCAAACTGCGTTCACTTCATGGGGCCAGTCCAATGGCGGCTCTTCCATACGTTATAGAGCTGCGCAGTGACGTCACCGCCCCGGTTCCGGAAGTCTTTTCCCAATTCATTTTTCTCATAGACTTTTCGAAAATAATTTATATCAAGACGAATACGCCGCGGACAAAGCCAACTCGAGTCGTGACGAATCATGATGACACACACAAACTTTTGGGACAATAAAATAATTTCTAAGATGAAAAACGAAACAAAAAGTGTTGTATCATGCCGTTTTCTACTTCTTCCCAATTATATATTATATGACGATATTGTGTTTGTTGTCATGATTTGTCACGACCTGAGTTGGCTTTGGCCGCGGCGTAATCGTCTTGATATAAATTATTTTCGAAAAGTCTATGAGAAAAATGAATGGGGAAAAGACTTCCGGAACCGGGGCGGTGACGTCACTGCGCAGCTCTATAGACTTCTATTGAACAGTGACAAGCATATATATAGTGACAACCGGAAGTTACTAAATGCATTGGAGTCTATAGGCTCGCGCGAGTGTAGTATACTCTATGGCTCTGGTGTAGGCTACTGTGTGTGTGTGTGTGTGTGTGTGTGTGTGTGTGTGTGTGTGTGTGTGTGTGTGTGTGTGTGTGTGTGTGTGTGTGTGTGTGTGTGTGTGTGTGTGTGTGTGTGTGTGTGTGTGTGTGTGTGAGAGAGAGAGAGAGAGAGTAACCTTTGTTGCCTATATGGGAAGGAAGGGTTGCTTACTGATTGATTGATTGATTGATTGATTGATTGATTGATTGATTGATTGATTGATTGATTGATTGATTGATTGATTGATTGATTGTGATTCATTCATTCTGGCAGTTTTAAACAACTTGTTCATAATTGGGCTTTCCATTGTCGTTCATTGTAGGCTACTCTGTTCATTATCATGACATAAAATACATATAGGTCTAAGCATAGGAGCATGGGAGTTTTATCTGTCAGTGAAAAGGGGTCAGCAGAAGAGACAGAGACGGCCCGTTTATTGGCTTGGGTTTCACACAGCAGACCACCTGTGGAGTTTGGCGGTGTAGAGTAACAGCCTTTTTCTCAGACAGAGTACGGTTATGCCCAGGGCCGGATTTAGCCAGCCCTACTAGGGTGGGCTGGAAGAATGGCAGATTGGGCACCTCCAAAGTTTTTCATATGAAACAATGGTTTTCAAGCCACTATTTATTTGGCATTTGAGCCACGGACACCATTTGATGACATTTTAGCCCCACAGATCCCCAAAACTAAAGATTTGTTTTTATGTTTGTCTGTTGGGAAACCAAACAGTCAAACATACAGATCATAATGACCATTAATCTTCTACATTCTCTAGTTGTGTAGACTTGGGCTAATTTACATGATAAATATTTTAACTCTTGAGAGTGTAAAAAATGAAACCAAATGGACCCGCAAGGGTCCATTTGGTTTCATTTTTACACTCTCAAAGAGTTACATCTGGTGCAACTTTCCACCATTTAACCTGGGGACCACCTGGAACTCTCTAAAGGACCACTGGCGGTCCCCGGACCACTGGTTGATGAAAACCACTGATATTACCTTTAATTGGGTGGGCAGGATATGTACATTTGGGTGGGCACTGCCCACCCTAGATCTGGCCCTGGTTATGCCTAGAACAACTCGGCCACCATCTTTTTCTTTTACCAGTTTGGATTTTTTGGGGGGCCAAAATGAACAGACCATGCATAGCTGTGAGTGACTCAGTGTACGTTACACTACGGCTGATTAGTTTTCAAAATCATAGCAGCGTGGCGACTCGCCATACAAATGGCTCTCTGTTCACAAAGCAGCGCCGCCGTGGCATGACATTGTAGAAAACAGCTGATGGTGTGACGGTCACAGTTGATCAGAGAAGGGACAACCACATGTCTCCTCTCTCTCTCTGCTGGTTGTGCTTCAACTCTAGTGACCGTGCTGCGGTCACTAGGTATTTGTTTCTGCAGTGTTTTCTCAAGACGACATAGACAATATTTGAGGCATGCGTCGCATTTCCCTGGCTTGAATTCAGAGGCGTTTTTGCCATTAGGCAGACTATAGGCAGTCACCTGGGGCGCCATGAGTGGAGGGCGGGCACCAGGGCGACCACCAGACATGCTTTAAAAGGATCACAGGCTAATAATCCTCAAATGGATAAATACATTATACATGTCCTCTATAACTAGAATTGAACATTTAAAACACACATAATATGTTCTTTAGTTTAAAAAATAGTTCATATTTTTATCCTTTGGGGGGCGCCATTTTACTGTGCCTGTCATAGGTCTGACGTCACAGGAGATTTTCCCCCCAGGGCTCCAGGGAAAATCTTGCCCGGGGGGGTCCAAATTGCGTAAAAATGCCACTGCTTGAATTGATCGAATCGAGCTTGATGTTTGTGGTCTTCAAAAGTACTGCAAAAGGTATGCATTTGCGCCACACATGCCAGGCCTGACCACAGCCATTTTGGCGTTTTGTCTATTGGGCAGAAGTTTGTTTTGTATGCTTCACTGTGATGTAACCTCATGTCACTTGGTGGGATGAAGTAGGCTAGTATGTTCAGGCCAGGGTATAAGGCCAAGCTTTTTCCCTGCGCACCTTCCCACCTACATGACTAAAAGTAGGCTATGTCCCAAGCATGGCCTGCTTGCTGTGCCCAAAAGTATGGCAGCTAAAAAACACAGAAGCAGCCTTTTTGCTTCTAGGCAATCTAGGCCTTAGGGCTCCATTTTCGTTAGGCCTACATGCTAAACCCCTTATTCTTTTTTGACTATTTTTAGAAACGTTTTGGAATATTTCAACATGTCAATCTATTAGCATGTTGTGAGCATGCATGGAGACTGGCCATTTGATTGAAAAATGTTTTTTAAATAGTATAAAAAGGCAAAGACGTTAAGGGACAAGGGGTTTAGCGGTGACAAAAATCTAGGCCTTCAGGCTCCATTTTCGTTACCGCTAAACCCCTTATCCCTTAACTTCTTTGCCTTTTAAACTATTAAAAACATTTTTCAGTAGTTCAAATGGCCAGTCTACAAGCTCACAACATGTTACTAGATCGACATGTTGAAATATTCCAAAAAGTGTTTCAAAATGGTAAAAAAAATAAATAAATAAGGGATTTGGGATAAGGGGTTTAGCATGTAACGAAAATGGAGCTCTTAATGCTCCATTTTCGTTACATGCTAAACCCCTTATGCCATATCCCTTATTTCATTTTCACTATTTTGAAAAACTTTTTTGGACTATTTCAACATGTCAATCTATTAACACGTTGTGAGCTAGTAGACTGGCCATTTGAACTACTGAGAAATGTTTTTTTTTAATAGTTTAAAAAGGCAAAGAAGTTAAGGGATAAGGGGTATAGCGGTAACGAAAATCTCACCCTAAGGGTGAGATTTTCGTTACATGCTAAACCCCTTATGCCATATCCCTTATTTCATTTTCACTATTTTGAAAAACTTTTTTGGACTATTTCAACATGTCAATCTATTAACACGTTGTGAGCTAGTAGACTGGCCATTTGAACTACTGAGAAATGTTTTTTTTAATAGTTTAAAAAGGCAAAGAAGTTAAGGGATAAGGGGTATAGCGGTAACGAAAATGGAGCCCTAAGGGTGAGATTTTCGTTACCGCTATACCCCTTATCCCTTAACTTCTTTGCCTTTTTAAACTATTAAAAAAAAAAACATTTCTCAGTAGTTCAAATGGCCAGTCTACTAGCTCACAACGTGTTAATAGATTGACATGTTGAAATAGTCCAAAAAAGTTTTTCAAAATAGTGAAAATGAAATAAGGGATATGGCATAAGGGGTTTAGCATGTAACGAAAATGGAGCTCTTAATGTTTTATGCTCTATCCTATGTCCTCACTGTGTTGCATCTTTAATGTTCTGCCTTTTTAATTTTATTTTTTATTACATTTTATTTTATTTTGCTATTTTTATTATTACCCCCCCCCCCCCCCCCCCCCCCCCCCCCCCCCCCCCCCCCCCCCACTAATATCCTATTGTTTATCAGGCACTGCAATGTTATATTGTTGGATGCCAAATCGAGCAGCCTCACCTCTCTCTACAAGTTACAATAAAATATGGACAGCCCAACAGTAAAAGTCACACTATTTTTTTATTTTCAAGATGAGCTAACACAGGGGTTTTCAACAGGTGGTCCGGAGACCACCAGTGGTCCTTGAGAGGGTTCCAGGTGGTCCCCAGCTAAGTTGTTTAACTCTTGAGAACGTGGTTTCATTTTTACACTCTCAAGAGTTAAAATATTCATCATGTGAATTAGTCCTAATCTACACAACTAGAACATTAATGGTCATGCACAGAAGCAAAGGAAATCTTTAGTTTTGGGGTCTGTGGGGCTGCAATGTCCTCAAATGGTGGTCCGTGGCTCAAATGCGGAATAAATGGTGGGCCCTGGGATGAAAAAGGTTGAAAAAGGTTGAAAACCCCTGAGCTAACAGGCACCACCTCATGGGTTTATTAGTACATAGTCCTTAAGACACCTCTGACTGGGGGGATATCCGATCTAGGCCAAAGGTATGGCAACCCCATCCCCCTTCTGGCTCCCACACTATGGAATGAACTCCCCATTGTAATTAGAACTGCAGACTCACTCCCAATCTTCTGACGGAATCTGAAGACTCATGTCTTCAGATTCGACCTCAGCTCATAGCTCTAGCCCAGTGGTTTTCAACCTTTTTCATCCCAGGGCCCACCATTTATTCAGCATTTGAGCCACGGACCACCAATTGAGGATATTTTTAGACCCACAGTCCCCAAAACTAAAGATTTATTTTGCTTCTGTCCATGACCATTAATTTTCTATTTGGGTAGATCTAGACTAATTCGCATGATGGATATTTTAACTCTTGAGAGTGTAAAAATGAAACCAAATGGACCCGCCAGGGTCCATTTGGTTTCATTTTTACATTCTCAAGAGTTACATTTGGATAAACAACTTAGCTGGGGACCACCTGGAACCCTCTCAAGGACCACTGGTGGTCCCCGGAGCAACTGTTGAAAACACCTGCTCTATAGCCTAAAAATGATATTTAGATAGCATGTTACAGTACGTAGCAATTATTGCTTTTCTTTGGATAGTCTACTGTTGGATGGATGATAAGCTCTTAGTTTACTTATCATCCTACATGACTATAACTATATTCATTCATGTACATTACTTAATGTACGCCACTCTGAATTAAAGGTAATACACGCAACTTTAGTGTGTACAAACGCTGGGTAACTTAACTGATTAATTGAGATTAATTAATCACAGAAACAATAACGCGATTAACAAAATTAACTCATTTTAATCGCCACACAAACCCAAAAACTAAAGATTTCTTTTGCTTTTGTCCACAATTCCAGGCTGGATTTCAGAAACAATGTTACAGTCAAACATACAGATCAAAATGACCATTAATCTTCTACATTTTCTAGTTGCGTAGAATTGGACTAATTCAGATGGTGAATATTTTAACTCTTGAGAGCGTAAACATGAAACCAAATGGACCCGCAAGGGTCCATTTGGTTTCATGTTTACGCTCTCAAAGAGTTACATCTGGTTAACCAACTTTTGATCTAGTTAACCAAATTTTGATCTGGTTAACCAACTTGCAGTGTCAACACAGTTTTGATTAAGAAAAACTCTCACATGCTACACGAGCCTGTTTTAATTGTCAAAAATGCTTCTTGGGTCAAATATTGGTATGTGATTAATTGAGATTAATTAATTACAAAGCTTCAAATTAATTAGATCAAAAATTTTAATCGAGTCCCACCCCTAGTACAAACGCTGCGTAAGGTAACAGATTTGTTTAAAAAAAGAATCCAACTCCACCTCACCTCATAATGGCTCATTATGAATCTGCTGGAGACTACTATTACCTTTAAGTAAATTGGATTTATTTATTGGTTAAACACACGAGAGTGTATGTGATCTCTATTTCTAACGATCTCTTCTCTAATTCTAATTAAGAGTGTCTGCTAAATGCCTGCAGCATTCTATATCAGGGGTTTTCAACAGGTGGTCCAGGGACCACCAGTGGTCCCTGAGAGGGTTCCAGGTGGTCCCCAGCTAAGTTGGTTAACCAGGTGTAACTCTTGAGAACGTAAAAATGAAACCAAATGGACCCGCAAGGGTCCATTTGGTTTCATTTTTACGTTCTCAAGAGTTAAAATATGCATCGTGTGAATTAGTCCAAGTCTACACAACTAGAAGATGGACAAAAGCAAAATAAATCTTTAGTTTTGGGGTCTGTGGGGCTAAAATGTCCTCAAGTGGTGGTCCGTGGCTCAAATGCTGAATAAATGGTGGGCCCTGCCATCAAAAAGGTTGAAAACCCTGTTCTATATTGTAGACAAGTTGAGTTGATCCCAGCCTGCAGTGGTGATGTCTTGTTCTTGGTTAACACGGCTGTATGTGAGACATACAGAGCCTCGGCGTGTCAACTCTCACACCATGAGAGTTGACAATCGCTGAAAGACGTGCATTGTGGATGTCGTCACCACAGCTATACTTAGGAGGTGACCTAAGAACATCCCCCAAGCTGTCTTGACTTATTGTTTTACGGGTACAGTGCAGTGGGTGACAGGGGCGGATCTAGACATGAGCATGCCCCCCCCCCCCTGCCCCCCTAAATACCCAGTCTGCCCCCCCAAACACAATGCCATGCAAACAACATCCCAAGTGCTTATATTTAAAATGATTTGAAACACTACTGCTACTGCTACTAACTGACTACAGCTGTGTCACCACTAAACTAGCCTGGTCTAGCCCTCAATGATTTTGGCCTTGGGGGGGCGGGGTGCCGTGGGATCCACACGGCAGATCGAGCTGATCTGATTTGATCTCACGAACGTGTCGTCATCCCCGGCCCCTCCCCCTAGCGCCCGTCGAGGCTACCACTAAACCAACAGCATTTCATCATTGAAAACAGAAAACTCTCTGAGTCAGACCTTTAGCTTTATGCATGCTGCGTGTCTGTTGCAACTTCAACAACAACTGATGTTATTATTGATGCTAAAGTCCTGTAACCCAAAATGGTATGGGGGCGGCTTCATCGCCCGTGTCGCTTCGCGCCACGGGCGATGAAGCCGCCCCCATACCATTTTCTCTTGCCCCTCCAACATGTTCTCCTGCCCCCCCAAATGGGACATGTTACATCCGCCCCTGGTGGGTGACTGTCTGTGTGTATAGAGCCTAAGCTACTGCATACACAGGTTTAAGCCTGAGCTTCAGTGACTTCCAAAACTTTAAAATGAAAGTTGAATTACCCAGGGGGCAAAGGGGGGTGTGCTGCATTTGCCATAACATAAAAGGTTGTCCACCAGAAATATTATCTATGACCCAGTAGGATCACAACCTATATGGACAACCTATACCTATATGGTCAATTTTTTGCTGGAAACCCAATATGGCCGCTGCTATATTAGCCCCTATTAGATATAATGGGGGGTGAATAGGGCAAAATTTTAAACTTAGAGATATTTCCACGAAACTTAACAGGTTGATCAATTATGTAAATACAAACATTTTTTGTATTGGAACTTTTCATGAAATCCAATATGGCCGCCACAATATGGCGACCACAATATTAGCACAAAGAAATAAGGTTTTGGCTCTAACCTCTGAACCAAATGAGCTAAAAACACAAACTCTGTGTCTATTGAAGAGTTTCTGACCATGAAAGATTCATAGGAACAGCTATTTTTTATCATTGGGCATAGTGTACCCTTATTATGCATATTTACAAGATGGTTAGCTACAGGAAATAGTGATTTCACTCATTTCTAAAATGACTGTTGACTGATTTGGCAGCACATGCAAATGGTTGGTGTTCTCCAGATGTTTCTTGAAGGAGAGGGTCCTGTCCAGTGTAACGCCAAGATATATGGGGTGGGTACTGTTGGACAGTTTGTGATCATCCCCCGTGAGTGTCACGGGGGATGATCACAAACTGTCCAACAGCACGGTTCCTCAGGTGAAAGCAGCATAGTTGGGTTTTTGATGGGTTGGGTTTCAGGTGGTTGTTATTGTAGTAGCTTGACATTTCTTACAGGGCACTTTCTAGGGTGGATTCGATCTTCTGGAAGTCTGCTTGTTGCATGGTAATGCAGAGGTCATCGACATAGATGAAGTATTCTGGGGGTAGTGGCTGGTCTAAATATTGAAAAGGAGGGGCGAGCAGTGCCGAGCACACTTCCTTGTGGGAGGACATTCTTTTGGGCTTTCCATTTACTCCTCTGGTCATTTAGGTGGGCGTAGAAGCGTCTGTTGTTGAGAAGGGTTTTAATGACCTGGCACAGTTTCAGGTCACAAGTCATGTCCAGTGGTTTTCTGACCATGTTGTGGTGATCGTCGGTGTCATAGGCAGCAGTGAGATGAATGAAGTTATTTTCTTTTCTTCAAACCCATCCTCAATGTGTTGGTTGAGGTTGATTAACTGTCCTGCACAGGAGGTGCCAGGGCAGAAACCAGCTTGGTCTTTAGTCAGCATGGCGTCTATGATTGGGATGAGACGTTGGAGCAGCAGCCTCTCATAGAGCTTGTAGGTGATGCAGAGGAGGGAAATGGGCCGGTAGCTCTTTGGGGTCTTTGCCAGGTTTGGGGATTGCAACGACATTGGCCTTTCTCCAGACAGAAGGGATGGTTTTCTGTGCTAAGCATGTGTTCAGCATCTCTAGGAGCCACGACTTTGCGTTAGGTCTGAGGTGCTGTAACATTTTCACCAGTATGTCATCAATCCCTGCTCTTTTCCGGGTTTCAGCTTTCTGATTGCAGTTTCGAGTTCTTCTAAGTCGAAGGGTTTGGTGAGAGGGCTGGCTAATTGTGGTTGGTCTGATATCACTGTACGATGGTGTTCTCCTGTGGGTCGGCAGCGGTGTTGGTTATGACTGCTGGCCATCAACTGTGTTGCAACAGTTTGCTGTGACCTTTGTGATTATGGGTGGTGTAGTGTGGTCTGCTCAAAGACGACGGATTGTGGCCCATGCCTTCATGCTGCTGTTTGTCATGTTGGTGTTCTCTATCAGCTCATTCCAGACTTTCCTTCGTTCTTCCCCAACTTCACTGATCAGGGTCTCTCCAAGTTACATGGTGGTGGGGGAGAAAGGGTCCTTGTTGTACTCTTCATAGTAGCAGGCTGCTGGATATTTCTGATAAGCCAGGGATATACTGTGTCTGACATCATCTGGGTATGTGATGTCTGGCTGACCTTCTTACCAAGTCCTGTGAAGTTGGAGTAGTTATTGGGAAATATTGGTGTGTTAGATATGGACTGCTCTATCTCCTCTTGGAATGACAGCCAGTCAGTTTTCCGTAGGTTGAATCTCCTACGGAATGTGACAGTGGTTGCTTGGAGAGAGGATCTAACAGTGATGGCAATCGGCCGGTGCTGGGTGTGGGGCATATTGTCCAGAACTTCCTTCTCAGTTCTGGAATGTGAGGTCATTGCTTACACAGAGAAGGACTGGGTTGTATCCTTGCTTGTTATGGATTAGAGTCAGATGTTTGGGATCAAGCCAGGTTTCGACTTCATCTCCATCTTGCTGTGGTTGCTGTTCCCATAGCCCCATGATGTACTATGAGCATTGAAGTCGCGCATCTTTCTGGTAGTTTTGTGTGTAGAAAAGGGGTTGCAGGTGGTTCGTAGACTGATGTGACATCTGGATTTTGGATGGGTGACCGTGAAGGTTTCCATGTGCCCTTCTGTGATGTGGGTACAGACCTCCTCAATCTTGAGGTTTGGCCTGCTGAAAACAGCTGATCCATACTGTCTGTGTCGGATCTCAGCAACCAGTTTCATTCCAGCGATGGTGGGTCCAGCGATTTTGTGCATGGCCGATGTAGGTTTCCTGCATACAGAAACGATGGAAATCATTGCTAGTATCTCTGCCTTGTTTCTGGAGAAACCTTCTATGTTGATTGAGACGACTGACAGTGCAGGTCCAGAGTGGGGCAAGCATCTGTGACACTGTTGAGATGCAGCAGGCATCTTCATCTGTTGATTGCACATTATAGTTATACAGAGTTGTAGCCATACCGATATTGTCCCACTGCCAGTATTAGATTATGTCCTCTTGGATGTACAGTATATCTTATTCAAACCAACGTTTCCCAGGCTGCACCACAGGGAGGTTTCTGTATTTGCAGCCTGGAATGTTACTTGACCAGGTACTTCTTATTTGGTGTTTTAATTGATTAGAGAGATCACTAATAAGCACAGAACAAGTTTGACACGGATAATGTCAATCCAATCAGCTGTGCATGCCCAATTAAAGGAGAATTCCTCCCATTTTCAACATTTTACATGTCATTAATATACTTTATAGATGTTGTGTAGAGATAAGAAAAAGTTACCCCATAATGTTTTTCCTAGAATTGGAGTTTTGAGAAAAAACATTAACATGGTGAATTTTGACATGGTGAAGTATGATGATGATCATTTTTATACCTCCAATGTTATAGAATTGGGTGGAATTAAAGAGGAAGAGGTCAATTAAGAGGTCTGGATGAGCTCCCCCATCATGGATGAATATTAATATAAACAGTAGAACTAACCTAATCAACCTGCAGCTGGATGTAGATGTGTGTGGAAACATTCCAGCACACAGGGAAATTAGGGATAAAATTATTATATAGGTACACTTAAATTTGAAATATGGGCTATAGGACTATAGTCTGTTGTGGTCAGAGACACCACGTTTGTGTTTCTAGCTCATTTTGTTCAGAAATTAGAGTCAAACTATTTTCTAGGTGCTAATATTAAGTCGGCCATATTGTGGCGGCCATATTGGATTTCATGGAAAGTTCCAATACAAAAAATGTTTGTATTTACATAATTGATCAACCTGTGAAGTTTCGTGGAATTATCTCTCAGTTTAAAATTTTGCCCTATTCACCCTCCATTATAACTAATAGGGGCTAATATTGCGGCGGCCATATTGGGTTTCCAGCAAAAAATTGACGGGGTTGTCCATATAGGTTGTGATCCTACAGGGTCATAGATAATATTTCTGGTGGACAACCTTTTATGTTATGGCAAATGCAGGTTTGCCCCCTGAAAGTTGAATACTAATAATTTAAAAAACGTAGCCCAGATAATGTGATGAACAATTCGTGGAGTGTGACTATAGGCCTACGAAGTTTGGTGATAAAAGGATCCCTGAGTAATAAGACAAACATCACTTAAACATTATACTTTCCTATATAACTAAAATAAACAAATAAAAACACCTTTGGCATCTTATTTCTTTAATAAATAGAGAATATTTCACTTAACAGGAACTGCTCCTGTCGCAGGATGATGATGTCACATGAGCAGGTGTGGTCTAGCTCTATGCACGGCCCCAGATAGTGGCTCCAGGCTTGAAGCAACGATCCCTGGTGGCCAAGTTTGGTACTGCAGGCGGGTGGAATTCATGCACGAACGCCCCGAGAGCACGCACGCTCGTTTGCTTTGTGCACGTGGACAGGGCAGTTTGTTTTTAAGTTGTTTTCTGAATAAACCAGCGGTCCTCACGTCATATACTACCTCTCAAAACATAACGGATGTATTATATGACAGATAATAAGCTCAATGCAAACCCACAAGCTTGTTTTTTTATGCTTTTTGATGTTTTTTTCCTTTGCTCGTGCGCGACGGCGCTCGTTCATGGTTCCCATAATCCCTTGCTTCGGGCGCGTTCATGGAGAAATACTTCCGCATTTGACCACCAAATTTTGGTGGTCAAATGCGGAAATAGGCGCACTTCCGGCGGTCTTCCGGGTGCTTCAAAGCGCCAATGAGCAACTTGTATTGAAATGAACGGCAAGGGGGCGGGGCTATCACTCGAGTCCGTTCTCTGTTATTTTATTACTCTATGGCTCTACTTGAATATATGGACTGCATATGCTCATGTGACATCATCATCCTGCGACAGGAGCACCTCCTATTGAGTGAAAGATTCTCTATTTATGAAAGAAATAAAGTATTGAAGGTGTTTTTATTATCTCCATGTTTTATAGTTATAGAAGGGAAGGGGAGTATAGTGTTTTAAGGCATAGTTGTCCTATTAGCCAGGGATCGTTTTAACAAGCCTGGCGGTTACTGATATTAGCGAAGTAATAATCTCTCTACAGGTTGCCTACGGACTACGGGTTGCCAGGTTGACTCCAGACAGACACACAGACTGCCCCTCTTGGGCTAGACTCCTGTAGAGCCGTGCGATAGTAAAACACACCCATTAAACCTTTAACCTTGGCAACCTTTTGACCCGGTTCACCATTTGACCCTTTAACATCCACCTGCTGCAGGGGCAGAAGCGGCAGCTTTTTTGTTTACAATTTACATCATGGAGTTTCAATATTAATTGTGTAGCTTATGCATAATATAAATATATATATATATATATATATATATATATATATATATATATATATATATATATATATATATATATATAATATATATATATATATATATATATATATATATATATATATATATATATATATATGCACACACACACTGTATATATTGACTTAATCCATTATTGGAGGTCTTGCAATTTGATCTCTCTCTCACATGCACTCACACACATTGACAAAGGGCATGACGTGTAATCGCATACCGCAGTAATTGCACTAGTACATTATCTACTACATCCACACATATAAAGCCCAGCAGCACACACCAATATGATTCACACAGAGAGAGATATTGCAGCTATCTGCGCTTTGATGCGGGATCCTTTGTGCACGTTGCAACTTGCGACTGACATTAAGTGTTTCATGAACAAATGAGATAAACCTGAATAGCCTTGTGAGTGCTTCCTCTAGAAAGGATGCATTAGGCCCAGAGCCATGAAGAGCATGCCTGTGTTGTTGTCTGCATCGGTCTCTCTGCGTGTTTCACTGTTCTGACCAGAAATGGAGATGATATTATAGAGCAGAGGATGTCAACATGTTGACAACACTGTGTGTGTGTGTGTGTGTGTGTGTGTGTGTGTGTGTGTGTGTGTGTGTGTGTGTGTGTGTGTGTGTGTGTGTGTGTGTGTGTGTGTGTGTGTGTGTGTGTGTGTGTGTGTGTGTGTGTGTGTGTGTGTGTGTGTGTGTGTGTGTGTGTGTGTGTGTGTGTGTGTGTGTGAGAGACATCAGACCAGAACCCTGCACTGCAGTATATTTCGAGGAGTGGAAATGACCTCACTCTTCCACTTCATTAGAAAAGGTCAGAGGTGCAGGAAAAGGTAAAACAGAAAACAGAAATGTGGGTAAATACAGCAACGGGCCCTAAAGTAAAACCATGTTCCTGTGATGCTGGTTCACGCTTGAGGCGCTGTGATAGAACTTTGTTACTGTATTTAATCTCATATTCTAAATAATATATAACGTATATGTGGTGATCAAGTTAATTCGGGCCCCGTCCAGAGCCCATGAGCAGGGGCTTTTGTGATAGGTCTGGACAACCACCATCCGTGTGGGGGGCGTGGAACAGGTGTGTCGAATTCAGGGGCGGATCTAGGCATATGCATGGGGGGGGGGGGGGGGCAATGCCCCCCTAAATGCCTAAATGTTTGCTTGCTTACTTGCCTAATACCTAAGTCCTATAACCGAAAATGGTATGGGTGTGGCTTCATCGCCCGTGTCGCTTCGAGCCACGGGCGATGAAGCCGCACCCATACCATTTTCTCCTGCCCCCCCCCCTCTCAATTAGGAAATGTTACATCCGCCCCTGATCGAATTTGAAGTCGGTGGGGTGAATGTTTCTCGAGTTACATAGATTTCACACGCACATGCACACACAATGACTTGGCTCATTTATGGATTGTACAGTATGGAGACCGCAATACTACCAAAAAATGCTCACATCTCGCCTTGAAGGTAGGGGAAGTGATTTCACTTTTGTCAGATATCACCCAATTTTTTTTTTCTGTTAAAATGCTCTATTATAAGGTGTGGAAACCATATATGGAGTTTCCCCCTCCCCCACGTTAGCAGAGGAGCTAATAAAAGTTCCCCAGGTGGTGGCGAATTCTCCTCCAATCAGGATCGAGCAGCAGGCTCACATAGTGTAGCTACTGTTTGGCGCCCCTAGTGCACCAGGCTGGAACTACAGGATGAATTTCAAATCATTTACCCTACCTTAACTGGCCCCAAGTTTATCTTATACCGTGCACATCCAATCCACAACATGGGTGAGGGAGGATTGATGGACGGTAAAAGGTGACTAAGTGCATAGCCCTTGTACCTCCATTACGCGATCCCCACTTTTAGACCATGCAACAGGATGACTGCTCCTCCCGTCCGTACGGCACCCTGGCCAGTGTTCCGATTGTCCTGACCTGTAGGGACACTTCTTCTTCTACCTTCTTTTCCCTCAAGCTGTGGAATGACTTCTGACCTCCCCTCTCAGTCAGGACTGCACCCTCTCATACTGACCTCTGTAGGGACTACACCTCACCTCGCGTTTCACTTCAATGAAGTCATTCTGGATAAGACTCTTGAGGCCTTCTACAGGAAGGGTCAGAGAAAGATGTTCTTCCTGAGGAGGCCCATAGATATATACTGTATATAAGAAAGCTATATGGCTTGAGGCAGAGCCTCTGAGGTCGTTCACAGCGGCCATCTTGTGAGAGGACTCAATACACTATGCTCTATGGCAGCCCAAACAAAAACAGCTATAACTCGCTCAAAACTTGACGGATTTACAAACGGATTGCATTATTATGAACGTTATCGACGTGGCTGTGATTTTTATAACGGCTCTACGTATGCGGACGTCTCTGACGTTTACAACAAAACCAATCTGTTTGAAAATTGGTTAAAAAATAAGCGAGTTATCGTCATTTAAAAAGTATATGCTCATAGACACAATGTTATGCTACACTCTCACAAGATGGCCGCCACATAACGACGTCACTCCCCATTGGCCAGCAGCGCAGGCGAGCCATCTAGCTTTCTGATATATCTATGAGGAGGTCCATGTGGGTCCTTCTGGAGGTCTCAACACGGCTGAAATTCGGGACCTAGGCCTAGTCTCCACACAGTGAGTGAAATGCCAGTCATTTTCATAATGCATAAATACACAGACAGAACAGAACTATTATTTTATTGAGAATTATTTTATATTTCAATGTGTATTCTTTTTCATGAAGCCAAAGGCCCCAGCGCTAATGTCTAGCATAGATTTTATGCCCAGGCCTAAAATGTCAGGGCGGGTCTGGTTTGGTCTGGTCGGGTTCGGGCAGAGTTTGAGACCTATAGATCCTTTTATGTGTGTAACAGGATGCTGCAGATGGCAGCAGGTCCTCTTGGCTGTGTCTCCTTTATCCAGAATGCTTTACAATGGATTTCACGTCCAGTCGTCCACTCAATCACACTATGGTGGAGGATGTCACCGGACACTAATATGAGAAGCACCTTCAGCCATCAGTGTAGCAGTTGCTACAACCTCTGTCATAATGACCTCCAAAGTCTAGTATCTAGTAGTGCATACCTGGGCATTATGTAGCCCGGGGGCCAAATGTGGCCCTTTGGCTGACTCTGACCGGCCCGTGAAAGGGTACTTTCAACCAGTGATCCAGGGACCACCCGTGGTCCTTGAGAGAGTTCCAGTTAAATATGGACAGTTGGTTAACCAGATGTAACTCTTTGAGAGCGTAAAAATGAAACCAAACCATTTGGTTTCATTTTCACACTCTCAAGAGTTAAAATATTCATCATCTGAATTAACCCAAGTCTACACAATCAGACAATGTAAAAGAATGGTCATTTCTGGTCTATGTTTGCTTGTTTTGTTTGTGAAATTAGCCTGATATTGTGGACAAAAGCCAAATAAGTCTTTTGTCATCAAATGGTAGTCCTCTGTGGGTCAAATACTGAATAAATAGAGGAGCCTGATGTCAAAATGGTTAGTCTTCTACTCTTACTTTTATCTTGAAATTAAATTAATATTACGCAGACTTTAGTTCAGGCTTTAGTCTTGGCCCTCCACAATATTTTATCTATCTCATTTGGCCCCTTGGGAGAAATAATTGCCCACCCCTGATCTAGTGGTTAAGATGTTGGACTTTCATGGGGGAGTCCCGGGTGTTACAGTGCTGCTGTGACCTGTGACCCGGATCGGATTTCCCCGTGGAAGGAGGTCAAAATTGAGTTGAGTGTAGCGGTGGCTACGGCCTCTGTCATGATGGTCTCCAAAGCCTCCTACGGATGTCCCTTTGGGCTAGTGGTTAAGATGTTGGACTTACATGCAGGGCTCCCAAGTTTGAATCCCAGTTTGAACACCAGCATAATTGCAAAAGAGAGGGTTACACATAATATAGCAGACTTACAAGGTTACGATCATATTGTGTGCTTGTAGATTGTGTGTTTTGCTATTTTCGCACAATACCATTGTAATATGTGTGTGATTAATTACACTTGTGTAATTGTGCATATTTCCGCATAATATATTGTATTGTGTGATTAATTCCAATTGTGTAATTGTGTCTCTGGTGTAACATTAGTGTATGAAAATAATAGAGCTGCAACTAACGATTATTTGCATAATGGATTAATTGGCCGATTATTTAAATGATTCATCAATTAATCTGATTATGACTCGTATTTAGCTATCACCTTATTCCACCCATTTTCATATTTTTTTTCTGAGAGCGTACAAATGGAACCAAATGGACCCTAGGGTCCATTTGTACGCTCTCAGAAAAAAAGGTCCTAAAAGAAAAAATCATTTACATGGTGAAACACTTGATAATGTCATCAAGCTGTGTTTCACCATGTTCATGATTTTTCTTTTTCTTTTTCAGACCTCCGTTTCTAGGAAACAGACAGGGTATCTATTTTATCATGACTGCACAGCATCTCTCTTAATTAATGACAGTAACGTGTTTAAAATGGGTGGAATTTGTTATACTTAACACTGGGAAAATTATGGACAAACCGATTAATCGATTACTCTAAATTGATTGATTGATTGATTCGTTGATTGGTGATTGGTTGATTGATTGCACAATTTAAACTATATATTTTTTTTTCTCTTTTTTTTCAGTCTCCCCTGGGAACCCAGCCGGTACCAATCGCAGCGCAGCAGCCTCCCAGGACATACTCTAATTTGACAGTGACTCCATTACCATTTCTATATTGTGAGACTGTTGATGTGTCCCCCGATTCGCGCCCAAATTGATTGATTTGATCCAGGGATGTGATGATAACCGAGAGACACCGGCAAGGGTAGACAGAGGTCGGTTGACGAAGAGAAGGAGGAGAAGATGGGGGGAGGAAGGAGTAGGCAGAAGGGATGGTTGCTAGTATTATGAGTAGAAAAAATAAACAAACAGAAGAATGAAACAGACATAGTCTGAGAAGAAAGAGAGGAAAGGAGGAGTGGAGGAGCTCTCCCTATCTATCTATTTATTTGTGAGCACAGCAGCGAGGAGGAGAGTGCCACGGGAGGAGCCGCGGTAGGCGCCATGTTGACCAAGAAAGCCCCCCAGTGCTCCGAGCTTACCACCGGTGAGTCCTGCCCTGTCCTCCCCGCCGCAGCCTTCACGCGGCCCGGCTACGCCGCTGCGGGACGCGCCGCTCTGTCTCTCCGAGTCTCGGTCGTTCGGGAACAAACCAGCCGAGCGTCTCGTCTCAGACTGTAGTCGCAGGGAGCTTTATTTTTTTTAGTTATGTGAATAATGACACCCTCCCTGTCCCTGACATTGCTAATAAACACACAGAATGGGTTCACGTCCCTTTGGAATTACGTCATTCTTGTTCAAAAATACGTCATATTTGTCGAGCAAAGCAACACGCTGGTGCTATGTAACAGAGCCAGTTTAGTAGAAGAGTTGCGACATTGAGGGGTCCGAAACTGTGCGCTGTTCATGCAGCCCCGAATAAAGTTGGAAATGTATTGTTTTCAGCGAGGGCAGCGCAAAAAAGAGCTATTGTATGCATGTTTCAACATGTCAAAGGAATTGTAGAATAACAATGTTACTGTACAAGAATGTTTATGTTGTGTAGTGTGTGCTATTAAAAACGATCTAAAATAAAGCGGTTTAAGAATTAAGATCATTAACGCTGGGCTGTTGCCTGCGACCAATGCCCGAGTCCAATGCATTTCTGCCTACTTCAGGTCCAGCACTTGTCCCTATTTGTTGTCCCTATTTTCTATTCAAGTTTAAGCAGAAGAGTCGCCATTGGACTGGCCCATGAAGTGGACGGAGTTGTCGTAACTCTTGTCTATACTCCACGGCTCTGCCATGTAATAATAACGTCAGTAATAAGCAGTCACACAGCACGTCTATCATTATATGAACGACGTGTAATCTATATGTTTACACGTTGCGTGTGTGTGTTTGTGTCAGTTAAAAATGTGCCCGTTCGGTGTGGTTTGGTGTGTTTTTAGCATTAGCAGCGTGCTAACGGGCCCTCTGTACAGAGCCTCGTAGCCTCCCTGTTTCCTGGAGGGGGTTGTTATTATGGTTGAGAGACCCTTCCCTTCTCAAGCTACACACACACACACACACACACACACACAGTTATTACAACTATAGCTCTCTGCTGTAATGGTGCATTAAAGTGGAACTCCATCCACTTTCAACATTTTAATGTCATTAATACACCTTTTAGAGATTTTGTGTGGACATGATTAAAAAAAAAGTTCCCCCAATTCTGTATTTCCTAACAATGGAGGTCTGAAAAATAAAAATCATTAACATGGTGAAATACATCTGATGACATCAAGATGTATTTCACCATGTTTATGATTTTTCTTTCAGACCCCCTTTTTCCTGAGAGGGTACAAACGGAACCAAATGGACCCGCTAGGGTCCACTTGGTTCACATTTGTATCTCGGCTCTCAGGATTTTTTTTTTTAATATGTGGAATTCCCCTTTAAGCCATTACAGCTATATGGACCATAGCTATAGTTATGCTCTGTAAAAGTGGTTACAATGTAAAAAAGGAAAAAAAGGGGGGTTCCTGCCTCGTACAGATGCCATTTAATGGGCATCCACACAGCCTAATGTAATGTCAAAACCTGGCTGAGAATCACTGTTAGAGCCCTCAAAAAAAAAAAAATCTCTTCTAGGGTTAAGCAGAATAAGCACTGCACTGAGAGCCCCATAATGTAATAATGCAAAATGCAATCACAGTAAATGGTGATGTAAAAATAAACAAAACAGGCACATGGTTAGGAGTGTGTTATGGAACCTTGGGTTGGGTCCTTTTCTAGCTCTAGAGCTCCTCCTCGCACAGTAAAGTACTTACTGTCTGTAATTAGTTTAACTTCGTTTAACTGTGAGTGCGTGCAGAGAGTGCACTGCAGATTCGAGGGTCCATTTGGTTAAATGTGTACAATGTCTGAGTCACAAATGGATGCAGATATCATATCCCAGTGTATGAACCTACAGTAAATCACCAGGGCCACAGTAGCTGTGTTTATTGTGTAGATATTTTAACAGAAAGGCACTGGGATCCTCCTGGGAAGACATTTTTGCAACACATTTTTGGAAAGCAAGCTTCCTGGCATTCCTATACTTGCCTCAGACTATGTGTTTATTGCTCCTGGGACAGTTTGTTTATGGAGTTCCTTCACTCAGTGTGTTTGTCTGTGTTTTTGTGGCCAATGGCAGATTCAGGGAGAACTTTCCTGGCTTCAGTACAGAGGATTTTTATTTTTAGAGTCTCTTTTAAGTGATTTCTGTCAGTTTGTAATAGGCCTCTCGTATGTTTTGAGAATGGACAACGTTAGCCGGTTGTGTTCCAGGTTGTGAGGCTGGCTGGTTGTCACCGTACAGTTGAAAGATGATTTGAAAAATTGTGACAAAAGCAGTCTTGTTGGACGAAAGATGATTTAACCACGTTAACCCTATTCTGCAAACATTCAGTGCACATTCAATCAACATTCCGTTGGTTGATTGTTGATTGTTCAAAAATAGCCCATGTATAGTAATGCAAAGTGTTCACAAGTATTTAACAACATTTAGGCTGGCATCCCTATTTTGGTACAAAATGTATATTGTACAAGCTGTTTCACTTAGCAGTTGTAGATGAATTATGTATTATTGGTGGTTAAATGCCGACATTAGTGCTTAAATGCAGAAGCAGTGTCACGGCATACCTCATTATGATGGCGACTTGCTAATGTGATTGCTTTGTCCAGCCCTTTGAGCTATAAGTAACTTAAGTAAAGTGCCTTTGCCATGTGGCCCTATACGTCAGGAGCCTGTCTCCTGTTTCTGCAGGGTGAGGCACATTGATGCACAGTGCAACTATCCCTCCAGTACTGTATGTGTTCACATAGAGATGTTCTGATAACGCCCGTGTCGGAACCGACTGCCCATACTGCCTCAAATGCTTGTATCGGCGAGTATGCGGGTCTGCGCCAACCCGATAGCTGCGTTATTTATTACACAACAGGGCTTGACACTAACACTTGCCCGCTTGCCCGGGGCAAGTAAAAAAAAATGGTGGGGCAAGTGAAGGCTGCTACCTGGTTGCCCGATCGGGCAAGACCTGTGTCTTTCCCTGCTTTCTAGATATTCACAATTCCAGGCTGGATTTGGGAAACAAAACAGGCAAATTAACATACACATCAAAATGACCCTTCTACATTCTCTAGTTGTGTAGACCTGGGCTAATTAAGATGATGAATTTTAACTCTTGAGAGTGTAAAAATGAAACCAAATGGACCCGTAAGGGTCCATTTGGTTTCATTTTTACGTTCTCAAGAGTTACATCTGGTTAACCAACTTAACTGGGGACCACCTGGAACCCTCTCAGGGACCACTTGTCAAAAACCCCTGGTTTAAAGCACCCAAGTAGGAAAACTTAAATGCAAAATTTACAATACATTTTTGGGGGGCAAGTGACCATGACCTGAGGGCAAGTAGAACCTGACTTGCACTTGCCCGATGGGCAAGTGTCTCAGAGACCTTAGTGTCAACCCCTGCACAGCGGCGATATGTAATGTTGCAAATGTGCATTATTATTTGACTGAATGGAATCGGTGGAATCGCTCTGTCACAGGGAGGGAGGGACAGACATATCCCCATTCCTACCCTTGAGCTATACAGGGAGTGGAACCCCCCTAAAGCCTTGCGCTCACTCGACCCGTTGAGTAGTCGTTTGACTATAACCGCCCGTCCGTGGCTCGTCCAACAGGTTTGACTGACGCGGTGTGATGGTGCTGTTGAGATAAGAGACACACACGGCTGGCTGTCTTTTACTATGGAGGAGACGTTATACGGAGTGACTAATCCCTTGTCTGTCTGTTTGTCCGTCCATCTGCCCTGTCAGGTAAAGGGGGGGAGACGGTGTCTCAAGAGGCCTCCCCTGTCAGCCTGCCCCTCCTCCACCACAACAACAATCCTCTGACGGTACACACACACACACACACCACACACACACACACACACACACACACACACACACACTGTTACCACTCTAATGTTTACGCCCGCCACACAGACCTTTGCCAAATTCAGTAGTCGATAATCTTGAATGCGTAAGTCCCACGTTCGTTTTCATTTTTTTAAAAAAGTTATTGCGATCTCATCGCATACATCGTCGTCATCATACAGCATCTCATTCCGGGCCATTCAGAATTTGTCCCCTCCACCAAGTTTGCGTTACACGTTTGTGTTTGCAATTCACACAAAAACACTCATTTGTGTGTAGGCCAAAGTTTATGCACACGCCAAAGCCTTAATAATAGCTAAAACAACTAATTTAAACGGGAATTCCACCCATTTTCAACATTTTTTCTGAGAGCGTGCAAATGCAACCAAATGAACCCTGACGGGTTCATTTGGTTCCATTTGCACACTCTCAGAAAAGAGAAGCATCTAAAGAAATCCATTAGCATGGTGAAAATACATCTTGATGATGTCATCAAGATGTGTCCCTTTTGAGACATTTTTCTTCTTCTTAACAAAAAAATCTGGATTTTAGTTTTCTCCCTAGACACAGTGACAACATCCATTCACACAGCAGAGTACAACATCCACCTGGCAGTAGATTGTACATCAGATTAGACAGTAGACTATACATTAGACAGCAGATAGTGCTCCTAGCACTATGTTGGAAAGGTCAGAAGTTATCTATCTTAGCAGGTGTGTTCCAGCGTCGACGCTAAGAATAGCAGTGAGTGGCGCACTGTAAAAGTCTGATTGGTTTATAGCCTGGTTGTAAGGACACAAATGCAGCCGCTACACTGAGAAATAATCCAAGTATTATTATTATTATTATTATTATTGCATTTTTATGTATTCCAATATATATTTTAATTATTATTATGCTGGTGTTGGCGCTGGTCGCAATGAAATACAGATGCAGGCAGGGTGATAATGATGATGATGATAATAATAATAATAATATTAATAATAATGAACTAGAACAGGGGTTGTCAATCTTTTTCATCTGGACCAACATTTATTCAGGATTTGGGCCACGGACCACCTTATGAGGACATTTTAGTCGCACAGACCCCAAAACTAAAGATTTATTTTGTTTTTGTCCACAATTCCAGGCTGGATTTAGGAAACAAAACAAGCAAAACATACATTCCAAAATGGCTAATTCAGATGATTTATATTTTAACTCTCGAGAGTGTAAAAATGAAACCAAATGGACCCACAAGGGTCCATTTGGTTTCATTTTTACTTAGCAAATGCCAACTTAGCTGGGGACCACCTGGAACCCTCTCAAGAACCACTGGCGGTCCCCGGACCACCGGTTAAAAAACCACTGAACTAGAAGCATTGGATCCTTCAACTAGGTCAATTATTATTTGAATGTGTAATAATGAATAATGACAATAAGAATAGTTTTAGATGAAATACGCTGTATTGCAATCAGGGCAGGGTAAGTGTAATGTTATTAATCATAAACCTACAGTATACTGTACTCATGTAGTGCCTGTTTCAGTTGAACTTTGGGGTCTAGTATGGCAAAAGTTTTTTTTTTTTTTGTATTTTTTTTTCTAGCAACACTAACAAACTTCATACTGTTCCAGTCAGACTGTCTGTCACATTCCAAATTGGAAAACAAACGAGATGTTTGTTTATTTCGAGTTAGACATGCTCAGCCTGATAACACCATGTCACATACATTAAGTTACAGCAATGTAGAAGCTGTACCATGACAGAGCTGTATGGAACAAAGTGTTGTGTTGTGTGTGTGTGTGTGTGTGTGTGTGTGTGTGCGTGTGCGTGTGCGTGTGCGTGTGCGTGTGCGTGCGCGTGCGCGCGTGTGTCGCATATCTGATGTTCTAAAATTAGTGTGACAGCAAGCTGTTTAAGGGGTGACCACAGCATCACACACACAGACACCAGATCTGCTGTGTGTCTGTGAGGACATTTGTGCTACTTGGCCGATATCTCTGTAACCACTTAAGTGCCCTATATATTTCGTTGCACAACAAGTAGCCAAAATAACCGCTTAGCTTGCAGCGGTGCAATGCTGTTTTGACAAATCTATAATTTTGTGCAAATTGTAAATTGTCACACCAGATTGAAACATGGGCTACTATGTGAGATTAGATTTAGAAATCACTCACCTGCACACATGGGACAGATGCACAGTAGACAATAGACCTACCGTAGATGTCATTATTATCGATACAGTTCAATCCAAAAAAGAAAAAAGCTATATTGCATGCAATATACGCAATGAGCTATGTCATACTATTGTCTTCCAAATTAGATGTTTCTGCCTTCGAAAGTGTTTTTCTCTGCAACCGGACAGTATATTGAATAATTAAACAAGGACTTTCTACTTTAAATAAATAAATAACGAATGATATGAATTGATCTGTCAGTGATATGAGGTTATCTGCCAACGCTGTGTAGTCCCGTAACCACAGTACAGACTCCACTCGCCTGAATGGAAACGGATTTTCAAGGAGAGTGCTTACCAAGTCCACGAAATGATTTGTTGTCGCCCCGTCTGAAAAGGTGGATCAGGACGAAGTTCACAGGCCTTTTGACGATTGACTGTGAGCAGTGGTTCTTCACAGTGGTTTTCAGCCTTTTTCATACCCACTATTTCTTCAGAATTTGAGTCACGGAGGACCACCATTTGATGACGTTTTAGCCCCACAGACCCCAAAACTAAAGATTTCTTTTGCTTTTGTCCACAATTCCAGGTTGGATTTGGGAGAAAACAAAACAGTCGAACATAGGCTACAAACCAAAATGACCGTTAATCTTCTACATTCTCTAGTTGTTTAGACTTGGGCTAATTCAGACGTTGAATATTAGCTGGTCCATTTGGTTTCATGTTTACGCTCTCAAGAGTTACACCAGTTAACCAACTTTCCATCATTTAGCACGGGGACAACCTGGAATCCTCTCAGGGACCACTGGTGGTCCCCAGACCACCTGTTGAAAACCACTGCTCTACCATATTGCCAAATTTCGTGGGAAACAACCACACAGAGCAGCACAATTAACACAAACATTACAGTGTACATTAAAGCAGAAGATATCAAGAAAGGCACTTGGATAAAGATATGCAGAGTTAAATAAATAAACAAACAGGGAGGTTACTCTATGTAGCTATGTCAATTCCATTGCCATCAAGGCTAAGGAAATAGCCAAGCTTGATACAGAGGGACGGAAGCATCTCTCCCATACTGTATGGAACATTAGTCATGTGTCAAGGAGTCCTTGGATGTCGAGTGCCAACCGCCGAGCAAGTTGGCATTGAGTGCCATTTTTTTTATTGTCTTTGTCATGACTTGGCGAGGAAATTGAACCCCTGACCTCTCCATCTCAGGGCGGGCAAGCGCAAGGCCACTCGACACAGCTGCTCCGTACGCTCCAAGTCAACGAGCGCTTCGAGGAAAACATTTATAATTCTGAATCTATTTCCACATGAAAATACCGCTTTCCCTCAAGGAGTGCGTGTGTGCGTGTGTGTGCGTGTGTGCGCGCGTGTGTGTGTGTGTGTGTGTGTGTGTGCGTGCTATTTCTATCCGTCATGATGACCTGCTACTGAACCCACACCTGTTGGGGACATAGGAATAGGACTAGCAGCCTACATGAATAATACAATTAGCATTCAAAATAAAAGCAACCCAGTTCATTCATTAACCCTTGGGTACACACACACACCACACACCACACACACACACACCACACACACACACACAGAGAGAGCTCTCCATTAACCACTTAAAGCCTCTATACTTAGTAAACTAATGCTTAGTTGACCCACTCTCTGGTCCACTCATTTCTTTCCACTCTGCACTTGAGTCTCTTCACTGAAAATGTCAGATATACAAGCTCACAAACATGTCATGCTGTTGTGAAGCATTTGTCCCCCTTCCCCCTTAAGAATAACGGCGTTCATGTGGTTAACGTAGTTATATTATTATTTGACAATGAAGGGTGCGTGCGCAAAACCTTTTACCAGTGTTCACTAGCACTAAACGCTGTCCACTTGCTGCAACGTGGGATCAAACAAGCCCATGTTGTTGTTCCTATGCCAGCGGTTACCCTGGCAGCAAAACACAATGCAAAGAGAGACCGGAGACGGAGGGGAGATTATGGTACAGGAGAGAAGGGGAGAGGAATAGAAGCGACAGAAAGAGATCATGGAAATTGTTTCAGATCTGTTGGTATACACTCTGAGTTGAGTGGTATTAATAAATATCACGTTATTGACCAATCGTGATCATTTATACTTTGATTGTGACGATAATATATGTATGGGCTCGGAATGTATCATATTTGTAGCCTGTAGATCTGCTATTCATAATGTTCTTTTTCATCAGCAGTGTTGCCAACTTGGCGCATTTGTCGTTACATTTAGCTTTTGTCGTTATATTTAGCTTTTTTCCACACACCCATAGTGGCAAAAAAAAAAAATTGGCTGGTGAGTTTGGGTGAAATTGACTGACAGGCGCCAGTGATAAAACCCTCATTTTTCACCATTTAACTTCCTCCCATGGCAGTGGTTTTCAACCAGTGGTCCCCAGGCTAAATGATGCACAGTTGGTTAACCAGCGTAAACATGAAACCAATTGGACCCTTGCGGGTCCATTTGGTTTCCACTCTCAAAAGTTAAAATGTTCATCATGTGAATTAGCCCAAGTCTGCCCAGCTGGAGAATGTAGAAGATTAATGGTCATTTTGTTCTAAAGCACGTTTTAGTGGAATTTGTTAGTGCCACTAGTGCATTTTGGATTTTGGCAGTTGGCAACACTGTTCATCAGACCCTGGCCTGCACCTGTGCAAATCTCCAAAGCCATGAATTGTGCTGCGAACAACAGAGCCTATACCAGACCACAACTAGAGGCCAATGAGACAGAGGCTGTGTGCACTACACTCTAACCACAAGGCTCACTCAGCTGGGAGTAGAACAGTTTGCAGCCTATCCCAAGTATTTAGAACTGCATAACACGGAAAGTTTATTTAGCGTGTTTAGAGCTGCTTAAGTGATTCTGGCAGCAGGGTCAATTTCCGCTCGTTATGTCAATATCTGCGTTGCCAGGAAACTTATTTGTAAGCGGTCATTTTGTTAAGTGGCGTCCATCTAGTCTTGCATAACCATTAGCCAGACACTCAGCATGCGCTGGCTCCCAAAAGGGGCTGAAATTTAGGTGGAATATAAGGAGCCGTGAAAGGTCATTCTAGGCGAGGGAACGGTGGTGTCAATGAGCATTTTGTGTTTTTGTATTTTTTTATTTATTTTTGTGTTAACTTCTTTTATTGGTAGTATATCAGAAGGCATTCAAGCCATAACCAGGCAGTAATGAACCTGTTTTAGTTTGAAGCTATCGATCTTCTATCTAAACCCACCATGTGAGAACATGTTCAAGACAAGTCATCCATATCTTTGTTATTCTGATTATCTGAAAACCCCTGGACTTGTAATTGTGCAGTAAAAGTTCAGATTTTCCTCCTTCCTGCCTTGATATCCCTACACCCCACACCGCCCCCTCCCTTCCATTTATGACTTTTCTCTGAACTATGGCTTCACAATTGATCGAAATCGAGGTTTCGGAATTTAGTTAATGTAAAAATAATGAAAATCAAATTGTGGTTTCCTCTTTACTATCACATTTACGCCAGAACTCGGTTACATGGTTACACTCACATGGCCTACCTTAACGTAAAAACTGTTCTGTTAAATAAGAAAAGAGAAATGCAATCTGTTTACTTCAAGAAAAGGTAGTCGAATTCTATTCTCTGTTGGAGGGAGGAGAATCAAATAAAAAATAAATAAATAAAATAAATACTTGTCTTTTAATACCCCCCCCCAAAAATCTAAATTGAGCTTTGAGAGATTAAAAAAAAAAAAAATCAAGGTTTAATTTTTTGGCAAATTTGTGAAGCCCTAATGGAAACTAGGCACAAAATCTGAATTTCAGCCACTTTGTAAACTTGTAAAAAACTGTGATCACGTGAGCGGAGCTGGTTGTTTGTTTGTTTTTTCCTGGCAGGGAGGTCCTAAAGCCGCCATGTTGTCGTCGTCGGACCACGTCCAGGCGGGCTCGCAGCAGCAGCAGCAGGTCCACGTCACCCAGCTGTTTGAGGAGAACAGCAACAAGCGTCCGGTGCTGACCTCGCAGCCCAACGGGCTGGCGCCGCGCGGCTCCAGGCCGGGGGCGGGGCTCCCTCCGTCCGCCGACCCCGGCCCCCACTGTCGGCAGGGGAGCAGCGCGTCCATCAAGTCGACCACGACGACGACGACGGACGGCAAGTCGAAGGCGCCGCCGCTCACCCCGGACCAGGCCATGAAGCAGTTCATGTCCAAGCTGTCCTCCTTCGAACACCACGAGGTCTTCAGCTACCCTGAAGGTAGAGTGTGTGTGTGCGTGTGCGTGCGCGTGCGTGTGTGCGTATTGAAATCTCCCAACATGCTATAGAGATGCGCAGTGACGTCACCGCCCCGGTTCCGGAAGTCTTTTCCCAATTCATTTTTCTCATAGACTTTTCGAAAATAATTTATATCAAGACGATTACGCCGCGGCCAAAGCCAACTCGAGTCGTGACGAATCATGATGACACACACAAACTTTTGGGACAATCAAATCATTTCTAAGATGAAAAACGAAACAAAAAGCCTTGTATCATGCCGTTTTCTACTTCTTCCTAATTATATATTATATGACGATATTGTGTTTGTTGTCATGATTTGTCACGACCTGAGTTGGCTTTGGCCGCGGCGTAATCGTCTTGATATAAATTATTTTTGAAATGAGAAAAATGAATGGGGAAAAGACTTCCGGAACCGGGGCGGTGACGTCACTGCGCATCTCTATAGAGCTGCGCAGTCCCGCCCCTTTCGTGATGTCGCCCGTGTTCCAGAAATGAAACCCTCATTCATTTTCATCATAGACTTTTTGAAAATGATAAAAAAAAAAAAACATGATTGTGCCGCAGACAAAGCCAACTTGGGGTGTGACAATTCATGTCAACAAACACAATATTATCATCATACAATATCTAATTACCAAGAAGTAGAAAACGGCAGGATACAACACTTTTTGTTTCATGTTTCGTCTTTTGAATTATTTGATTGTCCCGAAAGATTGTGTGTCATCATGATTTGTCACGACCCGAGTTGGCTTTGTCTGCGGCGTAATCGTCTTTATATGAATCTTTTTTTTTTTGAAAAGTCTATGAGAAAAATGAATCCATTTCTGGAACAGGGGCAACGTCACGAGGGGGCGGGACTGCACAGCTCAATACCATGCTATATCTGACGATTGTGCAAAATTATTGTAATTAGCTTTCTATAAATTCTGTTAAGGCGATTACGTAATTATTGTGACCGGCCTATCCGAGTCACACGTAGACATGGAACTGCAGAGCCTGTCACACACACACATGTGGATTGTGGAACACTCACTCGTGCTGCACACGTACACGCATGGCAAGAACAAACATGAAGCACCCGGGATGGCCCGCACCAAATTGAAGGGTTCCTTGTAGTTGGTCCAATTTTAATTGGATAAGTACACATCTGCACTGCTGTCAAAACAGGGGTTGATTCCTGGGCTGGGCGGATTTTATTTACACAGTCGAGTCCATTTATAGACACGGGCCTTTTCATACCAACGGCACAGCACTGCAGTAGTGCTTAAACCAAACGCACCTCTGCAGTCTTGTCCAGTGGTGTAGTGGGATTTTTAGAAGTGAGAGGACGCCCCATAAGACGCACGCGCACACATGGCATGCATATTTGCATGCATGTGTGCAACACGCGCAGGCACAATTAAAAAAAAAAACATACAGTCGTGTATAACCTATTTAGAAACAGGTTTTACAATGCTTAATTGTTACAATTGCTTAATTGTAAATGTCAACTCAAAAAAAACATATTTTTGCCCCAAAATACGTGTCTTTCCGGCCTCCACTACACCCCTGGTTTTGTCCTACCGCACACAGATGTTATCACTGAATTGTGTGTGGCCATTATTGCTATGAAACTTGTTTATTTGTTTGGAATTGCTTTTCCATTGAAAGCGATAACAGGAAATGCATAAACCTCAAGAGTATAGCGGCCAAGGCTGGAACTCCTTCCATGTGGGAAGGTAACATCTTACCTTTCCACATGGTAAGATGTTGCCATAAATGGCAATTTCCCCTTGGCCGAGGGAAATATCAGGCTTTTGTTAAACAGGCAGAGATGCTACTGTGCTGCTACACGTGTTCTTATCTTTATTTGAGTAATTCCTTGTATAAACTGCTTGCCAAGCCCAAGTTCACACTAGCATGCTGGGGTCAGAGTTCATACCGGTGAGGACATATGCTGCAATCCGCCGACCCTTGTACGTGTCTAAAATCAGATTGTCAGGTCGAGTTCAGATCATCAGCGTTCACATCGCCCCTGGCAAGTTGTAAAGGGAGGCCTGGTGATAGTATGTTTGCTGTTACAGACTGTGAAAATAGTCTTCCTCCCATTGTGATTAATAAGCGTTATAAGGGGGCATTATTTACCATGTCATCCACCACCATGTGCTGTGATGATGCGTCACAACTCATAAACTCTGATATCACTGACCTGACAGGGATAGACAATAAGGGAAAGTTGCCACTGGCCCTTTGGGCCAGTGGCTTTTAAGGATCACTGGCCCCACAACTGTAACCACTGGCCGAAGTAATCGATCCCATAGTTTGCAAAAAAAAGACCACTTTCGATTCAATAGCACTTATTAATGCTGATCATTCAAGTAATAACAACACTCTTTCACGGGGGTCACAACCGGCAGACCGCTCAGCAAGCTGACCCTACAATGCATAATGCTTAAAATAATTAAAGCAAGGGGTGAAAGAATGCCAGCATCCAATATAATATATAAATAATCATAACAAGTAGTTATACATTTCTACAGCCTTAAATGTATTTGATCGAACATAACATTTTAATATACATGAAGCATTAATTCTCTCTGCCCTTCTTGGACAAAAAAGCAATACTTGTATTTTTTCACTGTTCAGGACAAATATACAGTATATCAAATAAATATCTATAAAATAGAGAGCATTAGATAGTGATCAGGGCTAGTAAAGGCTAACAATGGGCTTATGCTGGCATACATGCACCATATTATAAACTGTACTTTTCTACTGCAGCTAATAAACAAATAACTGTGATACATTACAAGCAGTGGTTTCAACCTTTTTGATAACAGGGCCCACTATTTATCCAGCATTTGAGCCAAGGACCACCTTTGGTGACATTTTAGCCCCACAGATCCCAAACTAAAGATTTCTTTTGTTTTTGTCCACAATTCCAGGCTGGACTTTTGCAAACAAAACAGGCAAACAGTAAATCAAAGTGACAATTCATCTTCTACATTCTCTAATTGTGTAGGGTTAATTTAGATGAATATTTTAACTCTTGAGAGTGTAAACATGAAACCAAATGGACCGTAGGGTACATTTGGTTCCATATATTTTAAAACATTGTAATATATAGCCTCAATCATGTACAGTATATTCGTTCGATTGAGGTTTTGCCTTATAGAATACATGGTGATCAGTTTTTCAAATCAATCCAATGCACTGGGAAAGCCCCTAGCAATTATAGCCTACGCGCAGCGCACGTGTGTCTCTAAGCTGCGCAGATACAAAGGACGACATATAGGCTATCTCTCTTCATATAGTTTGAAGTCATATAAAACGTATACCTATACCCAATGGAATATAAAATATATAAAATATAAACTGTATTGACAAGTCGGAATTAAAGCAATCGCTTGAAAACAGAGTGAGAATGGGACATTTGCAATCTCAAAACTTTTTTCGATCGGAGCGCGTGGTCAATGCGCTGTTGACAGACGCTTGGATTCAGTATGGTAAAGTGCGTGCTTATACAATGCGCAGTGCAACACGTAGGCCTAGATACAGGACAACGTGTGAGAGAAAATGCAGTCTGAACAATCGTTGCACATAGGCTGTGTATGGCAGAATTAAACATATTTTGAGGTGGAGGACTGCTGTCGCATTGTGACATGCGAGATGCTGAGCTGAGGGCATGTTGCGCGTCAGGCAGAAATGAGGAGGTCTGCAAACACCATACGCTATAGTAATGATAGTATTAATAAGTGTTTTGTGAGCTATGCCGGTCTATGCCCGGTTGTGAGATGGGGGCGGGGGTTTTAAGAACATTTTAGAACGGGAACAAGTAGCTGCATCTCTTCTCTACAGTAGTGCGCTGCAAGTGAACGGGGGGAGCGGCTTACACGAGAGCCAGCCAAGTCAGCTGTATAGCTCTGCGTAGCCACTGTTCCATGCAGACGGTGGTGCGCACACAACAGACGACTTGGGTTTGAGATCACATAACGTAAATGCGGTTGTTTTTTGTGCTAATAAACGAAATATAAATGAAGTTGAAAAAAAAATCTCTCTCTATATATATTGTGAAATAAAATTGTATTTATTATTAATTTATTTTTAAGAGGTATTTTTCTATACTGGCCCATCGGGCCAGTGAGTGGCGCCATTTGGTGGTCCGAAGGGGTTTTGAAACCATCGGGGGGCCAGCGGGCCAATTATATTGTCGAACCTGCCTGAGTTACCAGAGTTGACCGCTGGTGTCGGCATTTGCCATCGCTCTGGCAAATCCAGAGCCTCTCGTGGAACACGCTATCTGGGCGTAAAAATATGGTCATCCTGTCATCCTGAAGACTAACCATTCCAACCCTCTCTTTTTCTGTCTCCAGTGTATTTTATTGGTCCAAATGCCAAAAAGCGCTCCGGTGTGATGGGTGGGGCAAATAACAGTGGCTTTGACGACGACCAGGGGTCATATATCCACGTAGCACACGACCACATCTCCTACCGTTACGAAGTACTGAAGATCATTGGCAAGGGGAGCTTTGGACAGGTAAACGAATGCAGCACCAGCACTACAGTTACTATTAACCCTTTGTGTCCTGAACGCGTGTGGTGTTTTATCTGTTGAAAAATAGCAGATCAACAAGCTCATGTCGCGCCACCGAGTGGCGCGACATGAGCTTGTTGCTCTGCTATTTTTGAAAAATTGTGAAAATGTGCTGCAAATCTCTGAATATGTTATTTTGGAAGCAAACATTTTTAACTCAATTTTTTTTGCATCTGGGGGATCCCTAGAACAACATGTTTTCAGATGGGGGGTCTGCAGCCAAATATGGATAATTCTGGTGGTCCTTGGCTTGGCCTTGGACACAGGAACACAGATTTTTCAGAAAAACTAGAATCTAATGTCAGAGACTATAGAATCTAGTGTCAAAAACTCGATTCTAGCGTCAGAAACTAAATTCTAGTGTCAAAAGTAGATCCTATCATCAGAAACTATAATTTAGTGTCAATAACTAGAATCTAGTGTCGGAAACTACTGTAGAATCTAGTGTCAAAAGCTAGAATGTTGCTGCAGCTATAATCTGGTGTCAGGAAATACTGTATAATCTGGTGTCAGAAACTCCAATCGAGGGTCAGGACACAACCACTGTGAACAGCACTACTACTGTATTACTACTACTAGTACTACTACTAATATAACAATGTCTTTTTTTTGGTTGTTGCTTTCTGTTTGATAGTTCCTTATGTGTTTCCTCTTTGTTTGTACCCTATGTCAGTGGTTTTCAACCTTTTTCATACCAGGGCCCACTATTTATTCGGAATCTGAGCTGCGGACCACCATTTAATGACATTTTAGCCCCACAGACCGCAAAACTAAAGATTTATTTTCCTTTTGTCCACAATACCAGGCTGGATTTGGGAAACAAAACAGTCAAAAATACAAAATGACCATTAATCTTCTACCCTTCTCTTAGTTGTGTAGACTTGGGGCTAATTCACATAAGTATTTTAACTCGGATGGGCTAATTCAGATGAATTATTAACTCTTGAGAGCGTAAAAATGAAACCGCGGGTCCATTTGGTTTCTTTTTCACGCTCTCAAAGAGTTGCATCTGGTTAACCAACTTTCCATCATTTAGCCTGGGGACCACCTGGAACTTTCCCAAGGACCACTGGTGGTTCCTGGACCACTGGTTGAAAACCACTGCCCTATGTACATTTCATTTGGGGGTGTGTACTTACTGTACCATAATGGTGTCCCGACATGTGGTGGGTGGGTGGCATGGGCATCGCTGCAATCGCGGCACGGCAGCTACTGTATATTGTTTACCAGTTTTCCTTCCTGCTTGGTAGATGAGAGAGACCTCAACCTATTGGCTGTCGGACAACAGCGATAACATCAAAACACATATTCTGATAACGATCAGAGCTGCTAAAACTAGACCAACATCGACCATGCGAACGTTGAAAGGTTGGCTAGTGTAGGGCCGACATTTGTTTTGTTTTGGCACACTTAGGTCTGTTCACAAGGTTTTCCTGTTCAAAATAGCATTATAGACGCTAGTGTTCTTCTGCTTAACCTGGTTGCTGTTTGGCATCACGTAGTACAAGGAAGTACAGAAATGGGACTAAAGCACAACACATTTTCTTTTGAGCTGTGGTGGTTACACTAGTTGTGATGTTGCATCACATTCTTTGCTCCCCAGGGTTGCCAACCTGGCACATTTGTCGCTATATTTAGATTTTTTTTTCCAGACCCCCCCCCCCAGCACCAAAATTAGTGAAAAACTCCTGGCAGAAAATCTAGTGCTTTTTGCTGGCAAGTTGGGGCGAAATTGGTTGACAGGCGCCAGAGATAAAACCCTCGTTTTTCACCATTTTTCCATCCTTCTCCTCCCTCTTTCCATCTTTCCTGGAAAGGACCATTGGTAACCAAATGGACCCTTTATAGATCTGTAAATGGACCCGTACATTTTGCGCTCTCAAGAGTTAAATGGTTTAAACATCTGAATTACATAATTTTCAAGAATCTACACATTTAGAAAATGTAGAAGAATTGCTATTTTGAACAACATTTTGCCAGTTATTTCTCTTAAATTAGTCCGAGAGACTAAACTCAACATCAAATGGAGGTCCATGGCTAAGATAGAAAATAAATAGTGGGCCCTGGTATGAAAATGGTTGAAAAACACTGCTCCTAGTGCCTTTTATTGTATTTTGGAAGTACCACTAGTGCATTTTGGAAGTTGGCAACACTGCTTCCCCTTCCGTTGTGTTTTTTTTTTTTTTTTGTCTTCTCCGTCCCCTCTCCCTCACCACCCTCATCTCGTTTCGTTTCATCTCTTCCCGGTTCCAGGTGGTCAAGGCGTTCGACCACAAGACGCACACCCACGTGGCGCTGAAGATGGTCCGCAACGAGAAGCGCTTCCACCGGCAGGCGGCCGAGGAGATCCGCATCCTGGAGCACCTCAGGAAACAGGACAAGGACCTGTCCATGAACGTCATCCACATGCTGGAGAACTTCACCTTCAGGAACCACATCTGCATGACCTTCGAGCTCCTGAGCATGAACCTGTACGAGCTCATCAAGAAGAACAAGTTCCAGGGCTTCAGCCTGCCCCTGGTCCGCAAGTTCGCCCACTCCATCCTCCAGTGTCTGGACTCCCTGCACAAGAACCGCATCATCCACTGTGACCTGAAGCCTGAGAACATCTTGTTGAAACAGCAGGGACGCAGTGGGATCAAGGTATGGAGAGCTGGGGCTGGTCTGCTTTCCCTAGGACCTTACCCGTCGTCAATATATGAACACACGTGATTTCACCAAAGATGCAAGTATGTTGATGACGGATTGCTGTAATGCAGGGCTTTCCAACCTTTTTGACTCCAGGGACCGCCATTTATTCAGAATTTGAGCCACGGACCACCAGTTGATGACATTTTCACCCCAAATACATAAAATTAAACAATTCTTTTGATTTTGTCCACAATTCCAGGCTGGATTTTGCCAACAAAACCGTGTAAACTTCTTAATTAAGTGGTGCTGATTCAGAAGAATATTTTAACTCTTGAGAGTGTAAAAATGAAACCATTTTTACACTCTCAAGAGTTACATCTGCTTAACCAACCTTCCATCATTTAGTCTGGGGACCACCTGGAACCTTCTCAAGGACCACTGGTGGTCCCCGGACCACTGGTTGAAAACTCTAGCTGTAATGCACACTTTTGCACAGACAGCAATGGACTGTCATAAAGTAAGTGCTATTTGCTCTTTGCATTGCCCCCTGTGGCCCAAAAAGGGAATTGCCAATGTTAAGTGGATGGGGAAATTTAATGCACCAATAAATGCATTATTAATCAACAATTTGTTAATTTGAAAAAAGGGCCTTCTTAGTCTCTTTCTAATATTATGGTCAATGACTGTGGAAAAAACATAGTGACTGGTGCAGCCAGTGAGGAGTTACGGTGGTTTCACACAGACATACATTTCCTTAGTTATACTATGGATTAACTCATATTTGGCTTTATTAGCTTTATTAGCATAATTAGCATTATTTAGCATTATTATCATTACTTTGCATTAGCATTACTTAGCATTGTTAACTTACTTTACATTAGCATTACAGTATGTAGCGTTACTCGGCATTACTTGGCATCATTGCCATTACTTTAGTTTTCGAAAAATATCAGACCTACAAGCTCATGGCGCGCCATTCTGTGGCACATTATGAGCTTGTAAGTCTGATATTTTGAAAATGGCGCCAATCTTTGTGTTATTGTGCTGCTCCATTCATCCATATTTGCAGGTTGCTCCCCTTTTCAATCTGAAATAAATCCATTGTAATTCTATGATCAAAGAAATCAAAAAAACAAAAAATCTCATCTCCCTCAATGCTCTTATTTGTTACCCCTGGAATTGATCATTCTCTGCATCTGCATGTCTCGCCGTTTACGCTGATTGTGAATTCAAAACGGATGAACAGCAGGCGTGTAATGGAGTGTACACAGGGTTCCGCGGGATCTTAAAAAGTCTTAAAAGCATTGAATTTATGAATTTGAAAATAATACCTTAAAAAGACTTAAAAAGTCTTGAATTTTTATATCTAGGTCTTAAATTTTGCGCAGTTCGTAATTTTTACGTGTCACATTGCTCCTCAAAATTGTCATTTGTCAACCGCGTGTTTGGTTTAAATAACGTAGCCAAAAAAACGGCGGCGTAAACTTATCAATCATCAAGTAACTGATTGATGATTTCTCGGTTACGCACTCTGAGTCAGACCTTTAGCTTTATGCATGTTGCATCTGTTGCAACTTCAACAACAACTGATGTTATTATTGATGCTTTACCTTACTAATAAAAGTCCTGTAACTGAAAATGGTATGGGTGCGGCTTCATCACCCGTGGCGCGAAGCGACACGGGTGATGAAGCCGCCCCCATACCATTTTCTCCTGCCCCTCCAATTGGGAAATGTTACATCCGCCCTGGGTATTACGTTTTATATAAATGGACTTAAAAAGGTCTTAAAAAAGACTTAAATTTTACTTTAAGAAACCTGTAGGAACCCTGGTACATTTACTTATGTGGCGCTCCTCTTCCCTCATGCTCGCGTCACATTGTTTTAATCGTTTGAATACTCATGTCTGGTGAGTAAATACATAGAAGATTAGTGGTCTAACCCTTTTCGTCTGCCATGTACATTGGTCAAGTTACAGGCGTGCTGAATAACACTTGTCATGTCACTACCGGCGACAACAATAAGTACACCATTAGGATTAAGGAGATTGAGTTGCTTTATTTGGTCTGTGCTAGTAAGTGATCCTCTTGTATTCTAGCATGGTGAATTTCACTCTCTTACATCCCTTTTTATGGTTGTTACATAGTAGACCTTCATCACAAAATGGCTGAGCAGACAGGTACGGTAGAGTAGAGATCATGCACAGATGTCCTTTTCTATTATTATGTTATTATATCCTTCATTGGCCCTTGAACCACTTGAACCGTTGAATCCTTGTTCTGGTCGGAACATCAGTACAGACCAGGGGTTTTCAACCTTTTTGACTCCAGGGACCACCATTTATTCAGCATTTGAGCCACGGACCACCATTTGATTACAGTTTCACACCAAAGACCTAAAATTAAAGAATTCTTTTGGTTTTGTCCACAATTCCAGGCTGTATTTTGCCAACAAAATGGTGTTAACTTCGTAATTAAGTGAGAGATGATGAATATTTTTAACTCTTGAGAGTGTAAAAATGATTTTTACATTCTCAACAGTTACATCTGGTTAACTTTCCATCATTTAGCCTGGGGACCACCTGGAACCTTCTCAGGGACCACTGGTTGAAAACCACTGGTATAGACCACTGGGGGGGGGGGCAGCTCAAGTAACTTACCGGGTAGTATACACTCGGTTTAAGTGGTTAAACTAGACACCAGGCTTTCCCAAACCTCTCAGAAAAGAGCTTGGGTTTCCAAAGCACTTGCACATTGCCAGGACACATTTGAGATCCCAGACCCAGGGCTTTCCCCGGCGGCGCACACCCTCTGAACACTTTAAACCCTCTATAGTGAGTGAGTGCCTTTGAATTTTCAGAGGTTCACCTGTTAGATGTTAGAATTAGATGTTGGACCACTACTACAAGGGAAGTAACTTAAATGTTTAATTCTTATTGAATCCTCTCCAATGAGCACTTGATTTTCGGTTTTGGATAATCGTTATTATGCCACACAAACAAAAGTTGTACCAAACTTCCAGTGGGTCTGAGGCTTGCTCCCTATCCTCCCCACACACAAGAACAGTTTTGACAATTAATCATTTTTTTAAAATATTGAAATCTGTCTGTATCGGCCGATGATGAGAAAAAACAATCAGTGATTATGATGGGTCCAAAAGAACTTGGTCGAGAGCAGTCTAGCTTTTGAAACACTGGGGCGAAACGACAAGAAAAATAACTTTGGCAGTAACCTTGCGTTTTCACACTTTCTGTTGTAGCCAATGTGTTCAAAATGAAATGGTCTCTTGTTAGCACACCAGCAAAACCGGTGTCACCGATCGGCTGCTTGGCAGCGATAATTCGGCATTTATTTTGAATTATTAGAGAGCTGTTACTGACACTATAACAGTGTATTTTTCCTAACTTTAACTTAGTTGCTTTCCTGTATTGTATGCTTTAAAATGTATTTGATGTCTTTGAATGCAATCCTATCAAAAAGCGCATTTGAATTGCCTCTGTGAACATTATCAATGTGTGCCTTCATGTGTAGAAATAACACGACCAATCTCTAATCCATCGCAATGTTCTCTGTTGAAAATCCAGTCATTTGGTGAACACCAAGAGCTCCTGCTAACACTTAACAGCTACTGGGACTGCCTAGATAAACAGACATCATTCCTCACCATCTGTCTCTCTCTCTCTTTCTCTAGGTGATAGATTTTGGCTCGAGTTGCTACGAACACCAGAGGGTTTACACCTACATCCAATCCAGGTTTTACAGAGCACCAGAGGTTATACTTGGTGAGGGACTGTGGTGGAAATAATAACCAAGGCTTTTTTTTTACACACTTTTACTGACATCTCCTATTCTTCTAATTTCACCTCCTGTGGTCCTCTTCCTCTTCTCTTCTGCCCAGGCTCTAGGTATGGCATGCCCATAGACATGTGGTCCTTGGGTTGCATCCTGGCCGAGCTGCTGACGGGCTACCCCCTGTTGCCGGGCGAGGACGAGTCGGACCAGCTGGCCTGCATCATGGAGCTCCTGGGCATGCCCAGCCAGAAGCTGCTGGACGCCTCCAAGCGGGCCAAGAACTTCGTGTCGTCCAAGGGGTTCCCCCGCTACTGCTCGGTCACCACGCTGCCGGACGGCTCGGTGGTGGTGAACGCCGGCCGCTCCCGGCGGGGGAAGGTCCGCGGGCCGCCGGCCAGCCGCGAGTGGAGCGCGGCGCTGAAGGGCTGCGACGACCCTCTGTTCCTGGACTTCATCAAGCAGTGCCTGGACTGGGACCCCGCCACCCGCATGACCCCGGGACACGCCCTCCGGCATCCCTGGCTCAGGCGACGGCTGCCCAAGCCCCCCGCGGGCGGCGGCGGCGGCACCTCGTCCGCCGAGAAAACCTCGTCCTCCTCCTCCTCTTCCTCGAAGCGAGACGGAGGCCTTTCCTTACCGTCTCATTCTTCCTCCAAGGCCAGGACCAACCTAGCGAACATCACGGACGCTAACGGGAATATCCAGTCCAGGACGGTTCTACCCAAACTGGTCAGCTGAGACTGGACACTGGGGGACGGGCTGGGTCTGGAAAACTGAGGAGAAACCTGTTTTTAGGTTTTATGAAACCCATTTTTTTTTATTGGGTTTTGAAACCTGGCTGTGGGGGGATTGAACAGTTGGTGTTTTTAGACAGCCCAAGTGGATATGAGCACCAGTTAACACCAGGACAAAAAAAGCAGTTGTCTTGTCGTGTGTCTTCTACTGGCCCCAGAAGACACGGCACCCTGCCTGGGTGAGAAACTGGACAGTCTGCGTCGACTGGTTTGTGGTGTGTTCAGAAAACCCTGAAGCAGTGAGACGAGTGTGAGTCTCACTTGTAAACCTGCCTGTTGAGCTCCGACAATCTCCACACACACACACACGCATGCACACACACACACACACACACACACACACACACACACACACACACACACACACACACACACACACCCTGACATGGTGTGATTAATATGGTGCTGACAAGGGACTCAGTGAAAACCAGGTGTTAGGCCTTCGATGGGCATTGTTTTGCAGGATGTAGCAGTGCAAAGCAACGAGGCAAATGGTGCCGACAGAAGCGTGCCAGAGCCAGCGCGATGGCTGCACTGTTTACTCTGTGCCATCGGGGGTTGTTGGATACCAATCGGTTATAATCTATTTAGACATTGCATTATAGTATTGAATGTCGATATATATGAAACTGCTCTGGTTGAGAAAGGTTGACGTTCAGTCAGTGTATCCGTGGCGTGCGGAAATCTACGATTTTTTCTGGCGACCGGGATGCAACAGTAGCATTGCGTGGAAGGAGCAAAGATCCAAGTGTATCTTAAATCAAATTAGATAAGTAGGGCTAACGGCTCCCATATGGTTTAACGCTGAGGTCAACGTCAAAGATTAGCTCAATAAACAAGATCAAAGTTTCGCTAGCGTATCCAAAAAAAGTACCAATACCACTCGACCCGAGCCACGAAGAAGGGGGGGCGATGCTTTAGCTGGCTAGCTGTGATCAGCGAGCACCAGCTGACTAACCTCTAGTATACGATCCGTAGCTACCTGATTGGTGATGTGGTGTGCTAACTGTTAGCTGGCTAAATATCACCTGGCTTACCAGCTAAGTCTGTCTTATGTGCACATTAGTTTGAAGCTATCTACTTCTGAATGAATTAGCTCCCTCTAGGTTGTAAGTCTGTAGCTATAACGGTCACCTATAGCCCATCAGCCTGCTAGCTGGCTGTTATTACCATTGGGGTGCATCCGTTTGCTAGGCGTATGGACAGTCCGACAGGCATTGGTCAGACAACACCGTCGCACCCGACATGCCCTGCTGGTTACACCCAGAGCCTTCTAGTGGGAGAGTTAGGATATTCGTGTACCCGGAAGCAGAGCGGAGCAGCCAGGTCACGTGACTATACAGAGCCTCTTTGAGTCCTATCTGAGCATAATAAGTCATAATAAGTCTATGATAACGCTCACTATTCACGCAGTCTCGCGGCTCCCTATTAAATCCCATTCATTTCATCTACTTCCGGCTTGAGAGTGGACTCACAGGGCCTCTCCACGCTCCTCCAGCAGCGCTAGCGCCCTGGCACATAGGAGTGAACGGGAATATCCTAACTCTCCCACTAGAAGGCTCTGGTTACACCTAACCTGTGCTGTGGCTTATAACTCAACCCGTGGCTCCCAGGTTAAAATAAACAAGTTGGCAGGTTGCAACGGATTCGTTTCAGGTTGGAACAAACCCGTGGCTTCATGTGAGTTTGTTTTTTTGTTTTTTTTGCTTTTGGGTAGGGTTGGTCGTAACTCATGACTGCAGGACTGTTAGTTCTTCGGGACGGAACACATGCAAACCCCCCCCCCCCCCCCGTTGTTATTGAGATGGCTAGCTTTCAACACGCTAACCCCTAAGCCTATAGTGGTCTGTTTAATATTTTCTCTGCAGACATATTAGCTTATGGCCCCGTTAGCCATAACCTGTTAGCTGTACACTGCCCAGCCTTAAAGAAAAAAAAAGCTCAGGACCACAGTAAAACACTGGTCTGAGATCAGTTCTGTGAAGACTAGGAGGTGGAAAATGACTGTTGTTGTTGTTGTTTTTTTTTTTTTTTTTTCCCGGTTTCGAACACAGGATGAGGCAAGCGGTACTAAACTGCCGATCGAATCCTGAACGGACATGTTTGGTTTAGAAAACCAAAAAAAAGGAAAATCGGTTGCATGAATGTTTGCCATGTAGGAGGATTAAGTAAGTCAAAGAAGTGGCTTATTCTCGGTATGAATCGAGCAACAAGCGCAACGATCGATCCGCCCTAGACGAGTTAGATTGCCGTGGGAGTGCCACATCTTTACTGTAGAACAGGGGTTTTCAACAGGTGGTCCCCAGGCTAAATGATGGAAAGTTGGTTAACCAGATGTAACTCTTGAGAATGTTCCAGGTGGTCCCCAGGCTAAATGATGGAAAGTTGGTTAACCAGATGTAACTCTTGAGAGTGTTTCATTTTTACACTCGTACGGGACTGATGATTAATAGGTCAAAGACGCAGCCTGGCATTAATTGCCTCCGGCATGGCCGGCGACCATTCACACGTGTTGAAGCACATAAAAGCAACACAACAGCACAACGCTAGGCCAACATGGCCGTTACCGTGGTAACAGCCTCGTCGTTTTAAAGAGTAATGAAACACGGAATGACGTAAACATTATCATATGCTGGTTAGCACGTCAAAGCCTAGTCCCCATTTTTAACATTGTTTTTAGTATTCTGTTATCAACAACGTTAATGTACAAACCAGGGTGTTTCATCGTCAATGTGATATGAAGGCCATGAGGCTTTTGTTTTGTTTTTTGCAATCATTGGTGGAGATGTCTTTTTGTGTTGCGATTTCGGAGCGCTTGCAAGGAGACTAGTGGGAGCGAAGCATTTGATTTGGTTAAGTGCGTTTTCATAGAATGGATTTAATGCAATCGGGTGCTCCTCCTCCTCCTGCCGAGTTCCGTTGCGTCTTCTTGCGTAGTGAGTGCAACCCAGTGTTTTCAGTGTGTCACCACGTAAATCCAATAACGGCAGCAACTGCTGTTTAGTGTCACAGATTCCCTCTGTGACTGAACGCAAATTACATTAACTGACAGTACAGTTAGCCTTTAGGCTTTTCTACTGTCTCATCTGTATATTACCCCCCCCCCCCCCCACACACACACACACACACTGTCAATATACAGCAGCATGCCAACAGCGGATGTCAGTGTGATGTGGTTCGGTTAGAGGCGCTCTGCCATCACTGCCAGTTTTTAACCTTTTTAATCTACTTGCACATCATTGATTTTCAAAGTCGTAGAACCAAATGTATTCTGTGTCAAGACAAGTATGCAGTTTTTTACTCTACAATCATAGAATTGTAGTATATATTTATGTGTGGCTGGCAAACCCTCCTAGTCGGTGGGTGTAGGCCCTGAAAGTGTGTTTCATTACTCTTTATGATTATTTTATTTTATACCAAGGAAGTCCCTTTGAGATCAAAAATCTCTTTTTTTATAAGAGAGGCCTTTAATGTGAAAAGGACAGTTGGTGGCTATAGGACACGGGTGAGGAGGCGTTTTGTGACGTTAGCCGGTGGAGGATATGATACTATAAAACATATTTACTAAAATATGTTACGTTTCCATATACTTGAAGTTTATCGAATATCAGTTACAAGCTCTACATTCTGAGACAGACGGAGCTCACCACACACACACAACTCACACACGTAGTAGTAGTAGTAGTAGTAGTCCCAGTAGCGCCGAGATCGAAAAGTGGTATATGGTATACCGCTAGTGCCTCAGTGGCATATACCGGTGGCCCAGCGGCATATGCCGGTGGCTCAGCGCCATATGCCGGTTCTAGAGTGGTATGCCGCTCGTGTTCCACCGGTACATACCATTTCCCAACGGCAAATGCCGCTCGTTTTCACCTGCACATAACACCCCTGTGTTGTGGCACGGTGTTTCGCGACATTGAAGGGTCAGAAACTGAGCGCTCCGAACATGCGCTGGAAATCCACTATCAGCTGCGACGTGCTTGCGGTTAGGGTTAGGGGTAGGTTTAGAGAAGGGTGTAGCAATGTTTGTAGCAAAACCCTAGACCCCTCCAACCGTAACCCTAATCCTAAACATCCGACCCTCAACCACCTCACAGACCGTTAGGTCTGTGAGGTTAGGTTTTGTTAGGGCTAGGGTTTTGTGTCTCGTAATTTCGGAACAATGGGAGGTCGCAACAATGGCAGTTCGGAATTGTGGAATGGCACCGGGCCACCGGCATATGCCGCTGAGCCACCGGCATATGCCGCTGAGCCACCGGCATATGCCGCTGGGCCACCGGTATATGCCGCTGAGGCACTAGCGGTATACCATATACCACTTTTAGATCTCGGCGTCACTCAGTAGTCTTTGCTTTGAAAGGTGGATGTACTGTATGAAACAAAGTGAGGTTGGCTTGGAAATGGTGCAATGAGACTGTGGATCAGGACTGTGGCAAAGTGGATTAGAAGGCAAAGTTGGCGTAGGATGTTAACCGTGGATCGGTCTAGAGCAGGGGGTTTTCAACAGGTGGTCCGGGGGTCCTTGAGAGGATTCCAGACGGTTCCCATGCAGGCTAAATGATGGAAAGTTGATTAACCAGATGTAAGGTCATGTTGATCTGTAATGTTTGACTGTTTTGTTTTTTCTCCGAAATCGAGCCTGGTATTGTGGACAAAAAAAAGTGGACCCTGCGATCAAAAAAGTTGAAAGAAGAAAAAAAAACACCATGTATGGAGCATGGGATGTAGCACGTGGGGAAACCCAACGCTTAAAGGCCTCGACCGCTGTTTGGATGGAGATGTGTTGATGTCATAGTAACCTGTGAATAATGAAGGGGTTGACGCATGACTCTCATGACAGAGTGCTACAGCAGTGCTTTGTGCTGCTGCTCATGCGCTATTACCAGTGGGACGGGTTCCCTGGTTCCTTTTTGCTGGATTTAGGTGCACTTGAAAATCTTCTGAGGAGGGGGGGAAAAAAGTGTGCGCGTGTAGGGGGGTGGGTGGGCCGCTTAGCATATTCGGACCACATTTTGTTTTTAACGATCAATCAATCTCGTTTGTGTTCCGGCTTGAATCAACGGAACTAACGCCGTATACTTTTTAAGGGAATTTTTTGTCAGCATCCCAAATGACAACTCATTTTTCAAGGTTATAAAGAAGATCTCATGACGTGTTTTTTTTTTGTTTGTTTTTTGTTTCTTACATCGATCTTGTGATATTATGGTTATATTCTTAGTATTTTGCCAATTATTTGGGGGCCCACTTGCAATATCCTCACAGCCCCTCTAGTTAACCCCCCCCGGCCCACATTTTGGGTATTGCTGGGGGGTAAGGGGGTCAACCTGTATCGATTTTCTATCTGTTTTTTAATGTTGTTGTTGTTGTTTTTGTGATTGATTGCATTGTTCCTGTTTTTTTTTTTTTTTTTTTGTGAACTGACAAAGATGAGCGTTGACTAATGTGCCTTTGGTTTTAACAATGCCATACTGGCCTAAGCCCAAATACATCGACTGCCCCCCTCATTGCACCAACTATGTACACCCACACCTACAGTACATCCAAATACACCTGTACACACACACACACCTAAAATACAACCCCATTATTACACTATGGGTGCAGCACACTGGCTCAGTGATTAGAACCCAACTGGTAGTTTTGTATGTCGTTTGTATGTCCCCCCCCCCAACCCTTGTGTACGTGGGCGTCCTCTCCCACATCAACCAAGCACGCATGGCTGGGGACAGACTCCTGCCCAGAGATTGTACTCTGGCACTGAACATTGGTTCAGGGGCGGATCTAGGCATTGGCATGGGGGGGGGGGGGGGGGGGGGGGGGGACAGAACACTCTGAGTCAGACCTTTAGCTGTATGCATGCTGCGTGTCTGTTGCAACTTCAACAACAACTGATGTTATTATTGATGCTCAATTGGGGGCAGGAGAAATGATATGGGTGCGACTTCATCATGAAGCCGCCCCCATATCATTTCCTCCTGCCCCCCCCCCCTCCCCATTTGGGAAATGTTACATCCGCCCCTGGATTGCTTGCACACTCTCTAACAGTTCAGGTGGGGTCAAATCGTACTTGTATCAAAAATAAATATAGCTTTTGAAATCCAAGTACTCTACGGATACAGTGGCACAGCATAGTGAGCATACATACATACAGACATATCGGCCAACTGTTGCTACACGTTGCCTAGATACTGATCGATTAACTCCATGTGACAATGGGGTTAAGCAAAAAAAAATGAAAAATGAAAGAAAAAAAGATCAACACTAGCGTCTGAGCTAGCTGCACTGATGTTTCTCTATGGTAAAGCTAACACTAGCCTATTATTGATGCTGGCGTCGCGCTAGCCGCACTGATGTTTTCTCTATCTATGGTGAAGCCAACACTAGCCACTAACCGCTGGCTGGCACCATGCTGGCTTAAGTGACGTCTCTCTCTCTGAATCATGTAACTTGCACTAGCTGCTAACTAATTAGCACTAGTGTGGTGTGATGTTTCTACAGTGCTAGAGACCACAGTGTTTTGTTTTGTTTTTTTTCATAATGGTACCTCAGATTCCTCTGACTTTATTATTATTCATAAACTGTTTGTTGTAGTATTAGTGTAGTTCTAGTAAACCTTGTCATACTTGTTGTGGCGATTGTAATAACTTCAGCAGGGCATTTGGTTAACCTTTACCAAAGTGCATTCCTTTATATGACTGGTGAAGAGATGGCTGCCGTTGTCAATCAGAATGACGGACAGACGGACAAGATGGCGAAAATCTAAAAGTTAAGAAATGACTGTTTGAAAAAGAGACTAGGCGTGCGTGCGTGCGTGTGTGTGTGTGTGTGTGTGTGTGTGTGTGTGCGCGGGCCGATAACAAATTGTTTCGTGGGTCGTTCTCTCTGTTTCAATGCAGAAACCACCATATGGAATTTCGCCGGGCGGCAGATTGCCGTTTACACAGACAGAACTTTTGTGTTGTGATGTTAGTAAAGCCGATTTTAAAATAAAGATGCCAAGGATAGGATAGGACAAGGAGTGACATAACGGCCCTGTTTAGTTTGCTTGTCTTAAGTGCCCTGGCGAGGATCAAGCATTTCCACCCGGTTAATGCTTTGTGACATCTGTGACAAATCCTTGGTGTCTTTATTCCAGGTTAGTAAAATGGTTGTGAGTAATCTGGGTTAAAACGATTGCTTGCCAGCTAGTTGTCTGTTTTATCTAGCTGGCTTGTTCTCAAAGTAACGGCTTGTTTTCTAGATGGCAGGTTAAAAAGTTACCTGGCAAACTAGTCGGCCATGTACGTGCGAGGTTAGTTAAAAGGTTACCTTGGATAGTTGTCTTTTTAAAAAAAATTAAAAACTTGGACTTTGGAGCAACGCGTCTGCTTCAGAAAGTTTGAAACTACGTAACACAGTGAACATGTGTTAACCTGCGCTGTGTATAAATGTGATATTTGCTCTGGGTTTTATTATTTGTAAATAATGTTTTAATTATTTTTTTTGTGTTATCTTTGTTTTTCTCTTTTTTTAATACGCTGCTGTGCCACGCTGCGGTTGTTTGTAGTGGGGTTCAAACCCACGGCCAGTTTTACAGTACGTACTGTATCTATTGTACAGAACACATGAAGTCAACACTTTTCTAGTGATCCTTTTTGTTAAATTTTATTGTTGTGGCCAGGGGAAAACAAATTATAATATTATTATAATATTATTAATAAAACAGTTTTATTGTTGATCTTCAGTTGGTGAATTTCTTCAGAGACATACTAACTGTACTGTATAGCAGAGGTTTTCAAGCAGTGGTCCTTGAGAGGATTCCAGGTGGTCCCCAGCTACCTGATGGAAAGTTGAGTGAACCAGATGTAACTCTTTGAGAGTGTAAAAATGAAAACAAATGCACCCTTGCAGGTCCATTTGGTTTCATGTTTACACTCTCAAAAGTAAAAATATTCATCTGAAGAATGTAGAAGATTAATGGTCATTTTGATCTGCATGTTTGCCTGATTTGTTTCCCAAATCCATCCTGGAATTGTGGACAAAAGGAAAAAGCAAAAAGCAAAATGAATAAATAGTGGGCCCTGGGATCAAAAAGGTTGAAAACCCACTGCTGTATAGCATAAACGCTTTTGTTCCACACTCAAGTCACAATAAGTAGTACACAGACCAGTTCCGTGATATTTCCATAACCCAATGAATGAATAGTTCAATTAATTGCAGTTTACACACAATTACAAGAATCGGCACCAATCCTAAATTATGCACCAACATGTAAAAGGTGTTGTTTTGTTAATTCCGCGTCTTAATGAATTGTGTCTTGTGTTGTAAATTGAGTTGACAGCTGCATCATGTCTGGTCTAACTGGTCGCACTGCATAGCAGACGAGCTACTGCGCTTGTGCCACACACACACACACACACACACACACACACACACAGGTGGTGTGGTGTCACACACACACACACACACACACACACACACACACACACACACACAGGTGGTGTGGTGTAACACGGGTAGATCAGGTTACAGGTGGATTTCAGAAAGCATTTACCAGCTGACAGGAGGGAGAGACGGAACACAAGAAGACAAATGAAGTATTTATAGAGACAAACAGCAGGACAGCTGAGGAGATCACAGTAGAGTCTGCGCTGGTTCATTTAACTTGCGGGAAGTGCAAATGGAATTGCTTACAATAATACGTCAAGATTATTGTTAGCAAGGTCAATGTCTTGAGACTAAGACATTTAAAAGCAGTGGTTTTCACCAGTGGTCCTTGAGAGGGTTCCAGGTGGTCCCCAGGCTGCAAGTTGGTTAACCAGATGTAACTCTCAAGAGTTAAAATATTCATCATGTGAATTAGCCCCACTCTACACAACTAGAGAATGTAGAAGATTAATGGTCATTTTGGTCTGTATGTTTTGCCTGTTTTGTTTCCCAAATCCAGCCTGGAATTGTGGACAAAAGAAATCTTTAGTTTGGGGGGGGTCCAAATGAACCCGTTAGGGTTCATTTGGTTCCATTTGTACACTCAGAAAAAATGTTGAAAATTAGTTGGAATTCCCCTTCAAGTAAATATCACCTTAAAAGCCTGACCTTGTAGATATGCTATTTTTTTCTCTTGCTGGGCCAAATGTCTACTTTATTTTCTGCATTTTGAGCTAAAAGGGACGGGAACCATTCCGCTGTCCTACTCTTAAGGGGAAAAAAATTAAACTCCTGCTGAATTGCACAATTCTACTGAACTGATATCGCATATACATACCAGTAGCCATGCAAAGCTACAGTATGTTCAGCTGCATCAGGTTATTAGGTTTGTTACATACAATATCATGGTTAATTTATGTTTAAGGTTAAGGTTTCTGAAGACTACAATGACATCCATCAGCCACAGGAATGCCTTCTCCATAGCAACAATTTCCTGTGTAAACAGAAAAGAACATACACGTGCGTACGCACGCGCACGCACACACACACACACACACACACACACACACACACACACAACACACACACACACACACACACACACACACACTGTTGCCAACTTGCCGCATTTGTCACTATATCTAGCTTTTTTCCAGACCCCCTAATAGCGCCAAAATTAGTGGAAAAACTCCTGGCGGAAAATCTAGCACTTTTTGGCTGGTGAGTTTGGCTGGTGAGAGCGAAATTGGTTGACAGGCGCCAGAGATAAAACCCTCCTTCCTTCCTAGAAAGGACCATTGGTAACCAAATGGACCCTTATAGATCTGTAACTCTTAAGAGCATAAAATGAAACCAAATGGACCCGTAAGGGTCATTTTACGCCAAATGGACGCTTACGGGTCCATTTGGTTTCATTTTACGCTCTCAAGAGTTAAATTATATTCAAACATCTGAATTACCTCATTTCCAAGAATCTACACATTTAGAAAATGTAGAAGAATTGCTATTTTGACCAACAGTTTCTCTCCTAAATTAGTCAGAGACACTAAACTCCACATCAAATGGTAGTTCTCCGTGGCTAAAATGCAGAATAAATAGTGGGCCCTGGTATGAAAATGGTTGAAAACCCACTATAGTGCATTCTAGTGCATTTTGGAAGTGCCACTAGTGTATTTTGTTGGCGGTTGGCAACACTACACACACACACACACACACACACACACACACACACACACACACACACACACACACACACACACATACACACACACACACACACACACACACACACACACACACACACACACACACACACACACACACACACACACACACACACACACACACACACACACACACACACACACACACAGCAGTCATTAACCAACCCTGTAATTGACAAGGTAATAAGCTCACCATGGCAACGGAGGGTCAGACATGCGATTGGATGAGCTGCGTGAGTTCCATTTTAGGAGCTGAGGATTAGCCAGCTAATTATAGATGCTAACAGGATGCTAACACACATATGTACCAAAGCTCATTATAGAGGCTCATTCAGGATGCTAAAAAGGCCAGAGATAAAATTAGAATTTAGAGAAGAAGAGATAGTTAGAACTAGAGATCACAGGCAAACTCTCTCTCTCTGTCTCTCTCTGTCTCTCTCTCTCTCTCTCTCTCTCTCTCTCTCTCTCTCTCTCTCTCTCTCTTGTGTTTGGGTTTGTGCCTGTGTGCGTGTGTGTAGAGGTCATCAATAACTTTGCCTTCCATGGTCATGATCTCACACATGCACGTGCCTGCACACGCCTCACACACACACACACACACACACACACATACACACACACACACACACACACACACACACACACACACACACACACTGAGGGCACTGAGTTTCTGTATATTTAGAGTGATCCAACCTTTCCCCATAATCTCTAGGGACAGGGGCGGATCTAGGCATGGACATGGAGGGGAGGGGAGGGGGCAATGCCCCCCTAAATGCCCTGACTGCCCCACCAAACATGATCTGGCATGCAAAACAACCCAAGATATTTCAAATTAAAGTGCTTCTATTTAAAATGATTTAAAACACTACTACTGCTGCTAACTAACTACAGCTGTGTCACCACTAAACCAACAGCATTTCATCATTGAAAACAGAAAACTCAGTCCTTGCAACTTCAACAACAATTGATGTTATTATTGATGCTTACTTGATTAATAAAAGTCCTGTAACTTAAAATGGTATGGGCGCGGCTTCATCACCTGTGGCGCAAAGCGTCACGGGCGATGAAGCCAACCCCCATACCATTTTCTCCTGCCCCCCAATTGGGAAATGTTATATCCGCCCCTGTCTAGGGACCTGCCAACAGGATGCCCATCTCTCTCTCTCTCTCTCTCTCTCTCTCTCTCTCTCTGTCTCTCTCTCTCTCTCTCTCTAACTCTCTCTCTACCCCCTATTACTTCTCTCTCTCTCTCTCTCTCTCTCTGTCTCTCTCTCTAACTCTCTCTCTCTAACTCTCTCTCTACCCCCTATTACAGGGGTCGGCAACCCAAGATGTTGAAAGAGCCATTTTCGACCCAAAATTAAATTCAAAATCTGTCTGGAGCCGCATTTTATTATTATTTTTTCCTGAGAGTGTGCAAATGTGAACCAAATGGACCCTGGCGGGTCCATTTGGTTCCATTTGCACACTCTCAGAAAAAAGAAAAATCATTAACATGGTGAAACACAACCTTTCTTCAGAAATGGAGTTTCTAAAGTTTTACAGAACTCCATTTCTAGTCCACACAACATCTCTAAGGTATCTTAATGACATAGTAAACTGAGTAAACCTTTGAAAATGGGTGGTTCAGATTGAAAGCTCCACCTCTGATAACTGCTGGGCTTTTCTGACATGGCCAAGTGCTACTTTAACTGGCAACTGTCAGACAGCGCAATGCGTTTTGGGTGACTGAAATGTTTATATTATTTTGATATATTATTATTTATCACCCCAGTGTGTGTATGTAATAATGCTACAGCCACTGAGCCACTAGGGCTGTGTTCTGGAGCCGCATGCGGCTCCTGAGCCGCAGGTTGCTGACCCCTGCCCTATTACTTCTCTCTCTCTCTCTCTCTCTCTCTCTCTCTCTCTCTCTCTCTCTCTCTCTCTCTCTCTCTCTCTCTCTCTCTCTCTCTCTCTCTCTCTCTCTGTCTGTCTCTCTGTCTCTCTCACTCTCTCTACATGTGTTATGTATTAGGTCAGGGGAATATTTTAACTCCTGAGAATGTAAAAATGAGACCAAATGGGTTCATTTGGTTTCATTTTCACACTATCAAGAGTTACATCTGGTTAACTTTCCATCATTTAGCCTGGGGACCACCTGGAACCCTCTCAAGGACCACTGGTGGTCCCCGGATCACTGGTTGAAAACCCCTGTATTAGGCCAAGGGGTTTAGTAGTTTGTAGTGTACTTGTAGACTGTAGAGCACCATATTGTACATACTATGAAGAGTAGCTTACCAAGCAAACTTGTGTTACTATCTAATTTATAAATAGGAGGAAACCTCATTACATATAGGCTACAGTAAATCAAACCTCATATTCAGGAATAAACATTTTTAAGGGAAAACAACATATTTTAAACAACTAAACACAATGCAGCCTCATATAAGTTGTTGTGACTTTGCTGTATTGTGCTGATGGAGCAACCCCCTTTCATTCCATGCACTCTGACGCCCTCGTGTGGGCACAGTGAAAATTGCATGTGTAACATGCAATTTTCATGCCCAACGTACACGTCCAAGAGTGTACGTTGGGCTAAACAAGGAAGTGGAAGTTCATACAATAAATATACAACACAACCCAGAAGAGCAACCGGTTGACGCCATAGGTTGACGCTCATTTGTTATAATCGTTTTTTGCGATTATTAACAATAACATTATGCTGTTGTTTATGCTGTTGCATAATGATAACCCCGGAAGGAGTATTGGAAGCGGAAGTGTTTCCCGGGGGGCGGTTAAATCAAGAGCACGCCGTGCGTTTCGCGCCGCACAGAGCCTTGGAAATACAGAGTTACGCCAACTCCGTTCACTTCATGGGGCCAGTGCAATGGCGGCTCCTCTACATAGACTTCTATGGGATAGTGACAGGGGTTTTCAACAGGTGGTCCGGGGACCACCAGTGGTCCCTGAGAGGGTTCCAGGTGGTCCCCAGCTAAGTTGGTTAACCAGATGTAACTCTTGAGAGCGTAAAAATGAAACCAAATGGACCCTTGCGGGTCCATTTGGTTTCATTTTTACACTCTCAAGAGTTAAAATATTCATCATCTGAATTAGCCCCAAGTCTACACAACTAGAAGATGGACAAAAGCAAAAGAAATCTTTAGTTTTGGGGTCTGTGGGGCTAAAATGTCCTCAAGTGGTGGTCCGTGGCTCAAATTCTGAAAAAATGGTGGTCCCTGGCATCAAAAAGGTTGAAAACCCCTGTTCTACGGGATAGTGACAGCCGGAAGTTACTGAGTGCATTGGAGCCTATGGGCTCGCGCGAGTACTAGAACCACGTGACCAGACTATTTTCTGCCCCCTCGATGTCGCAACTCTGTCTATTTCAAAGGCTCTGGCGCCGCAGCAGCCTGCCTCTCCACACAGTTACTTATTTCACTGTGAAAAGTACTAGTGACACTACACTGAACAGGTAAGAACTGTGCCTTTCTTAGCCGTTTTCAAAGCTTTTTTAGTTGCTGTGAAACTAAAGCTTTTAGTTGCTGTGACAGGACTGCGTCTCTTTGCGTGAGAATTAAATGTTTTGTATACTGTACATACTGTACAGAACACCAAATGGTGTTCCCGTCCAGAGTTACAAATTGTTTTCCGCCTCAACATTCTACTACGGTATGTCATTATAGAGATGTTGTGTGGAAATACTAATCAAAAGTTCCCACCAGTTTGTGTTACCTAGAAATGTACTGTAGTTCTTGAAAAAAAATCATTAACGTGGCGAAGATGATTTTCTTCATACCTCCAGTTCTCTCTCCCCCACAGAACTGGGGGACATTTCTTTATTATTTCCTTAAAGGGGAATTCCACCCATTTCCAAAATTTTCCTGAGAGGATACAAATGTGAACCAAATGGACCCCATTTGTAGGGGTCTGAAAGAAAAATCATTAACATGGTGAAATACATCTTGATGATGTCATCAGATGTATTTCACCATGTTAATTATTTTTTTCAGACCTCCATTTTTTAGGAAATACAGATTTTGGGGGAACTTTTTTCATCATGTCCACACAACATCTCTAAGGTATATTAATGACAGATTAAAATGTTGAAAATGGGTGGAGTTTCCCTTTAACGTCATAGCCTAGTAAAATGTTAAATGAGTGGAATGTCCCATTAATGCCGCTCCTGCATCGTCGAATGGCTTTTCTGTCCATTTGGTTTCCAAAATGTCATTTTGCTGGTGAACCCCTGGAACTCCCTCAAGGACCCCTGGGGGTCCCCAGACCCGACCTTGAGATCCACTGAATGAATTGCACATGGACCCAAAGGTGGTCACTCACTGCCCATTATGAATTCAGTTTCACTTTATCTCTATTTTATAAGCTACTACTTTGGCTTTGTTTTGGAAAACCGATCCTGTGATTTACAGTGGTTCTCATTCGGTGCCATTTGTGTCCCCATCCCCATACATCATCTTGTTGTAAAATAAGCAAAAGACACATTCTAAAAGTTGTCTGATACTATTACGAGGTTCAAGCCTTTCTTATTCAAAACTAAATAATTCGAAAATAATCTAGTCCCATCTACCCGCAAGCGTTCATTTGGTTCATTTTCATGTTCTCAAGAGTTACATCTGATCAACCAACTTAGCTGGGGACCACCTGGAACCCTCTCAAGGACCACTGGTGTTCCCCGGACCACCTGTTGAAAACCCCAGTGTTAGAATATTTCTGGTTAGAATAAGCTATCAGCCCAAAAGTCAAAAGCATTGTTAAAATCCAAGCTCTTCTTTTTCCTTTTGCGTCATTTATTTAGCCGTAAAAGGAAGTTGAATTAACAATGTGCCATGTCACACAGACGTAGCAATATGCCATCCAACGTCGAGATCAAGGCCAGAGTGACCGACCCTGCGCTATTGGCCGAGAAGGCTCGTCAGCTCAGCCAATCAGAGTACACCGTCATCAGACAACATGACACCTTTTTTAACTGCAGCAACGGGAGACTGAAACTGCGAGACTTCATGGTACAAACACACACTACGTTCTAGACTATCCAGGGGTTGACACTAAGGTCTTGGAGGCACTTGCCCATCGGGCAAGTGCAAATCAGGTTCTACTTGCCCTCAGCTCATGGTCACTTGCCCCCCAAAAATACATTGTAAATTTTGCAGATGTAACTCTTGAGAATGTAAAAATGAAACCAAATGGACCCTAACGGGTCCATTTGGTTTCATTTTTACAATCTCAAGAGTTAAAATTCATCATCTTAATTAGCCAGGTCTACACACTCATTTTGATGTGTATGTTAATTTGCCTGTTTTGTTCCCCAAATCCAGCCTCGAATTGTGGATAGCTAGAAAGCAGGGAAAATACAGAGGCAGAGTGCAATGACTGTCTTCAAGACAATTTATCTTGTGTTGTGTTATAGTGCACTAAGTTGCACACTTGCCCGATCGGGCAACCAGGTAGCAGTCTTCACTTGCCCCACCATTTTTTTTTACTTGCCCCGGGCAAGCGGGCAAGTGTTAGTGTCAAGCTCTGCTATCTATTCTTATATTTATAATGGTTTCGTGTGTTGATGATTGCGGATTGGCAACAACTTGTCCAATTTAAAGGTAAAATATTATGCCATTTAGCAGTGACCAGCCATTTTTTAAAGTATTTTACTAGGGGGTACCAGGGCCTACTATTTATTCAGCATTTGAGCCACGGACCACCATATGATGACAGTTTCACCCCTCAGACCCCCAAGCTAAAGATTTCTTTAGTTTTTTGTCCACAATTCCAGGCAAAACAGTCAAATATCCATCTATAGCCATTCTTCTACATTCTCTAGTTGTGCAGACTTGGGCTAATTCTCGTGTGAATATGATGAATGATGATGAATATTTTAACTCTTGAGAGTGTAAACATGAAACCAAATGGACCCAAGGGTCCATTTGGTTTCATTTTTACACTCTCACTAAGAGTTACATCTGGTTTAAGCAACTTTCCATTTAGCTGGGGACCACCTGGAATCATCCTCTCACCTGTTGAAAACCCCTGATTTTTATGTTTTCAAAATTCCAATAATCAGTTGTGGGTCAAAAGTAATTGCTTAAATATGGGTTTATACACACACACACACACACACGCACACACACACACACACACACACACACGCACACACACACACACGCACACCCCAAATCAAATCCATAACATTGCCTTTGCATGTTGTAATTGTCTGTATTTATCTGTCTGTTTCTGCCTGGCTGTCAGGATGGCACAGGACAGCTGATCTTCTACGAGCGTCCAGACTCGGATGGACCAAAGCTGTCTCGGTATTCCATCGCTCCCACACAGAACCCTGATGACCTGAAGGTGAATTTCAAGCCGGTTTAAAATTTCATGCACCCCCACAAGTCACTATAGTCCTGTACGTGTCCATTTAGAACCCAATAAAAAGAACCCCCCTGGAACCCACTTTAGCAACCGATAGTATTAAATGGAACAAGCTGATTGTTAGTCAATAAATAATCCAATTTAAAATTGGTAGATCGATTATATTTGTATTCGTATGTCGTATCCTCATCAGGAACAAAATGCGTGTCCATTTGGTTCTGTTTCTTCTCTCCTCAATATTGTGGCCCATGCTGCTTAATAAAACCAAAATGGGTTTAAAGCAGGGCTGGGCGATTATTTTTCCCAAGGGGCCAAATGAGATACATAAAATATTGTGGAGGGCCAAGACTAAAGGCTGGACTAAAGTCTACGTAATATTAATTTAATTTCAAGATAAAAGTAAGAGTAACACCAACCATTTTGACACCATGGCCCTCAATTTATTCAGCATTTGAGCCACGGAGGACCACCTTTTGATGACATTTTAGCTCCACAGACCCCAAAACTAAAGATTTTCTTTTGCTCCACAATTCCAGGCTGGATTTCACAAACAAAACAAAAATCAAAGATCAAAAATGAAAAATCAAAGATCAAAAATGACCATTCTTTTACATTCTCTGGCTAATTCAGATGATGAATATTTTAACTCTTGAGAGTGTAAACATGAAACCAAAGGGCCGCATTTGGCCCCCGGCCCGCATAATGCCCAGGTATGGTTTAAAGGTTTGAAAAGCACTCTTAAGTGTGTTTGTGTGTGTGTGTGTTTGCGTTTGTGCATGGCTGTGTGTAGACGGTGCTGTCTGATGCCCACGGTATCAAGGGGGAGGTTCGGAAGGAGAGGCATCTCTATCTGATCGGTCAGACACGGGTTCATGTGGACACAGTGGAGGGACTGGGACACTATATGGAGCTGGAGGTAATGACACACACGCACACACGCCACACTAGGGAATCATTAATTGCCCCCCCCCCCCCCCCCCCCAATCTGTAACACTACTGCAGCGGGATGGTTCAGATGGTGACCTTAGAAATTGAAACCTTCATCAAAATCAATGTTTGAGTCATGAGGTGAAGACATGTTTAAATCAAGACTCGCATTCCTAGTAACACTCAGACACTGAGTTACAGTACCAGTCACAGTGCATTGCACAGCATCTATGTGTGTACATCTGTAATTCAGGTGTATTTCAGGTGAACCAGAACCATGCATGGATTCCACCATTGATGATGTCACTGGAAGAAGTTTCTGAACTGCCCACAGAGTAGAAAAAAAAATAGTGGTATTTTATCATGTACATTAGTGAAGACCTATTATATGAATATACGTTGAAAATCGTAAAGTGGTCCTTTTTAATATTAGTACATATTAATGGGAAACCCTCATGCTTTTCAAAGACATTTCAGGTGACTGATTATACAGTACACACAAACTCTTACTCATTTCATGGTCTGTGTCACACATGTACACTCAAGTAGAACCTAGTTCTGAAAAGAGACTGGCAGCTTTTCACATGCCCCAGTCTACACTGTAGATTTCGCCATTTCCAGGATGCTGTAAAAATATATATTATATAGAATAGATTCTACACAACGAGCTGCATGGGAATTAACATTTTTAAACGGATACAATGATGCCAAACGATTGCAGTCGCCTTGGATATTTATGATGGGATTGATTGTGATGGGCCTACATACAGTATAATGTAAACTCTGGATGCATATACGGTAGATTGAACATAATCACAGCTGAAAGTAATGCCCTAAATGCCTGGGATTGTGTTTTTGTCTTAATCTCTCTCTCTTTATCTCAGGTTGTGATGCGTCCTGATCAGAGTGTTGAGGAGGGACAACAGGTTTGTTTTTCATTTGCTAGAGCAGTGGTTTCAACCATTTTCATACCAGGGCCCACTATTTATTCTGCATTTTAGCCACGGGCCACCTTTGATTTTTAGTTTAGTCTCTCAGACTAATTTAGGAGAAATAACTGACAAAATGTTGGTCAAAATAACAATTCTTCTACATTTTCTAAATGTGTAGATTCTTGAGAAGTAGCTTCTCAAGATTTAAATGTAATTTAACTCTTGAGCGTAAAAATGAAACCAAATGGACCCATAAGTAGTGATGGGTAAGTTACTGGGGAAATGTAGTAAGCTATGATGCTTGTTACACTCGAAAAAATGTAGCTAAGCTACACTACAAGCTAGTCTTGGGCAATATACCGGTATTACCGTTTATCGCGATATTGGAAATCAATACCGAGTAATATCGTTGGGTCTGTGAAAAATATCGAATACCGAATATCGTCAAATACCGACATTATACTGTATTCTATTAAAATATGAGCAATGAGACTTAATTGTAACTATACAAACAATTTTCATGTTACACACATGCCTAAACTAGCCCTTATTTGGGCTAGGCTTTTTGGAAACAATGTATTTCCAACTCCAGTTTTTCCCTATTTAGGCTGCTTTAACAGCAGAGTGCTCAGTTTCTGACCCCTCAAAGTCGCAAATTCTGAGAACTAGGTGACTGGTGGAGCGTTCCAACTCTGATTGCTGTCAATACCGGTAATATCGAATATCGAGCTAATTAAGACATTATCAATACCGATATTAAAAAATCAATACCGCCCAAGACTACTACAAGCTACCCCCAGAAAATTGTAGTAAGGTACACTACAAGCTAATGTAGCTTGCTACATCAAACTATAACTTAATGTTATGTAGTTTGTTTTGTCTTTTTTTTTTTTTTTTTTCCTTTTTTATCCTCTTGTTTGTAAACCACTTGGAGCTGCATTTTGCCATGACAGGTGGTATACAAATAAATTCTACCCATTGAAAATGGGTGGAATTCAAAAATGTGGGTGGGAAAATGTAGTAAGCTACACTACTTGCTACTCTTGAAAAAATGTATTAAGCTACACTACAAGCTATCCCCAGAAAATTGTAGCAAGCTACACTAAAAGTTACAGGAAAATGTAGTTAAGCTATGTAGCTTAGCTACTTGTAAGAAGTTACTGCCCATCACTGCTGTAAGGGTCCATTTGGTTTCATTTTACACTCAAGAGTTACAAATCTATAAGGGTCCATTTGGTTACCAATCGTCCTTTCTTGGAAGGAAGGTGGACTCTATCATAGGAGGAAAACTGGTGAAAAACAAGGGTTTTTATCTCTGGCGCCTGTCAACCAATTTAGTCCCGACTCACTAGCAAAAGAGCAATAGATTTTCCGCCAGGAGTTTTTCACTAATTTTGGCCCTAGGAGGGTCTGGAAAAAAGCTAAATATAGCGACAAATGTGTCAAGTTGGCAACACTGCTTTTTTTTTCTTCCACAGTTTGGTCATAGTGATTGATGTATTTTTTTTTTCATAATGATGACACGTTGAGTTTCATTGGTGGTGTTTTTATTTCCTAGATTGCCCAGGACTTGATGAAGGCACTGGGAGTCTCAGAGGACAGTCTGGTGACCGGTGCCTATGTGGACCTGCTACTGGATGGACGATCCTAGTATCCTAGTGAAAGAATCTTCCTCACTAGTAAGGGACCAGGTCAAATGTTAATACTAACGCTGCAACCAGTAATCAATGAATCGTAATCAAATCGATTATTCTATTAGTTGGTCAACTATTTTAGTAATCGATTAATCGGTTTGTCAGCTAAACACTGAGGTTTTTAACCATAGTTTTTCCAGTGTTAAGTCTAACAAATTCCATCCATTTTCAACATTTTACTGTCATTAATTAACACTTAGAATACCAGCACTTTTTTCCATATTTCTTTTAGGTAGCTAGTGCCAGCGATTTTCATGTAAAAGTCATATTTCTTATTGCGGTCCATGTTTCCCATCAGACAAGTTAGTTGGCGCGCACAGGATCTTAGTTCCGGTCCGTCTCTTATTTGGGTCCCCTCAGCTGGCGGAGGAGGCGATCGCTGCTCACTGCCGCTAGCATCGTTGATATCGTATAAAACCAGCGACGTAGATTGACGTAGATCAACTTTAACAGCACTGGACATACTATTATTTGATAATGGTAAGAGAGACGTAGATCTACTGCAAAGGCACTCCGAGTTAATATACAGTACCTTAGAGATGTTGTGTTTCCTAGAAATGGAAGTCTGAAAAAAAATCATTAACATGTGAAACACAACTTGATGACATCAAGTTGCGTTTCACCATTAATGATTTTTCTTTTAGGACCTTTTTTCTGAGAGAGAAAAAAATCCAACCTTTTAAGATGATGGCTAAATAAGAGTCATGATCCGGACCCGATTGTTAAGTGATCGTCTGATGAATCGATTATGAAAATAGACGTTAGTTGCAGCCCTAGTTAATACTGCTCTCACACCACAATACTGTTGTTTTACAGTTACTGTTCTTTTGTGTTTTTTATCACAATCGTCGATTCGTCATTGATACAGAAGAATGATTCTTTTCTATTGCTGTAATACACATCCCTACAGTAAGGCCCTGTGGATCTTACTGCTTAATAACTAAGGAGTTCTACCCCTTTTCATCGATTTGGTTGTTAAGGAGCACTTGTTTTAATTGTTTAGATTTTTGTCCAACATTGTTGTGTGTCAAATGTACATTATTTGTTTTGTAATAAAACATCCAAACATGAATATTTAGTTGTGTTTGTTTCATAGTGTGAACCATCCTACTTCCCTTAAACACCTCTGTGACCCCCTTAAATTATGCATAAGTGGGGTTTGGGCGTTTCAGCATTTCAACCAATCATTTTTTCTTCAAGTCCCATTACCTTAAGAGATCCCTTCTCATTGCGCCTTAGGCCTTATGCATAGTGCTATTATTGCTTCATATCCCCGTAGCCCAGGAGTCGGGAGAGAGCCATGAACACTACATAGTTTTAACCCATCTAATCAGATTCGAGTTTCTGATGCTTTTCACAATTTTTCAAAAATAGCAGATCTACAAGCTCATATCGCGCCACTCGGTGGCGCGATATGAGCTTGTAGATCTGCTATTTTTCAACAGCTAAAACACCAAAACGCGTTCAGTACACAAAGGGTTAAATCAAATTCCGTGAGAGCCATATAATTTTTAAAATCTAAAATACAAGTAAACGTGTGCATTTTATTTAATTTCAACACTTTTAAAGTACAATAAGTCTGAGTTATTTTTAACATTCTTATGTTTTATCATATTTATATTTTTCTATTTATATATTTTATCATTCATATTAGACACACTGTAGAAGCTGCTCTCTCCACAAAGCAAATTTCTCTGTCCATTCCTGCTGAAAAATAGGCTTCTTGCACATGCGCACATCAGCCACTGTTTTTGACAGCAGAGCAAAATACGTCAAACAGCGTCTGAGTCTGGCTCATCTGTGCTGCCTATGCTGATTGATAGATAGATTATATACACAACAAGTGTACTGTATGTTTGCCACTTTCCCACTGAAATGACTGTGAACCGACTTTCTAGTTGCAAGTGACGAGCGCCGTTTTGCGCACGAGTCTAATGACACTTTTCTATATAATTAAAGATTTGCTTGCCAGCCAGATGCAGCCATCAAAAGAGCCACATCTGGCTCTCGAGCCATAGGTTCCCCTACCCCTGCCATAGAGTTGCTGATTCATTTTCTTGCCCTATTTGAAAAGTCAAGTCGGACGGGTGATGACTGAAAATGCGCATAATGCCTCAATGCTCTGACAGCCTGGCACCAGGCAAATAACATCTTTGCCTATATAATTATATTATAAATGGACACAAAGGAGTGACAGCGGGCATTTACTTCTGCTGATTATAGCACAAGCAAGAGATGCCTACTGTATATCACACGCTTCCAGTTACTCAATCACAAAGGGATTTGGCACGCTCACCGGGTGCTTTTGAAATATCCGCAATCTGTTGACACTCTCAAGAGTTAAAATATTCATCATCCGAAGTAGCCCAAGTCTACACAACTAGCGAATCTAAAAGAATGGTATTTTTTTTTTTATCTCTTTGCCTGTTTTATTTCCCAAATCCAGCCTGGTACTGTGTGGACAAAAGCAAAATAAATCTTTAATTTTGGGTCTGTGGGACTAAAGTGTCCTCAAAAGGTGGTCCGTGGCTCAAATGCTAAATAAATACTGGTCCATAGGATCAAAACGATTGAAAACCATTGGTTTAGGGGACTGCGTGACAAACGCCCATGACCACACAAGATGTCTATTGACAGTAGGCCTACAGACAGTAGGCCTAGGTATGGCTAAGCATCATTGTAGGCTATGCTTTCTTTTATACAGCTGCCAACTCACAGTTCAGCATGAGACATAATTAAAAATCACTGATGTCCCAAACGGTGAGCTTGATGTGCTTATCAATTATTGTTTCTGCACCGTGTTGCCAACCGCCAAAATCCAAAATGCACTAGTGGCACTTCCAAATGCACTAGAATGCGCTAGAGCAGTGGGTTTTCAACCATTTTCATACCAGGGACCACTGTTTATTCTGCATTTTAGCGACGGGGGACCACTGTTTTGAGATTAGTCTCTCGGGCTAATTTAGGAGAAATAACTGACAAAATGTTGGTCAAAATAGCAATTCTTCTACATTTTGTAAATGTGTAGATTTTTGAAAATTAGGTAATTCAGATGGTTAAGTATGATTTAACTCTTGAGAGCGTAACATGAAACCAAACAGACCCAAATTACAGATCTAAAAGGGTCCATTTGGTTACCACTGGTCCTTTCTAGGAAGGAAGGAGGACTCTATCATAGGAGGAAAAATGGTGAAAAACAAGGGTTTTATCTCTGGTGCCTGTCAACCAATTTCGACCCAACTCACAAGCAAAAAAAGCAACAGATTTTCCGCCACGAGTTTTTCACAAATTTTGGTGCTAGAGGGGTCTGGAAAAAAGCTAAATATAGCGACAAATGTGCCAAGTTGGCAGCACTGTTTCTGCATGGTCTCAAACTAAACATTACACGTGGTACAACAATTTATTTCCATTTATCATTCACAGTGTATCCTGACTCCCGAGGTTGTTGAAGACACCCTGAGGGCGAGACGCGAGGTCGATCTAGGTGAGGAGCCAAACTATTTGGATTGGCATTTGGACAATAGCTTTTTTGGGGGGGATGGCATTTTAGCAAAAGGCTACCGGTATTTGGAAATCAATGTGATCATAGACATAATATCCCTCAAGGATGGTGGTGTACTTACTATGACCAGTCCATAGAACAACATGGGAATTATGCGGTCCGTGGGCCAAATGCGGCCCTTTGGCTGACCGGCCCGTGAAAGGATTTTAAACCAGTGCTCCGGGGACCACCAGTGGTCCTTGAGAGAGTTCCAGTTAAATATTTAGAATATTTAAACCCCTATGTAAACCAGAGCGTAAAAATGAAACCAAATGGGCCCTTGTGGGTCCATTTGGTTTCATTTTTACACTCTCAAAGAGTTAAAATTTTCATCATCTGAATTAGCCCAAAGCCTACACAACAAGATTAATGGTTATTTTGATCTGTATGTTTGCCTGTTTTGTTTGTGGAATCCAGCCTGGAATTGTGGACAAAAAAGAAAATCTTTAGTTTGGGGGTCTGTGGAGCTAAAATGTCATCAAATGGGGGTCCTCTGTGGCTCAAATACTGAATAAATAGAGGTCCCTGGTGTCAAAATTGTTGGCCTTACTCTTACTTTTATCTTGAAATGAAATTAATATTACGCAGACTTCAGTTCAGCCTTTAGTCTTGGTCCTCCACAATATTTTATGTATCTCATTTGGCCCCTTGGGAAAAATAATCCTCTTTATGCAGCCAAACACTTCCTGATTGTGTTGGAGGTACGGGATCCTTCCTGTCGGCAGACTCCCATTCAGTGTGCATGTATTGGTTGTGATTTTGTATGAATAAAGTTCACTTCCTTAAACCACACTATTTCATTTGTCGATGTGATGGTGTAGTTGTTCATAGTTTGTATTAGTTGTGTTGAGACGTTGACAGGATATCACAAGTGAGAAATGTCTCAAACATGTAGTTAAAAACGGGAGTTCTCCTTGTAGAGTCCTGCCAGTTGTTACCGGAAGAGTGGTGTTGCCATGTCCGCTTGTTACAAGCAACCCTGATCTTTCTCACTAAAGTTGCTTGAAAGTTGCGGTTGATTTCAACTTGTTTCTAAAGTGCACCGGTAGTAGTTGTTTATTGAAGTGTACTCCCGTCCCTAATGTTGTTCAAAACTGCTCACTCAAACAGTGTCATAAAGGAACCCCCTGTACACACAGAACTCCATCTGAAAAATGGCATGTGTCTGTGTTATTTTTCATATGTATGAAATAAAGCCAGTTTTGGGGGGAAAAAAATCAGATTTACAAGATCACAACGGCGTAGTATGAGCTTGGAGTCATGCCACTTTAAAGTACCTGTATTTATAGTCTTAGACCATAAATATAATATACTGTATACGGTTCTTAGCTCACTGGGGAGTGGATTCTATTCATAGACCCGGTTGCTTATTTCCCTCACACAATCTGGCAGCACAGTTTCTCAAACTGCTGTTCTTCACAGCTGGACAGCTAGGGTGCAACCTCTTAAGAGCCCAGCAGATGGCATCATGGCACTTTAACGTAATAGTTGTGCAAGCGTTTCATTGCTTTTGATGGTTAACAAAAAGTACATTGAACAAGTTTAAGGGGTCCAGCTCAACAGTGAGATTGCTTTCAAGTTCATGACCGGGCATACGCCCATTGTAGAAGGGACACAACCGTCTAAAAACCTGAATGTGGCCAGAGCACATATTCTGAATAAATAAATAGTAGAAACTCATAAATAAACAAATACAACACTGTTCACCTGTCACTTGATGTTTTCAATGATGCTACCGTCATATAGGCCTACAGTCTCACTATGTAGTTGGTCTGCATTAAGAAATAATAATAACAAAGTAGAGCAAAAAGATTAATATAATGTACAACAAATAAGCCTCCTATTCATTTAAACATGCTTTGACTAAGGGCCCTTGAACCCATCGTTTAACAAGAGCCAGGCTACTAAGTACAGTTGATTGATCCTACCTGTGAGTGAAAGAGGTAGGCTATTACAGTATTAAATGATTTGTGGTCTTTAAGCCTGATCCGCTCTACATGGACCGTTTGAAACGATTCTGCTCAGTGTCATAAAATACCCCCATGTGTACACAGACCTCCATCTGGGGCCATCTGTTCCAGGTTAGTCTCCTCTCCAGTCGTAGGAAATAAAAGCTATAGTGTGGAGGTGGATTCTGTTCATAGACTTGATTGCTTATTCCTCTCACACAATCAGGCAAACACCGGTTGTTAAACTGTGTGTGTAACATCCATAGAGTAGGTAACATCTGGAGATGTACGAACTGCATAGACTGCTTTACAGATAAAAAAAAGGCAGATAGAGACGAGGCTACAAAGTCAGAGAGAGAGAGAGAGAGAGAGAGAGAGAGAGAGAGAGAGAGAGAGAGAGAGAGAGAGAGAGAGAGAGAGAGAGAGAGAGAGAGACGAGTGTGGTATCGCCCTGCCCCCCCATGGTCAATCAATCAATCAATCAATCAATCAATCAACCAATCATGATTGAGTGATTTACAGATAAAAAGGCAGACAGAGACGAGGCTAAAGTTGGAGAGAGTTGAGTGTTTCGTGTACGCTCACATTGACTGGACAGCAACAATGGAGGAAGAATCATCCTGTTTCACCCGCTGTCTACTAGAACTCCCGAGGTTTACAGTGAATGATGTGCGAAGGATTACACGGATGTGTACTGACACCCCACATAGTAAACTCGAGAAAGGTTTCAAGTTTTACGTGTCTTCATATCTGTGCAACTATGAAGGTATGTGTACCTATTTACAGGGATCAGTGTTGTAGTGGTACTTTTAGAAGTGGGGGGACGCCTCTTAAAGGGAAATTCCACCCATTTTTTTTTCTGAGAGTGTACAAATGTGAACCAAATGGACCCTAGCGGGTCCATTTGGTTCCATTTGTACACTCTCAGAAAAAAGGAAACTCATTAACATGGTGAAACACATCTTGATGATGTCATTAAGATGTATTTCACCATGCTAATGATTTTTTTTTTCCTTTTGCCCCAAAAATATTTTAGAGAAGTGGGGGGACGCCGCCCCCCGCGTTCCCCCTCCAGTACACCCCTGACAGGGATACAACAAACCAGAGTCATTTATAGCCCTGTTCGTCATCTCTCCTACGCTCGTACTTCCTGAGCGTCAGGCATTGACTTAATCCAGTTTTACGCGGATCGCTAAATTTACATCAAAACATGTACATTAACATTCCGATTTCAAATAGAAAGTTCTCACACGTGTTCCCACGGGTGTTAGAGACTTGTTGCGCCAGAATTTAGGATTGCAGCGTGCCGCATTGTTTAATAAAAATCATTTTCATCCGAGCTTTTCTTCCACTATTGGCTTTCAATTGTATGCGCCCCTATCGGCGGGGAGCAGCGTGGCATTGGATGTGTTCCATATATCCCGCTGACTCGGAGCTCGGACTAAATGCTTCTCATTAAACAACGCGGCACACTGCAATCTTAATTTCGGGCCAAGTGTGAAAATATGTGTGCCTACTTTTTAAATTATAATTCTGAATGTATATGTAGGCTACACGTTTTGAATGTAAATGTAGCGATCCGCAAACAACTCTATTAAGTCACTGTCATGATAATGCAGTCCAGCGCTGTAGAACGCGTGGACAAGCAGTGGATTAAACCCCTTGAGCGGTAGCCTATTCATTTTAAACGATAAAGGTATCAAACGCAAGACAAGAAAAAAAAAATAACTTCTGCGGACCGTAACATTTCATCTGCGGCATCAAACGTACAAAGTGTTTGCTTGTCGACCAGCACGACTTGTTCCCCAGGCTTTCTTGCGGCAGTAATATTTGTTCTTTTGTGATGCCACATTTAAAATGTTAAGGGCTGCAGTTACACTTTTTTTTACCTTCTCTTGCGTAGGATACCTTATTTACTTTATTAAAAAAAAGAATAGGGCCTACTGCTGCTGTTAAAGGGGTTTAATGCACTGCATGTCAACTTGCGCTACTAAAACAGCCCCGTTCTACCGGCACTGGACTGCACCTACACAGAACCTCTCCTTGGAGCCATGGGGCTATTAAAGCCATCTAGTTGAGGCTATGACTATTTTAAAGTTCCAGTTTGTATGACATAAAAATCACATTTCAGTAACGCCCCCTTTTAATGTTTATGTTTTTGTTAATCTTTGTGTTTAAGTGTCATGTAAAAACAGGGACACAAATGACATCTCTGTTAGAGCAAACTGCCACCGCTCTATGAAGAAAGCTGAGAAACCACACCAGCTGCGAGTAGGACCACAGTCTGACTGTTTGAGATTATGTTCAAAGCACTTTATGTGGCGCACTAAGCACTCGTGGTGATTAGGGTGCCATATTAAGACTGGGATAGACATACTGTTTCTGTCTGTTCACGGATATGATATTTTCCAAGCATGTCTTCTTTCCTGTTGTACATGATTAGTCTGGCCAACTATTAAGGCAGAGTTTATGTTGAGGTAGTTGTTATTTGGTGATCATCATATTATTGAATAACATGCAGTGCAGTGCTATTCACAATGGACTTAATCAAATAATAACAAAATAGCACTGAAATGATGGCAGTAAGATAGTTTCTTATCTCTTTAAACAAATGTACCAGTAGCATCATCTTGATTGTAAAGTGAACAACATACAGTATGGGATGTAGGCTAATGTTAAAAATGATCTGGCATGAAAATGTACGTTCCTCTTCATTTACTCTCTTATCTTCTGAACTGCTGTTCCACCTCAACTGTTCCACCCCAACTGTCCTTTATTTTTTTACAGATGTAGTAGAGAATGATGTGTGTGTACACTTGTTTCAGATCACCTTACGGGATTCAGATCCAGTTGTGCTGGTCAACAGCTCCTGTTCGTGTGTTGCTGGCACAGCACTATGCAACCACTTGGTAGCCTTGCTTTACCAGACGGCTCATTACTCAGAATGTGGCATGTCTGTCGTCCCTCCTGTCCTCTCTTGCACTGAGACGGAACAAAAATGGCATAAGCCTCGAACAATGGTTTGTTTAAATCATTTAAAGATCTGTCATAATGTCTGATTGATATATCTTGTCATTAATAGCCTCTTGATACTAGGGAGTAAAGCCAGGACCGGTTGATGCCATGGTGGTTGTGAAGCCCAAACCAGGAGCTACTGCAACAACTGGAATCAGGTATGCTTTGCAACATGATTGCTATATGTTTCCTTGTAAATACCAGACCATATCTATTTGAGACAGTATATGAATTGTTTACACCAATAAATAAAGGACACTTCTTAAGAATAATTCTGGGATTTCTTACATGAGAAGAGACCTAATAGTTGAATGTACACAGTACGTTATGTACAGTAATTTCGTCCACTGCTTTTGTTTTTAATGTGCTTTACGAATTAAGTCGATGGGATTGTTGTGAACAAGCATAGGGTTACAAGTATACCTATTGATCATTTATTTGTTATTTCAGATCAACACTATACAGAGCCTACAGCGGTGATCTCCCAGTACCATCAACCCTTCACCCTTGTACCGAATATGAAGGATTCCAAGCAGACGATCTTCCGCCAATCTGTTCAATGAACATTTCACCAGACAAACCACTTGTCGACTCCATGTTTGGCAAAGTCCAAGCTGGTAGCATCCTTTCTTATCAACAGCCACCTCCCACATCAGAGGATTGTTTGATCTTACACAAGGATGCCCCCCCATTCCCCAAAATGCCATTAGAGGGATACCAGCTCGACCCAACTGACTGTGCATTTGTGCCAACTAAACAAGAGCAGTTGCACCTAACATCTCTGTCTGTCACTTTGTCACAATCACACAAGATAGAAGAGGCAACAAGATGCCAAAGTACTGTTACTGAGTGGCATCATCTTAGAAAGGAGAGGGTGACAGCTTCCACGTTTAGAGAGGTATGCCACGTTAGGGGGTCAAGTTCAGCTGAAAAACTGGCTGAGCGGATCCTACGTGGAACACGACAGACCACCCTCATGAAGAGAGGCTTGGACCTCGAAATGGGTGCATTGAAGGACTATGCAACTCAAAAAAAACATAAATTTCAAAAGATGTGGACTGGTGGTACACCCTAATGCACCGTGGCTTGGGGCTTCATCTGATGGGTTGGTCTATGACCCAGTTGAGAGACCAGCATTTGGTTTAGTGGAAATCAAATGCCCAAATGTCCAAAGTTTTATTGATTGCAAGTACCTTGTGCCTGACCATGGCGTCCATAAGTTGAAGGTGAGCCATGCATATTATTGGCAAGTTCAAGGGCAGTTGCTGATTACAGGGATGGAATGGTGTGATTTTGTTGTTTGTGCCCTTGATGATATGTTTTTCCAACGCATCTACAGAGACGCTACTGTGCTGGATGGCCTAAAAAAGAGATGTGACTTGTTTTTCTTTTATACTTATCTGCCAAAATACCTTTCTAGTATGTAACTTTTTTTGCTACTATTTTTATTGTTTCGATTTCATTTGTTATTTATAATATTTTTTTGCATTATTTATTGAAACTGCTCTTGTTTAGTTGGCACAAATATTTTAGTTTTCTGGCATGATCTATTTTATTTCATTTTATTTTTACATTTAATGTTGTTTTTTATTATTGTCATAATGTATTTTACTTTTATTTATTGCCATTCATTTTAAATAGTTTTACTTATATGTTTTACCTTTATTCTTTTGGTTTTCTATTAGATTTTATATTTTTGTTATTTATTTTATTTATTGCCATTCATTTTACATAGTTTTACTTATTTGTATGTTTGGATTTTATATTAGATTTTTATTTTATTTATTGCCATTCATTTTACATAGTTTTACTTATTTGTATGTTTGGATTTTATATTAGATTTTTGTTATTTTAATTTTATTTATTGCCTTTCATTTTACATAGTTTTACTTATTTGTATGTTTTGATTTTATATTAGATTTTATATTTTTGTTACTTATTTTTTATTTATTGCCATTCATTTTAGATTTACTTGGTTTTTATTAGATTTTTTTATTATCATTTGTTTTTAATTGTTTTATTTTTACCTATTATTTTGATTGTCTATTAGATTGATGAAAGCATGTGACAGGTAAAACACTATTTTACTTTTCTATTGTGTTTTCATCAGACCAGAAGGCAGAGTGCCCTGGCTATCTGTTTAGGCAGACTGATCTTTGGTTGGACAACCTTTACTGTAATTAATCTTTCATTAAACTTGCTGAAAATTGGTTATGTTCTTTGTCATGTGCAGTTAATGTCCTTCAGATAGATCCCACCTGGTATGGTCAGGAACAAACCCTTTATACTCCATAATCACAAATGTACGCAACGACCTAAGAATGTGAGACAGCTGATACAGATTCCTCTTGGCACTCATCAGAATGTGATTGGTTGGATGACTAGCCTAGGCTCTATATATGACATTGTGACTTGAGATATTTTGCCACACAACCTGAAGAGGAGTAAAATGACTTCCAAGCGCAGTAAGACCACTTTTCAAAGACGGGGGGACAATACATCACATGTTAGGTGTAGTGCTGCACAGTGTACAGCCTCATCCAGATACAACTCCCTTCTCAGTTTTCATAGAATACCAAAGGACAAAGACCTGCAGGCGAGGTGGTTAGCGAACATCAGGAGGAGAAAGTTGAAGGTCACAGGAGAAACAAGAGTCTGCAGCAGACATTTTAGCAGTACTGACCTGATTGAGCCACAGAATGCCTCTCGAAGCAGGCGTCTTAAAAAGGGGTCTGTTCCAGTCCTTTTTAAATGGAACAATTTTACTTTGCCTACCTCTCGGCTCGGGGTTTGGCAAAGAAAGGAGCGCCCAGATCCAGAGAGAGACAGACCTATGGATCTGTCTTATCATGACCATGATTACTGTGTCCCACCTGAGCCATCTGCACTGGATCTTGCCCTGGAGCGTATAGCAGCTTTAGAGAAGCAGATGATGGACATGTCCATCAGCTCCAAGTTTGGATTGGAGCGCTTTGCTGCTTCTGATGAGGACATCAGGTTCTATACAAGGTCAGTTACAATGACAAATGTTGGATTTAAGTAAAATTGTTTATTGGCCTTGATTTGGTCTAGGGCTGAAACTAATGATTATTTAATTGATTAATCGGCTTGCGACACTTTAACCCTTATTCACCTTTATACATATATTTTAGACATGTTCTATAGCTAACAAAAATACATTTGATTAGCTGCTGATTAGACTGCTAAACAAACACATTTTTAAATTAAATAAAGCAACTCAAGGTGTCTTTACGATTATTCTCACTGCATACATTTGAGTAAAGAATAGCTACACATGTCAATTTAAAATTAACTAATCTTCTTGAATGAGTAATTTAAAAATACATATTCAAGCATTAAGTTTTCTTTTGATGATATATGTAATAGAGAAGGTTGCTTAGTTAATCACAGTTATGTGAGTGATTTGGATGAATATATGATTCACCCAGCAGAGGAACTATCATACATGAGTGATCCAATATAGCCCTACATAATCATCATGTATCATTAGAGATGGGTTAGAGATGGCTCACTCCTCTTATAGTAAAACTATGCTTGCATGGGAAATACCCATGATGACTCCAGTGATTAGTTGTCAATCTGAATAATTGATTACTAAATTAAATAAATAAAATAGTTGACAACTCATTAAATTAAGTGATTATTGATTATGATTAATTGTTGCAGCCTTAATTTGGTCATGTACTGTATGTAGGCCTACCCTCTTGCATTCTAGCCTTGTTTGACACTTAATACATTCACATTTTGGCCCACAGGTTTGCAACTCATGCTCACCTGATGGCCTTTTGGAGGCAGATAGAGCCAGCGACCCACAAGATGCTCACCTGTACAAATGCTCAGGCCCAGCCTGTAGCTAAGGCTATACATCGACAATGTCTGAAACCCATTGATGAGTTCTTTTTGTTCATGAACTACCTGTCGTTGGGTCTGATGCAGAAAGATTTAGGCCACCGATTCCAAATCCACCAGTCAACAGTGAGCCGCATCATCAAGACATGGGCCAATTTTCTTTACACCACACTAGGAGCTATAGGCATTTGGATGTCTGAGGAAGAAGTAAAAGCTTGCCTGCCAGATGTGTTCCACAACTACTCTGATACACATGTGTTGTTGGATTGCACTGAACTGCGTTGCCAAACACCAAACTCTCTCCTCCTCCAGAGTGAAGTGTTTTCTACCTACAAATCACATTGCACCTTTAAAGGGATGATTGGTATGGCCCCTCATGGTGCAATAACCTTTGTGTCAGCTCTTCATGCAGGCTCCATCAGTGATAAAGAACTCCTGAAGCAGAGTGGCATTGTGCCTCTCCTAAAACCATCAATGGCAATCATGGTGGACAAGGGGTTCCTTGTGGAGGACTGTGTGCCCTGTAAGGTCTACATACCTGCCTTCCTGGCCAAGAGAACACAGCTGTCTGCAAAAGAGGTCAAGCACACACAGTCTATTGCAAGACTGAGAGTCCATGTAGAGCGTGTCATTGGAAGGATCAAGGGGCACAAATTATTTAACCATGAAATCCCTCTTTCACTAACAGGTAGCATAAATCAGCTGTACTCAGTAGCCTGCCTCTTGGTGAACTATGAAAATGGGCCCTTGGTCAAAGGCTGGGTAAACGAGTAGTATGGCCTATATCCTTTTTTTGTATTCTACTATTCTTTTTCTATTAGATTTTATATTTCTATTGTTTTAATTTTATTTATTTCCATTATTTTTAAATAGTTTTATTTATTGTATTTTTTGCCTTTATTGTTTTGATTTTCTATTAGATTTTATGTTTTTTGCTGTAGTTTGTTTTAATTTTATTTATTGCTATTCATTTTAAATAGCTTTATTTATTTTATTTTTACCTTTATTGTTTTGATTATTTATTAGATTTTCTATTTCTGCTATCCTTTGTTTTAATTTTATTTATTGCTATTAATTTTAAGTAGTCCTATTTAGTTTATATGTATCTTTATTCTTTTGATGTTCTATTAGATTTTATATTATTTATATCATTTATTTTAATTTATTATCATTGCCATTCATTTTAAATAGTTTTATTTATTTTATTTTTGCCTTTATTGTTTTGATTATTTATTAGATTTTATATTTTTGCTATCCTTTGTTTTAATTTTATTTATTGCTATTCATTTTAAGTAGTCCTATTTAGTTTATATGTATCTTTATTCTTTTGATGTTCTATTAGATTTTATATTATTTATATCATTTATTATTATTGCCATTCATTTTAAATAGTTTTGTTCTTATTTTTACTTTTATTGTTCTGATTTGATTGATGAAAAAGCAGTGAGACAGCATGTGACAGGTGTATTTTTCGTTTCTATGTGTTATCTTTATTGCACAGACCAGAAGGCAGAGTGCCCTGGCCATCTGTTTAGGCAGACTTCTCGTTTGTTGTCTTTATGAAGTTTGTTTGTGGGATGCAAGACAACCCTTATGCTGTTGTTAATGTTGCATTAAAGCTGCTGAAGACTGATTATAATCTTTGTCATGTGCAGTTAATATCCTTCATATAGATCCCACCGGGTATGGTCAGTGACAAACCTCTATACTCCATATTATCACAAATGTATGCAATGACCTAAGAGTGTGAGAAATATGATTCAGATTGTAGCACTCATCCGACATTGAAAGCAATGAAACGCTTGCACAACTATTACGTTAAAGTGCCATGATGCCATCTGCTGGGCTCTTAAGAGGTTGCACCCTAGCTGTCCAGCTGTGAAGAACAGCAGTTTGAGAAACTGTGTTGCCAGATTGTGTGAGGGAAATAAGCAACCGGGTCTATGAATAGAATGCACTCCCCAGTGAGCTAAGAACCGTATGCAGTATATTATATTTATGGTCTAAGACTATATAAATACAGGTACTTTAAAGTGGCATGACTCCAAGCTCATACTACGCCGTTGTGATCTTGTAAATCAGATTTTTTTTCCCCAAAACTGGCTTTATTTCATACATATGAAAAATAACACAGACACATACCATTTTTCAGATGGAGTTCTGTGTGTACAGGGGGTTCCTTTATGACACTGTTTGAGTGAGCAGTTTTGAACAACATTAGGGACGGGAGTACACTTCAATAAACAACTACTACCGGTGCACTTTAGAAACAAGTTGAAATCAACCGCAACTTTCAAGCAACTTTAGTGAGAAAGATCAGGGTTGCTTGTAACAAGCGGACATGGCAACACCACTCTTCCGGTAACAACTGTCAGGATTCTACAAGGAGAACTCCCGTTTTTAACTACATGTTTGAGACGTTTCTCACTTGTGATATCCTGTCAACGTCTCAACACAACTAATACAAACTATGAACAACTACACCATAACATCGACAAATGAAATAGTGTGGTTTAAGGAAGTGAACTTTATTCATACAAAATCACAACCAATACATGTACAGTGAATGGGAGTCTGCCGACAGGAAGGATCCACTACTGCCAGCACAACCAGGAAGTGTTTGGCTGCATAAAGAGGATTGCCCAGCCCTGCCATATAAGCTGTAAAGCTGTAAGATACCAGCAGAGGGAGCTGTAGCTTTATATATATGTAATTTCTCCCCCTGAACCAAGGTATTTGACATAGGCAGGTAGAGATAGAAACAGAAGATTCGTGGCACCATAGATATGACAATCAGGTGCGGATCTAGGCATGGGCAATGGGGGGGGGGCATGCCCCCCCCCCCCCTAAATGCCCATTCTGCCCCACCAAACACAATGGCATGCAAAACAACCCAAGATATTTCAAATTAAAGTGCTTATATTTAAATGATTTGAAACACTACTACTGCTACTAACTAACTACAGCTGTGTCACCACTAAACCAGCAGCATTTCATCATTGAAAACCAAAAACTCTCTGAGTCAGACCTTTAGCTTTATGCATGCTGCGTGTCTGTTGCAACTTCAACAACAACTGATGTTATTATTGATGCTTTACTTGCCTAATAAAAGTCCTGTAACCGAAAATGGTATGTGGGCGGCTTCATGGCGATGAAGCCGCACCCATACGGTTTTCTTCTGCTCCCCCCAATTGGGAAATGTTACATCCGCCCCTGGTGAAAATAGGAGGAATAATCAAAGCTCAGTGACCAGGGGGGTATTTCACGAAAGGTGGATTAGCAAATCGGGGATTTAAGCTAAAACCAGGCTTATTAAAGCCTGGTCTGTAGAGCCTGGTTTATTCTGTTCCACTAAAGCCAAGCAAGGCTTAAAATGAGAGGATTTAGCAAGCCAGGATAGTCAAGCCTGGCTAAAAAAACAGCTTGGCTTTTTCTTTCTAGACCCCTTTGGTAGAAGGCAGAATCACTGATCCTTCTTCTTCGTGGGGTATTATGGAAGCTGCCATCCTTAATAGTTGCATTGCCGCCTCCTTCCTATATCTTACTTCGTAGAAGAACTTCCGTTTATCCCACAGACTTACTGCTACATTGATACAAGGACTTAATCTTCTAAGACAAATACTGATGCCATAATAGATACATGTATTTCCACACTCACTCAAGAGGGGCCACAATGCATATTACTGCCATTGCCAAAAATAGAGCTTGTAGAGTGTCTATTTTTGCTATATTTGAATTGAAATCCTGAATAAAAATCCTCATATTTTTAAATGGAATCCTTAAAAGTAATCATTTTTTATTTATTTTCAATGCAATTATTTATACCGGTAACTTTATGAACTTTATGACACAGTACTATAGTATTGTATGACACAGTACTGTACTCAAAGTACAGTGAGTACAGTATAGTATAATACAGTACAGTACAGTATGTACAGTACTGTATGATACAGTACAGAGCATAGAATACGATACAGTGCATTGTGGTGCAATACAGTATGATACAGTACAGTGCATTGAGTACAGTACAGAGCATTGTGGTATAGTACTGTATGATGCAGTACAGGAAAGCACAAGGTGGTTCTGTACTGTACTGTACTGTACTGTACTGTACTGTACTGTACTGTACTGTACTGTACTGTACTGTACTGTACTGTACTTCACTGTATTGTACTGCATCATACTGTACTGTGCCATATTGCACTGTGCCATACTGTATATACTGAAATATGGGACTTATGTTTTTTTTCTTTAATGACCAATATGGTGTTATTTATTGATCTGCAATATGACTGCAGGCTGATAAATAAGGCAACATAAACCCATAATAATTGAAGAAGTGTTAAAACTCATTGGTTTGTAATCAGATTGACTGTCTAATGCCCAGTAAAGACATCAGGATTAGGTTAAACCTGACTGTTAGCCTGGTCCGGAGCAGGCTAGGTCCATAGCATTAGTTTCCATGGGAACTAATGTGGCATTGCTTTCATGAAACCAAATCAAGCCTCAACATATCCAGGTTAACTGGTCAAGTTAATCTGGCAAGATTAACCAGTTTTCATGAAACCGAATGAACGCTAATCCAGGATATAATAAACTGGGATATCAGTTAAAAGGATCCCTGTCTAATAAGATAAACATCACTTAAAACATTATACTTTCCTTATATAACTAAAATAAACAAATAAAAACACCAATGGCATCTCATTTCTTTCATAAATAGAGAATATTTCACTCAACAGGAACTGCTGTTGGCGCAGGATGATGATGTCACGTGGGGTCTAGCTCTATGGAATATATGGATGAACATGCTCTGTGACATCATCATCCTGTGACAGGAGCACCTCCTATAGAGTGAAAGATTCTCTATTTATGAAAGAAATAAAGTATTGAAGGTGTTTTTATCTGCATGTTTTAGTTATAGAAGGCAAGTATAGTGTTTTAAGGCATATTTGTCTTATCAGGCAGGGATCCTTTTAAATCCTGGCTTTTTCCCTGATCTACCTTTCGTGAAATAGGCCCCAGCTCCAGAACAAATGTTTCTGAATAAGTGAGACATTTTGGAAAGGAATCACTTCTGGAATATAACAGAATGCCTATAACACAGTGCTTTTCAACCTTTTTCATACCAGGCCCCACTATTTATTCTGCATTTGAGTCTCGGAGCACCATTTGAGGAACCAAAACTAAAGATTGATTTTGCAGGCTTTAAATTCCAGGCTGGATTTTTGGAAACAAAACAGGAAAACATTCTTTAACTCTTGAGAGTGTAAAATGAGACCAAATGGACCCGAAAGGGTCCATTTTTTTTTTTTTTTTTTTTTACCCTCTCAAAGAGTTACATCTGGTAAACCAACTTTCATTTAGCTCGGGACCACCTGGAACTCTCTCAAGGACCGCTGGTGGTCCCCGTACAAACTGGTTGAAAACCGCTGCTATTACACATTGCAGCATGTGTTGCATTTCCATGTGAACACTGTGTGATTTTACACAGATTTAATACAGTGTATGACAGTCTCAGAGGTTCATAAGTAATGTATGTACACAATCTCTTCCAGTTGCTATTCATGTCACTTCCGGTGTGAGATTCTCACTCCCATGAACGTGTGTCATCATGGCGCAGCTCGGTCACGTGACACTTCCTTGTTCCGTGCCCTGAACAAACAGAATGTAGACCAGGGGTTTTCAACAGGTGGTCCGGGGACCACCAGTGATCCCTGAGAGGATTCCAGGTGGTCCCCAGGCTAAATGATGGAAGGTTGGTTAACCAGATGTAACTCTTTGAGAGTATAAAAAAATGAAACCAAATTGACCCTTGTGGGTCCATTTGGTTTCATGTTTACACTCTCAAGAGTTAAAGATGGAGTGGCAAGATTTTTGTATTTTTTCTTTCCAATGTTTGTACATGTTTAAAACGTGACAGTACTTGATTAGACCCATTGGTGTAGTTTTTATGTGCAATGATGTCTTCCCTTTGTATTTAGGGTTTCTTCCTGAGGGCTGAACCTTTCCAGTCAAACGTACCAATGGAAAAAAAAAACTGTAATATAGTGACATCACATCATCAGCCCCTCCCCTAACTCCTCCCCCTTTATCATACAACTACACAGGGGTTGACACTAAGGTCTCGGAGGCACTTGCCCATCGGGCAAGTGCAAGTCAGGTTCTACTTGCCCTCAGCTCATGGTCACTTGCCCCCCAAAAATATATTGTAAATTTTGCAGATGTAACTCTTGAGAACGTAAAAATGAAACCAAATGGACCCGCAAGGGTCCATTTGGTTTCTCTCTCAAGAGTTAAAATTCATCATCTTAATTAGCCCAGGTCTACACAACTAGAGAATGTAGAAGATTAATGGTCAATTTGATGTGTATGTTAATTTGCCTGTTTTGTTTCCCAAATCCAGCCTGGAATTGTGGATATCTAGAAAGCAGGGAAAGACACAGAGGCAGAGTGCAATGACTGCCTTCAAGACAAATTAATCTTGTGTTGTGTTATAGTGCACTAAGTTGCACACTTGCCCGATCGGGCAACCAGGTAGCAGTCTTCACTTGCCCCACCATTTTTTTTACTTGCCCCGGGCAAGCGGGCAAGTGTTAGTGTCAAGCCCTGCTACAGCTATGGGTGTGGCTTCAGTTTAGGTATATCTCCACCCATCACCACCCACCAGGCAAACCAGGCATACTCAATGAGCTGGTGAGGCTGTCCACATAAAAACGTCACACATACTGTAAGCTTTTTTTTTTTTTTTTTTTTTTTTTAATCCTCTTCCTCATATTACAATAATTCCTGATGATCATGTTTTAGGTTGGAAAAAAATCATGGCACTCCACCTGTAACATATTCATCATCTGAATTACCCCAAGTCTAACTAGAGAATGTAGAAGATTAATGGTCATTTTGATCTGTATGTTTGGCCGTTTTCTTTTCCCCGAAATCCAGACTTGTATTGTGGACAAAAGCAGAAGAAATCTTTAGTTTTGGGGTCTGTGGGGCTAAAATGTCATCAATTGGTGCATGGTCCGTGACTCAAATTCTGAATAAATAGTGGGCCCTGGTATGAAGAAGGCTGAAAAACCCCTGATATAGAGCTTTTACTGTAAGTATTGTCATGGTGAGAGTAATTCCAAGAAGCAGAGGCAGCACCAATCTTATAGTAAGATACTATGTAGGCCTGGATTCTCTCTGTTCTATTGATCCAAGCCTGAGCACAATTGATAGATTGTTTAAAATAATTAAAGAAACATGGTCTGGAAATGCAAAGGTGGCAAGATGTGTGACCTGCGAACATTGCTGAGATCAGCAGAAAAGGTCGGGAATAATGGTTTATTCCATATATTGATATTGCGATATGTCGATCGAACACATGGCAACCAGTGTATCGATTGAGACTGCCATATCGACATGGCGACCCCCCCCCCCCCCCCCCCCCCCCCCCCCCAAAAAAAAAAAAAGAAAAGAAAAAACGGGGGCAGGTCCTGGGTTCGATTCCTGGTGCTGCTGTGGGTGCTGGCGGCGTGTCTGCTCCTCCGCGTCATCAGTGCCCATACCCGAGGCGGGGTTGACGAAAGGGCCTTTCTGTGTGGAGTTTGCATGTTCTCCCTGTGTCCCCTAGGGTAGATACCCTCACAAAAACATGCAGTAATCCTGGGCACTGAAATACCTCCCCCTGGCCAGCCGGGGCGCCTGATGGAGGGGACAGGAACTGGTTGGAATAACGTGTTCCTTCCACGCGCTACGTCCAACCAGGGAAACTCCCCCCTGTCGGGTGAAAAGAAGGCAGCTTGGACTCCTCATTCCTCCTCATTGAAGGAAGCATGAGGCCAGTCCGCTGCCTCCCATGCAGGTTGGCGGAGGGTGTGTAGAGCCCAGGATCACATTAGGAATTGGCACTGGGTGAAAAAATGGGTTACAAAATTGTGGGATAAAAAAAAAAAAAAATCCAGCCCGGTATTGTGGACAAGAGCTAAAGAAATCTTTAGTTTTGGGGGCTGTGGGGGCTAAAATGTCATCAAATCGTGGTCTGTGGCTCAAATGCTGAATAAACTTATCAGAATAAAAGTATCAGTTCTGAACTTAAGGTGTCTACCCGAAGGCGATTTATACCATGAGAATGTGTTCTCCCATACCTTCGGACGGCTCCTCGTTAAGCGATTAAACGACCATCCGATTGGGTCAGCGCACATCACATGACTCACTTTACCTTTGTCCATTTCCCATCATGCATCACACGCCGCCAGTGCGGCCGATTGGCTAAAAAAGCATTTGCTGTAGCGTTACCATGACAACCAACCACTCCTCCACACCCACGCTCTCTCCCTCTCTCTCTCTCGGTGTGTGTGTGTGTGTGTGTGTGTGTGTGTGTGTGTGTGTGTGTGTGTGTGTGTGTGTGTGTGTCACTGAGAGGCAGAGAGTATCTGGCCCACGCACTGGAGTGGGAGATATTGCATCAACACACGCGCACGCGCACACGCGCACACGCGCACACGCGCACACACACACACACACACACACACACACACACACACACACACACACACACACACACACACACACACACACACACACACACACACACACACACACACACACTATCCATCTCTCTCTCTCTCTCTCTCTCCTCTCTCCAACTCTCTGTGAACACTGTGTTTCTCCATTCCCCAGCAGTGTGTGGGCTGAACCAACACTACACTCGCAAGCAAGCATCTCCCCTCTCTCTCTCTCTCTCTCTCTCTCTCTCTCTCTCTCTCTCTCTCTCTCTCCTCTCTCTCTCTCTCTCTCTCTCTCTCTCTCTCTCTGTCTCTCTCTCTGTCTCTCTCTCTCTCTCTCTCTCTCTCTCTCTCTCTCTTCCTCTCTCTCCCTCTCTCTCCCTCTCTCATCTCCTATTCCTTCCTGTCTCTACTTCTCTCTCTCCATCTGTGGTATCCAGGTTCAAACTCTCTCTCTCTCTCCCACTCTCTCTCCCCCCTCTCTCCCTCTCTCTCTGTCCTTTTCTCTCAGTCTCTACCTATCTCCCTTATCTTCTGTATCCCTACTTAAGTCTCCCTGTGCACAGCTCTACTGGCCATCTATCTGTTTTCATCATGAAGAAGCAATCTGTCATCTACGGGGTGAGTCAGATAACATTGCATAATATAAAGTAGTGTGTGCGTGTGTGTGTGTGTGTGTGTGTGTGTGTGTGTGTGTGTGTGTGTGTGCGAGACTTGTCGTACTGTCAAAGTTAACAGTAACATTACAGAATTTGGACACACTTTCTTTCTCCTCGTTTATCTCTACCTGAGGTGTGTGTGTGTGTGTGTGTGTGTACACACACACACACACACACACACACACACACACACACGCACACACACACACACACACACACACACACACACACACACACACACACACACACACACACACACACACACACACACGCACACACACACGCACACACACACAGTTATGTGGGTGTGTGACTGTGTGTGCCGGGGGTGTTACATAACAGCAGCAGTAGCCTGCCTGCCTCTAAAAGATACTGCTATACGGCTGATATAGATTTCTATGTTAGCAAAAAAAAAAAAAAAAAAAAAGTGAAATATTGTCAGAAGGGGCCAGTTGTAGCCCAAAATGGTTGCTGCTGGTATTTATTTCATTTTATTTTATATTTTGTGAAATGAGTGAAACCATGTACAGCATATAGGATAATCCTTGTTGCAGCCTGGGTTGTGTTGTGTGATTCATTTGCTGGCACTTCTAAAAACCCCAGACTTCCATGGAGCAGCAAGAGCTGTATAGCGGCCGGGCGGGCGGGCGGGCGCCGCCACCGGAAGTGCAAAAACTCTTTTTCCAGGGCATGAGCCCCCTGTTGCTGTTGTTGGTTATCATACGCTGGCACAGACGCTGTACCCGCCGGTGGCACCTATCTCCACTTTTCTACATTCTTAGGGTTCTCTGAACCAAAATCCCTGCCATTGGTGATGCATGGGGCGAGCCCCCCCCCTACCCAACCCTATCAAACAGAGACTGACTAATCCTTTACCGGCTTTCCCATGTTAAACTGCTTTTCAAATGGAACCCTTCTACACCTCAAAGTCAATACAGGGGTATGCGTGTGACATCGTCATCATCATCATCATCATCATCATCATCATCATCATCATACCGGGGGACACCCACTAACGAAAAATACTTTCGGTTTGCTTGACTGCTCATACCAAACAGAAATGTCCTATCTGACTGTTTAAGCCAGTGGTTTTCAACCTTGTTTTGATAGCAGGTCCCAGTATTTATTCTTAAATAAATACTGGGCCCTTAATAATTAATTATTATTTGAGCCACAGACCACGATGTGAGGACATTTTTTCCCCAACAGACCCCAAAAACTAAAGATTTCTTTTTTGCTTTTGTCCACAATTCCAGGCTGGATTGGGGAAACAAAACAGGCAAACATACAGATCATAAATGACCATTCATCTTCTACATTCTCTAGTTGTGTAGACTTGGGGCTAATTCACATGATGAATATTTTAACTCTTGAGAGTGTAAACATGAAACCAAATGGACCCGCAAGGGTCCATTTGGTTCCATGTTTTACGCTCTCAAAGAGTTACATCTGGTTCACCAACTTTCCATCATTTAGCCTGCGGACCAGCTGGAACCCTCCGAGGGACCACTGGTGGTCCCTGGACCACCTGTTAAAAACCCCTGCTATACTGGGTGACATTTTCATTGACTGCCATGTTTGTCACATAACCCACTCCAAGAATTTCAGCCCACAAAGCCTGTTCTAAAAGTGTTTTCTATCGATGTGATGTCGTCTTTGTGAAAAAAGGCTTAAATTCGGGAAAAAGTTTGAAAATCAATAGCTCCTCACTCATGGGGTATACAATAGGGGTATAACCACTAAGCGCCATGAGTCGTTTTTTTGTGGAAAAAGCTTAAATTCAGAACTCATACAATAGGGGTGTAACCACACAAAACTACCCAGCATTACTTTGAAACCTAACGTTGAACATTACGTTGAAACTCACTTCGCCACTTGATTTCAGGGGCGGATCTAGGCATGGGCATGTGGGGGGGGGCAATGCTCCCCTAAATGCCCTGACTGCCCCACCAAACATGATGGCATGCAAAACAACCCACATTTCAAAGATATTTCAAATTAAAGTGCTTATATTTAAAACGATTTGAAACACTATTACTGCTACTAAGTAACTACAGCTGTGGCACCACTAAACCAACAGCATTTCATCATTGAAAACAGAAAACTCTCTGAGTCAGACCTTTAGCTTTATGCATGCTGCGTGTCTGTTGCAACTTCAACAACAACTGATGTTATTATTGATGCTTATACTTGCCTAATAAAAGTCCTGTAACTGAAAATGGTATGGGTGCGGCTTCATCAATGAAGTCGCCCCCATACCATTTTCTCCTGCCCCCCCCCCCCCCAATTAGAAAATGTTACATCCGCCCCTGCATGATGTGCCAACTCACTTTATGCATGTGCAAACACCCAGGCTCAAACTATGGACAAGCACAATGCCTCAAATGTATACAGGCTTGTTTTTTTTAGGCTAGTTTGCATTTGCAATAACAACCGTTACGCTCCCATTCTGAAGTCCATGACCATGTGCTTTTTTTTGTCTCTTATCAGTCATTCTCAAAATGGCTTCCAGTGATGACCCCCAGTGGTCCTCAGAGGGGACCACTTTAATCCATTTTTGGCGAAAATGCCTCTTGGTGTTCTTAAAAGGATCCCTGACTAATAAGATAAACATCACTTAAAATATTATACTTTCCCTATATAACTAAAATAAACACATAAAAACACCAATGGCATCTTATTCCATCATAAATAGATTAGAATATTTCACTCAACAGGAACTGCTCCTGGTGCAGGATGATGATGTCACATGTGATCTAGCTCTATGGAATATAAGGATGAACATGACATCATCATCCTGCGACCGGAGCATCTCCTATTGAGTGAAAGATTCTCTATTTATGAAAGAAATAAAGTATTGAAGGTGTTTTTATCTGCATGTTTTAGTTATAGAAGGCAAGTATAGTGTTTTAAGGCATATTTGTCTTATTAGCCAGGGATCCTTTTAACATTACCTAGCATTTTTAGCATTACTTAGCATAATTAGTATTATTAACAATACTTAGCATTATTTGCCTTACTTACTTAGCATTCGCAATACTTTAGCATTGCCAGCATTACTCACTTTATAGCATTATTAGCATCAATTAGCATTAGTTAGCATTATTAACATTAGTTGGCATCATCGGCATTACTTTAGTTATTGAAAAATATCAGACCTACAAGCTCATAGCACGCCATGGAGTGGTGCGCTATGAGTCTGATATTTTTGAAAATGGTGGAAATATGGCACAAATCAAAATGTATTCCATTCTACAATCATTCAAATATATCCAATCTCCTTGACGTGTCATGTTTTTTGGTTGATTCCAATGGCCATACAGTACAACAGAGCAACGTTTAAAAGACCATTAACATACTTTGTCACTAATTTTGCCACTTGATTTGCTGTTCACTCTACGCCCTGTGCATTCATTATAATCTACACCTTACCAAACCAGCAAGACAGATGCTTCCCTTGAAAGCATTGTGCTAACACAGAGGAATTGAGATTCTTATATTATTTTTAGCCACTTTCTGTCAGGAAGATTCAGGGATAGGGTTTGGTCAAACGCTAGCATATTTGTGCATAGGCATAAGCTCAACTTGTTTAACTTAAATGGCACTTTATGTAGATATAGGACTCTATAGTATATGCACATACAGTATAGACCTGCGCAGTGACGTCACCTCGCCTGTTCCAGAAACGGATTCCCAATTCATTTTTCTCATAGACTTTTCGAAAATAATTTATATGAAGACGATTACGCCGCGGACAAAGCCAACTCGGGTCATGATGAATCATGATGACACTTACAATCTTTTGGGACAATCAAATAATTGAAGAGATGAAAAACGAAACAAAAAGTCTTGTCTCATGCCGTTTTCTACTTCTTGCTAATTAGATATCATATGACGATATTGTGTTTGTTGTCATGATTTGTCACGACCCGAGTTGGCTTTGGCCGCGGCGCAATCGTGTTTTTATTAACCATTTTCGAAAAGCACTCAAAATGAAAGCTTTAGTAGCTTCAATTTCATTTAGAAAGCTCTCTAAAATGAGTCACTTGTCACTGAAATTGGCCTTCTATCCCATCATATCAAGTGTATAAATCTCACCATATGATTTTTGAGTATCGTCATACGTGATTTCATCCAATTCCATTCATTAAAGATACACTAACTTGCATAGGTATAGACAATCCTGGATATTTGCATACTGATAAGTCTGTTGACATGTTAATTAAAAACAGTTAAAACAGGGCACTGAAACATCTTCAGAGAACCAATGCAAAGACCAAGCGGCGGTTTGTGTCCAAGTCCAATTAATTCCCGATTTCCCCAGACGTTATCAGTAGGCGGAGATCTCTGATCGTCTGGCTATGAGAGGCCAAGTAATTAAGGCACCAAGCATTTCAGGAAAATCCATGTGGAGAGAAAGCCGTCCAATGAATGGGCAGATTTCACCAAATGCACTAGTGAATTTATTCAATAGTGAAGTTCATATGAGCCACTTGGGTGTGTGTGTGTGTGTGTGTGTGTGTGTGTGTGTGTGTGTGTGTGTGTGTGTGTGTGTGTGCGCGTGCGTGCGTGCGTGCGTGCGTGTGTGTGCGCGTGTGTGTGTGCGCGTGTGCATGTGACCACAAGTCCCCATGACCTTTTAGTCCAACATACTGCATATTGATGTTGTATATTGTAGAATTTTCCAATTAAGTATTATTTTTGAAGATCAGAATGTGTCAGAGATTGTGTTATATACGTTACTGTATCAGTATAGTAAAAAAGTAAATCAGATCGGCCCTTTTTGTCATATCGGTTTTGGCAAATACCATATCAATGTCTGAAAACTATTAGTATCAGCCCTTGTTTGTCATTGTTGGGTTATTATCGGTATTGGCAAATATTTCAGTCTAACCACAGATACAACTCAGGGGTGAGGGGTTAACACTATGGCAGTTAAAGGGGAGTTCTACCCATTTTCAACATTTTTTCTGAGAGCGTACAAATGCAACCAAATGAACCCTAACGGGTTCATTTGGTTCCATTTGTACGCTCTCAGAAAAAAGAAGCGTCTAAAGAAATCCATTAGCATGGTGAAAATACATCTTGATGTTATCAAGATGTTTCACCATGTTAGTGGCTTTCTTCAGACCTCCATTTCTTGGGAACACAGAATGGGGGAACTATTTTTTTATCATGTATTACCCAACACCTCTAGGGTATACTAATGACATATTAGAATGTAGAATGTTTTGTAGCTTTAGTGCACATTTGAGTGAGGAGTCTGCTGTTCCTGGTTGGTGGACTTCCAAACCTTTTTTGTATTTGAAATATTATTATTTTCTGATATTGGTATTTGGTATCGGTATCGATACAACAGAAATAGTGGTGATAGTGGTATTGACTAAACTGACTAAATTGAGTAGGGGGGTAAAAGGATGTAAAAATGATTGGCTACTCAAAACAAAACAAAACAAATCAAGTCAAATTAAAGCTGCACTATGAAACTTTGCTATTCTACAATGGATTTGAACCCTGGTCACCTGCGTAATGAAAAAATAGCATGTTTTTCCCAGGGATGAATTTTTATTTAGTGTTCAAACCAGACACATGATCTAAACGCTTCAATACAAGAGCAGGGAGAGACAAATACAGCCACCCCAATTGTACTTAAGTATTTAACGTAATCTCCAGATACAAGTTGATAAAATAAAATTGTATCCACTAAAAAATTTACGTAATACTACTTTAAATGATGTGCATGTGCATATCTCGTTCCTGTGGTGGACTTTTTCCGCCCAAATCACCCAAATCACTGAACGCTCATTTAAGGCAAAGAGCAATAGAAACACACATTTGAATACAATTTAAACGTTTATAGAATAAAAAAAATCACAAGCTATAATTAAACTGAGAAATGATGAGAGTGAAAGTTACTAAAAGGCAGTGTAAAACATAAAGCATTTTCAGCTTTGAGTTAAAAGTACCGAGATCGGCTTGATGATGACACGTTTCACTGCTGAAAAAGCCAAAAGAACAGAGATGTTGACAATTTGTACAGCATCTAAGTCCATGTAATTTGAATCTTTTTTTTCTTCCCTCCAAAAAGCCTGTTGGCAGAATATCACGGTTGCAGGATGAGGCTTTGGGATAATTAATGTGTCTTACTAGCTCATATGTTTTTGAAGGGTGGATGAGATAAAATTGTGCCATGGGCATTGGAATAGATTTTAAGTGGACTCTACATACTGTATCTAATGCGGAGGCACTTTAGGCACGTCTAATTGTCTGTAATTAATTAGTGTGTGACAGACACAACCTTTGCAGGTTGTGTTTACTGAATGACAAGGAGAGGACGGTTGGTTAAGAATGGGTCAATGAACAGTACTAGGCACATGCATTTATTGTTGATGATGTCAGAAAAGTGGTTCAAAATTATAAATGTGGTCTCTCTTAATTAATATCATGAGGAACATGGTTTGGTTTGTTGTATTTCTTCACGGAGCTGTATTGAGGTTTTTTGACGTTAAGCTGGCATAAACCTTGTATTCCCATCATTTCTTCAATACATATTTCTTCAAATAGACAATAATGATAGCGTTGTGCAAAAGTATAGCCATAATAGCAGATCTGCAAGCTCACACAATAATGCAAAGTAATAGCATTATTGTTTTGTTGTTTAGTGCCGATGCAATACCAATTCTTTCCCTTGCAAATCGATATGATACGAAGAAAACTATGATAAGAAATTTTCTTAGCCTAAACAGGTCAAAACAGACTGTTACCTACTAAACACTAACACTTCCCAAAGTTTGCAGAAAAACAATGGATTTTAAAACTTAATCAACTTAATGAAAGATAAGTAAGATTAGTTACGTCAGACATAGATAGACTCTTCTTTAACAAAGATGGCGAATGCAAACATTCTCTGTATTGTACTCATACATAATGTTGTAAGATACAAAACACTGAAGTCTTATACCACAAACCTAACCTTCAAAGTAGGGCTGTTGAATGATTAAGAATTTTAATCAGATTATTCACAGCTCCAAAAATCATTTAACCACCATTTGAACTACTGTATGTCTATATAAGTTTTCCAGTGCAGGATTTGAACATTTAAAAAATAATTATTAAAAAAAGAAAAATAATCTGGGAAAATATATGTTTACATTTAAAATATTTATCAAAATGTGTGATCTACAAGCCTCCAATCTACAAGCTACAAGCTTTCTTGTAGCTTGTAGCTTGTTGAGAGGTGATATATCTGCTGCACAGAATGTATGGCAACTACTGTATATATGGATTAGAAATCAAAGCAAATACTTGGCTAGTTTATTGCAAATGGCCAAAATGCAATATTAATAATAATATTAGACTGGAATGGTCATTCAGATGGGGGGAAAGGGGGTTATTCTTTTAGTATCTCTGGTCCATATTCCTTGTGCTTGTAGCCCTGCAAGTAAACGAAAACCCCTTTTGTAACCATGATAGACTCATCAAAACCAAATGGACCCTTGCGGTTCCATTTGGTTTCATTTTTAAACTCTCAACAATTAAAATATTCATCTAATTAGCCCAAGTCTACGCAACTACAGAATGTAGAAGATTATTACCGGTACCGGTACATGGCTTGAATGAATGCTCCAATCAGAAGCCAGCGTTCTGGTCACATGAGCGGTAACATATTACACTATAATTCACCGCTCTGCTCTATATGTGACTGCTGCATAATCAAGGTCCCCAAAGTGCAGCTGTGCTAATATAAATCTGCGGCGCGCTTCCGCATTTAGTTCCAGCACGCCGTTAGCGGGTCCATTTGTTTATGTCTCAAAGAGTTACATCTGGTTGACTAACTCTCCGTCATTTAGCCTGGGGACCACCTGGAACCCTCTCAAGGACCCCTGGTTGAAAACCACTGACGTGAGCCATGTAAATCACCGGTTCGTCGGGTGTTATCCCTTACTTAATGGTCATTTTGATATGTTCGCCTGTTTTTTTCCCCCAGCCTGGTATTGTGGACAAAAGCAAAAGAAATCTTTAGATTTTGGGGTCTGTGGGGCTAAAATGTCATCAAATGGTGGTCCTCCGTGGCTCAAATACCCACCCTGCCATTCTTCAAGCCCACTCTAGTTAGGGCTGGCTAAATCTGGCCCTGATAGTAGGGAAGATTAGCCAAAAAAATAAGAAAAAAAAAAACACGATTTGAATTAAGCGAAATCCCTCGCTATACCTTTAACTTGAGCCCAGCAGGTAATACATTCTGTATAGCAGCGGTGGGCAATTATTTTTCACAAGGGGCCAAATAAGATACATAAAATATTGTGGAGGGCAAAGACTAAAGGCAGAACTAAAGTCTGCGTAATGTTAATCTAATGTCAAGATAAAAGTAAGAGTGTAGGACCAACCATTTTGACACCATGGCCCTCAATTTATTCAGAATTTCAGTCACAGTGGATCACCATTTGAGGACATTTTGACCCCACAGACCCCAAAACTAAAGCTTTTGTCCACAATTCCAGGCTGGATTTGGGAAACAAAACAGTCAAACAGTCTGATCAAAATGACCATTAATCTTCTACATTCTCTAGTTGTGTAGACTTGGGGCTAATTCACATGATGAATATTTTAACTCTTGAGAGTTGAGCTCAAAGAGTTACATCTGGTTAACCAACAGTCCAGATTTAACTGGAACTCTCTCAGGACCACTGGTGGTCCCCGGACCACTGGTTTTAAAATCCTTTCACGCGTAATGCCCAGCTATGCTGTATAGCTTGCTGTGTTTTGTACAGATATGGAGACAGAGGATGAGTATGTGTGGCAGTGGAGGTGTATACTGTACTGAAGATGAGAGAGTGTTTTTGCCGGTGGAGGTGGTGGGCGACGTACGTAACAGCGATGACCGCGTGTCAGCAAGAGGATGATTGTGATGCCGTCATTCCATGGGAGGGGGGTGGGTGGGCTGGCCGTTTGGCGGGGGAGTTGTAACTGTAATGGTTTTGTTAAGGCTGCCAGAGGAACCATTTAATGCCTGTAGTTTTCTAAACAGAGAGAGGAGGAAAAAAAGAAACGTGAGTTTTTTCTATTTGGACTGCACTTCAGGGGAGCGCATGCAGTCGGAAGGCGGCAGCTTCTTGGACTCCTCATTCATGGAATGAAGCATGATTTCAGTCTGTTTCTCTCACTCAGGATGCCAGTGAGGTGTATAGTGCCCAGGATCACATTAGATCAGAGGGTTTCAACCCAGGCAGGGTTTTTCAAACCAGGCAGGGCCCACTATTTTTTCTGCATTTTAGCCACAGACCACCATTTGATGTTGAGTTCAGTCTGTGTTGTTCAAAATGTTGGTCAAATTAACAAATCTGGGGCTCGGGTCGGTGACACAGTGGTTAGTGCTGTCGCCTCGCAGCTAGAAGGTCCTGGGTTCGATTCCCGCTAGGGTTGCTGCTGTGGGTGCTGGCGGCGTGTCTCCTCCTCCGCGTCATCGGTACCCATACCCGAGGCGGGGTTGGTGAAAGGGCCTTTCTGTGTGGAGTTTGCATGTTCTCCCCGTGTCCCCTATAGGTAGATACCCTCACAAAAACATGCAGTAATCCTGGGCTCTAAACTGTCTCTCCCTGGCCAGCCGGGGCGCTTGATGAAGGGGAACAGGAACTGGTTGGAATAACATGTTCCTTCCACACGCTACGTCCAACCAGGGAAACTCCTCATGCATTGAAGGAAGCATAAGGCCAGTCCGCTGCCTCCCCAGGTTGGCGGAGGGTGTGTAGAGCCCATTAGGAATTGGGTGAAGATGGGTTACAAAATCATGGGATAAAGAATATTAAAAAATAACTATTCTTTTACATATTGTTGGAAATTCACAGAGTCGTCTGCTGCTGTCTGGTCTGGTCATGTACCCCTAAAGTGTGTGTGTAAGTAAGAAGTTACCCGTGAAGGAAACTTGACTGCCTCACTGAGTGTAGAGATAGAAGTGCACTTCGGGAACAAATAATGAACTGACAACGGTGTGAGTTCACAATCTCTTCCAAGGATTTATTCACAAAGACAAGGGTATATATACATTACAGAAGGGCTTAGCCAAGCTTGTGGTCACGATGTCACAAGTGGCAACATACATAAGTTCCGAGAATATTATAGTCTTGCAAGTCAGTAATATTGCAATGATGCGAGTTCGTGAACTGTCCTCTCTTCATAGTAGATAGAGGAAGAAGATCGTAATCGCCGGGTCTTCCGCTTTCCAATTCCTCGCCACCACGAAGTGTATGTCTGGTTCAAGTTTCCTGCTTCAATCTGCATTAAAGGATAGTACGCTTGCATAATGCATTTCTTCAGAATGTATACATAGGGGAAACAAGACATGAACTATAGTTCATTGACACACTTCGGCTCAGAATGACCATAGACCATTTATTGCAAAGCTTTTGCATGTTAGTATGGCGGTGTGGCTCTGCTCGTGTGATATCAAATCTATGTAACGAGACATAGGTCTGATATCACATTTGATATCTCAGATTTCTGTGTCTCGGCACCGAGACACAGGTCGGATATCAACAACCCCCCCGAGCAGAGCTTAGCATAACACATTACAACAAAGACACAATCATTCCAAATACACAACGAACATATTACAGACCGTAGAACACATGATGATCAGATACCCATAACGGAACCAGACACCACAATGCTATAATCCACGAATCATGATCATCTCAAAATTAGCCATCAGAACTAGTGCCACAGGGAGGAGGCCGGGGAGGTGGAGGAAATTTGAACGCTTACATCTGAACAGGGACATGGAGCCAGCTAGCAGAAAGAGTGGGGACAGAGTACTGACTGCTTATAAAGACACCTGATTGAATGTGGGTGTGAGTGACTTGCTGACAGCCAATGAGACTGAGGGGAGTTAACATGGGGAGAGACTGCTGATTTAAAGAAACAGAATTACTGACTGAGAATGATGAGTATAATAAACCATTCTGCCCTCCGTGCCTCCATGAACTATCGCTTACGCTGGATTTCATTGACACACTTCGGCTCAGAATGACCATAGACCATTTATTGCAAAGCTTTTGCATGTTAGTATGGCGGTGTGGCTCTGCTCGTGTGATATCAAATCTATGTAACGAGACATAGGTCTGATATCACATTTGATATCTCAGATTTCTGTGTCTCGGCACCGAGACACAGGTCGGATATCAACAACCCCCAACACACGCTCATGGCAATGAGCCTACTACCACTGGAGCCACGAGTGTAACTATATGAGAATGCAATGGATATCAGTGAAAGCACCGCAGGTGCAATTTTATTTAAATCTACTGGATTGGGCAGACCCGGAAGCATGGCCTGCAATCCTTGATTTAAATAAAATATCCTACATGAAATTAACCATGTGAAGCATTTCCGTTATGTGCCATTTAATGGAACCGAGTGATAGGATGCAACGGCAATATACTATAATTGTGATTTATTTATGTGAATCCCTTTCATATAGATGGCCGCTGACCACTCCAAGCCCTTGGCAAAATCGTGCTTGCCCAAGCAGGATTTTGATATGAAAGAATATACTACGAAATAGTGGACTAACTATGTGTAATTCCTTCTAAATTTATATGAACTTACAGCCTGCTCAGGCTACCTTGAACCGAGTTAACTTACAGCCCGCCCGGGCTTCCTTGAGCAAGTTAACTTAACACCCGCCCGGGCTACCTTGAACCGAGTTAACTTACAGCCCGCCCGGGCTTCCTTGAGCAAGTTAACTTAACACCCGCCCGGGCTACCTTGAACCGAGTTAACTTACAGCCCGCCCGGGCTTCCTTGAGCAAGTTAACTTAACACCCGCCCGGGCTACCTTGAACCGAGTTAACTTACAGCCCGCCCGGGCTACCTTGAACCCGCCCGGGCTACCTTGAACGAGTTAACTTAGAAGGAATATCCTATTTAGTGAGAAATGAACTAACCGCCATACCAACCCGATGTGCCAGGGCACGCCAATGATAATCCCCTCAACACGCGCTCCGGCAGGAGCAATCCTAACGCATACATGCAAACCAACATGGATGATCAATTAGAATGAGTTGAAGGATGACTTAAGACAAGACATCAATGTAGCCCTTAAATAGTCAAACATGCTTGTAGACACCTGAGGAAGGCAAGATGAGAAATCCTTAGGAGGTGCAACTCCTGAATATTAGGTGTTTAATGGTGAACTGACTAGTCGGTCTAGTAAATCGAGAAGTTAACGACCGTAGTAAATCAAATCTGTGAAATGAATCTACAACCATGAATCATGGTGCACATGCTGGCCTACAGAATACAACAGCAGTTACAACTGCTCAAGCTTATCCGAAGACTCCCATCCGCATTCAACGGATACAATGCCAAGCAGCAGATGACCAACAGGGCTTCATTGCAGATTGTGGGACACGGGACCCTGCTGAAGTTGCCACGCCGTTCGAAGTGATAGGATTGAGCTCGTCGCCTGGCAGTGGACCAAACTTGACATGGCTTCCGCTCCGTTGAGAAAGATCCCTTCCACCAGAGTGACACCGTCATGCAGGACGTGGGACATGGCAGGACATGGAAGAGATGGAAGAGAATGCGGCATCAGATCTTACAATGAATACCATATCCCCCCCCCCAAAAAAAAACAACCAATGAGTCACTTGAAGCAATCTTGTCAGTTGGATTATGGCGATGAGATCCATGGAAAGCTAACCTTTCCACTCCATACGGACGATTTAGTAACCTGCCTTAAACTCCCCGCCTCAATGTGTGATGATTTAAATGCATTTATGCCTACTCGAGATGTATGCGAATGAATGCGGTGATCTCTGTAGCACTGAGAGAAAGGGTGAACATCGATGGCTTTTGGGAAACATAAGGGCCAATCGAGCCACCTGAATTTATCCATACTAATCAAGGAAATGTCTGTCTGAATGCAAGTCTGAAACCGGCATAAGTCCGTCCTGGCCACACCAATCGCTCTGAGGTTTCACAGTTTGTTGACCATAAGTTATGAAGCAATAAAGCCCGTTTTTTTTTTTTTCTCTCTCCCCTCTTCTTCTCTTCAAATTAACACATCATTGATTAAAATTTCTTTGAGCATTATAATCATATTTTATTTATTTATTTATTTATTTTTCTCCCCATTAGTTTATATGGGGGAAAGTGCGCCCGCCCCCCCATCATTGCACACGTCGCAGGCCACCGGCTGCCACATACGCCCATCTCTTTCTTAAGCTGGATAGTAACATCCACCGCGGCACGCCCGATCTTCCCATAAAATGATGCAACGTTCTACACCAACATGGAATATAACATAATCGACCATGATGATAAGGGAGGCGCATGGACTTGGACACGAATGACACTGGAGCGCAGCGACTACACGTGCTCTGTGCAGCTAATCTTCAAGCTCACAATACATATCTTCTGCCTTGAATTCTACCATGGCCACATACAATGTGCTGTGCGTGACTTCAATTATTTGTCTCGCAATGGGTCGGCTGCGCGACAGCTGTTTCACGGCAGCAGGGACGTGAGACTCTCAGAGACCACCAGTGGTCCTTGAGAGGATTCCAGGTGGTCGCCGGGCTAAATGATGGTAAAGTTAGTTAGCCGAATGTGACTATATGCACATCATGCCACAAACACACGGCATACCTCGGCATTCGGTCACACGACACGAGCACGTAATCTTAACAGCTTCTGACAAGTATGTTTGTGGAATATTCAGATTAATAAAGATGATCCCTTGGAACAGTGCTTCATGATATCCGCAGAACCACCATTTTTTATGCAACAACATAATTTATCATTTCAAATCCTGCACGCCTTGCTTTGCCACAACTGATTCCCATTTCCCATGTTTCAATATACATAAAAACGATGGTTCCTCAAACCACTTACATCATTGGTACGGGTGATGTATACACCGAGCTTCATGGGAATGAGTCATTGAGCTCCGACTTCAGACGTAGATCCAGGTGAACCACCAAGGTGCGCTTAAGCATTGGTCAGCAACGATGCAGAACTGGGATCAGATGAAGTCCGGCAGCGATGCACGAGAGGACCTTGCAGTAACCGTGATGGGCGGCAGAGCATCCACGCTGAATCACCATAGAGGGCTACGAGGGGATCTTGCAGTAACCAGGGTTGACTCTCAAAAACAGAAAGAGAAGCAGTATGAGTTCGAGCAACGAAACCTTTAAGATGTCAATTGAAGAGAAAAAGAACAAGTTATTTCGGAACCTAGGAATCCACCTACTCCCACTAAGCCATGACGCCGAACACAGCAACAATGCCTAAATGCCGCCCACGCCGCAAAACACACCACGCCGAGTAATGGACCACACACTCGCGAGAGGTTTGACCCGCAAGAATCTACATCATTATCTCCATCCAGAATTGTACCTCTAGTACACGGCTGAATAATGCTGCCATTTATATAAATTATAGAACACCGGAATGAGTTAATGAGTTGATCTGATAGATTTGCCACGGAAGCAGTTATGCTTACCAACCCAGAAAAGAATCAGTTCCCATGATTATGGCACAACAATTAAATGAAGCCTAGACCCCACAAACATCCCACATTAAAATGCATGAAAGATGCCATATTAATCCAATCCGATCATCTGGAATGACCTAGATCTACAGTACAAATAGTCTACTAGGACTAACACTATAGGTAAAGTAGATGTAATGGTGAGCAAATCATATCTGCTTGATTGACTACTTCTGGCTTATTGTGATGTTCTGTATTTGACTAGCACATAGATGACTAGTAAAGCCTAGACTAGACAGAGCTTCCTCAAGGTGCTGTGCTGCTTCCTCATCAGGACAAAAGACCACTAGACTATTGCTCCTATGCGACTTGCCTGATCTCTTATTACCAAGTAAAGCCTACTGGTTAAAAGTGTCTTACTTAAAGAACCTACAACAAAAGTTATCACAGTAGATACTTCATAATTAGAAGCAGGAAAGGTAATGATAGTCCAGAGAACTACAACTCTGCATTATTAAAAGTAACTTTCACCACTGGATAGTACTACTTGCAGTAGCAACTCCCCTTACACCATGAGGCCACTAGCAACAGTTAGCATTAGCTACTCCCATAACACCATGAGCCAATAGCAAGAGTTAGCACTACTCAACCTACAGCATAGAGTAAAGATGCAAACACAACAATGAATATCAAGACTCCAGTTAAAACACAAATATATCCGCCTGTAATAAGAAGGGGGCTTCCCATCATCTTACCATATTAGGAACTTGATATTAAACACCACTAAAAGTTTTCCCTGAAAATGACAATAGAGGTAACAAGCCTCACCCATCCTAATATGGTGGAGGGGATTTGCCCAAACTACAGTACCCATGATGCATGCTGAGAGGCCTCCAAGATTGCCCACATGGCAAACAAACAATTACATGAGAATGCACACGATATCCAGCCAGTTATTGGTCAGATAATGACCCAAATCAATCACACATGACATCCTGCAAGACAAGGGCATCGCCTGGCATAGTAGATCCTTTAAGAGAATCAGGAATCACTGATGGATGGCAAGAATGCAAGATAGCGGCCACACTCCCAACCAACACAACTTACTCATCAGAAATACAACACAGAAGGATACTGGTGAGTTACAAGCTGGTGAAAACATTAGCATGAGCGAGCCCAGACCAAAACCAATGCAAATTTGAACGCTTACATCTGAACAGGGACATGGAGCCAGCTAGCAGAAAGAGTGGGGACAGAGTACTGACTGCTTATAAAGACACCTGATTGAATGTGGGTGTGAGTGACTTGCTGACAGCCAATGAGACTGAGGGGAGTTAACATGGGGAGAGACTGCTGATTTAAAGAAACAGAATTACTGACTGAGAATGATGAGTATAATAAACCATTCTGCCCTCCGTGCCTCCATGAACTATCGCTTACGCTGGAGTTGACCTAGCTTGCAACCTTTCAATAGTATTGGGAGATGGTGAACTATAGTTGACCTAGCTTGCAACCTTTCACCAATCTTGGGACATGTTACTAAAGCAATAACATTGAGGTTTTACGTTGTACAAATTAGACTGCAGTCAAATAGAGTGCAAACCAAATAACACATAGGCCCATCTTGTCAGGGCCTCACAGGCATCTATGCACTGATGAAATCTACATCAGCTGCCCTCTTTCGCCTTTCGCTCCGAAAGGCGACAATTAAGCATAGATGCCAATTTGACTAAACCATTTTTGGGAAGAAGAGGAGATGTTAAACACATGTGAACACATTTTATCAGTTTTCTTTGCACAAGCAAGCTTCAGGCTATAAAAGAATTACAGAAAAAGAAATTCACACTAATTCTATAATGAAATAACACATCTTGTCTTGTATAAAAATAACCACTCTTGTACGGTGGAACAAGTATCAGCTATGAATGGTGGAGGCTGAACTACTGCACTACCTCTGTCTGCATAGTCCAGTACCCACCACAAACAGAGGACACAGAGGTCACGAACTATAGGTCTTACACAAAGACATAAAGGAAAAAAAATAAAATAAAATGTTCATTATTATTATTATCATTTTTAGAACCACTCGCAGCCAATCCTGAGACCCACATGATGTCTGTACATGATGCCTGTACATAATGCCTCCCAGTACCGGCCTATGGTAGCCCCACTATGAAAGTACAATCAATATCACTGATGTTCCAGGCAATCAGCCGTCGGTGATCACGGGAGGTAGCATGATGTCTGTACATGGGTACATCCCGCCATCACAATACGAATGACTCCAATCTATCCTCAAATTTTTATGTAACAAATAGTCAAGAACATTCAAAGAGAGTAACAAATAGTCAAGAATATTCAAAGAAAGTAACAAATAGTCAAGAATATTCAACGAAATCATCCGTGCGTGGTTCCAGGCAACCTGGATGATGCCTCTACATACATGTTACCTGTCACCATTACACGGACAATTCTGCTTTATCTGGTAAAATGAAATCACATTAGTCAAAGAGAGAGAGAGAGAGAGAAGAGAGAGAAAGAGAGAGAGAGAGAGAGAGCATTCAACATAACATATGTATGTTATTGCCTACTAGCGTTTGCTTATTATAGCTATTTTATAGAAGGGTTTTGTTATTTTGTATTTTTTTTTTTCTAAATGGTTAACATATATGTACAACAGCCCGAGTCAGTCTTTCTCACCCCATTCCCCCCCACAGCAACCCTCCGCTCAGAGGAGGGATGCTGACAAGGGGTGAACACCTGCTGCAACCCAGAACTCTCCTCCCACACCCTCACACCAACTCAGGAACACAGCAAATACTGGGATAGGGCCAGCCTGGCCGCCAAAACCTGCTGTGAATAGTTAAGGCATCCCATCAACAAAAGAACAACGGCCACAAAGTCAACACAATAACACAAAATAGCACATGTCGCGTCCCAATATACTCGAGCGACCCTAAAATGCAAGCAAAATAATAATAACAAAAAAAATTAACACCGGCACGGAGGAGTGTGCTTGTTCATGTATGTGCCCTCTTTGTGTATCAAACTAATCGAAAATGTGGGGGCAGCAACTGGGGATTAAGAGTGGTGTCAGTGTCAAGTAGGCGCTGCCACACATGAGTGGGAATGCGGTTGCGGCACCTTAGCAACTCAGGGATTTTCTCCAACAACTCTGGCTGAGAGGTGAAAATCAAATTGTATCCATTATATATATTGACAATTGCACCCAGCTGGTGGTGACAATGTTGGTGGTTAGGCACATAATAATTGAAACGGTACCCATCTAAGGCTTGGCCATGGTTGTATGCAGAGAGATTGGTCACAGGGTACTTAACGGAGTAATGTTGACTGAGATGGTAACTAATTATCTCCAGAGCGAGACTTCCATGTGGGATCTTGTACAGGCTCGATCTGGCATAATGGAGGTACGGTAGCCCAAAAAACGGTGCTTCAAATGCAAATTGCTGAGCACCTGACTCCATCATCATACAAATACGGTACCAACTAGGGGCTATTTCGTCGTCCCTTGCAAATGCTCTACCAGCCATAAAAGGGGGCATCGGCCATCTCAGTACATGCTCCGGATCCGGAACCGGGAAGGGAACATACCCTTTTCCAAAAGGAGGCAAGGTGTTCGTTCTCGGCTCCAGAACAAAAGTAGTGTACCGAGGGGGCCGGCCTGGCCCAACTGTGTAAAGAGGACCCTTCACTGCTACTTGAGCCATAAAACGACGTTGGCGTTGTAATTTTAACCTTTTAACGAAGCGACGCTCTCTAGGATTTGTAAAAGACTCAATAGGCTGAGTAATCATATGCTCATAATCATATTGCTCAGGAGGTATGAATTCAGTCGGAATTTCTAATTGAGGAATGGTTGCTCCTGATGAGGATCGGGCAGTGCGCAGAGGCCGTGTTCGGCACAGCTCAAGGAGCCTGCGGGGGTAGGGAGAATAGTAATAATCCATTTATTTGTCGTCGTCGTGCGGACTATGGGGCGAAGCAGTCACACATAAGTCGATTCTTCCTCAGTGCGAAACAGTACCTCGTAACCGTGTTCTCCCTCGTCTTCCTTTACCACATCTAACCCGTTGTATGGACGAAGCACAGCGCGGCGGTCGCGGTAGATGTGCACCAACTCGGTAGGAGGCTGTGGGGTTGGACGAACAATTTGCCTCAGTGCCAGCAGACGAGTAGCGGGTCTAGGATTCCTATCCTCCAACAAATCTGGTGGAATAACAGTGTTCACCATGACATTATTAGTGACCTTTTTGACACATATTTTGATGACAGCCACCACAATCATGAGCACTATTAGAATCAAGCAAACACCTCCGGCAATTTTGAAAATCCCTTGAACAATAGAGCCACCCCAAGTTCCGAGACCCTCAGTAGCGCCCTTAAGTGGATCCCAAATATGTTCCTCATGCAACCTTTTGATCCCTTCCATGGTATCTGCAATTACATCACGCACCTTTTTGGTGGCATCAGAAATGTAGGTGCAACATTCGGTTTTCAGGAGCTTGCAGGTGCCACCTTGAGCTGAAAGAATTATGTCTAAAGCCATGCGGTTCTCCAGTACCATGGATCGAGTCTCAGTAATCTCTTGTTGCATGGCGGAGAATGCAATGGAGGAGGCATTCATGTGAGTTTCCAATAGATGAGACAGGGTTCTAATTTCAGCTTGGGATCTATACACTCCATAACTTGGGAGCAAAATACCAAGGAAGTGATCAAAACTTGGAAGACTGCGTTTAGCGCGTGCATGATAAGGGGCCAATTCACTAGGATCAGCCTTTCTGACCATGGGCACCAAATAGGCCAGATAACAAGTACCGGTATTGAGGGTATCGGGTCCAGGCAAACAGCTATAAGCTTTTTCCCCACAAACACAGTACACTCGTTCAGGCAGGGGTTTACGTCGGCCATTGCTAAGATCTGCAACAACCTTTTCGCCTTGACAGTCACTCTCGCCTATGTTAACATACTTGCTGCCAACTTTGGGATCTACTGGAGCATGAATGCAATGACGGACACCCTTAACCGGATACACATTAGTCGGAAACCAGAACAATGAACAATCACGCATTTTGGGGACACTCTGCAGGATAGCCTTTGGACAAGAATGTGTGGTCCATGTTAATTTCTTGACTGACACTGTGCCAGTCCACGTGGTCCATGATGATTTGTCGGCTGACATTGTGCCAGACCATGGAACAAAGAGGACAACTGCCTCCACTCGAATTGAATCAGAATTAATCAGAGGGGTGCAACTGTGTGACAGGAGTCCAGATCGAGTCCAGCAATTGGTTTCGACCAATGTGATCTGGAGATCAAAAAGGAGGCCTTGTTGCACAGTTTTCTCAAAACGAGTGACTCTGTAGAGAAAGGTCCACCTCATTTTAGGGGGGCGGTGGAGTTGGTTAAACTCAGACACAGCTTCCTGCAGAATAGTACGGTCTAAACCATTGTAATTATCTAATTCCTGGTCAGAAACATGGATCAATTTCTTGCATTGTTCTGGAGTTTTACACGTGGCATGACGCTCGAGTGATGGTGGAGAGTAGCAATCAAAATCGTCATTAGTCATTGCGGAGGCCAAACCTTGCCAATTAATGAGATTCCAATCGGCTGCAGTAAATGGTATGGGAATGAGCATAGGTGATTTTGAGCTCACAGGCATGTGAGCACAAATCCAGCAATTACTCATGTTGTTAGCGTGCGCATACTCAGCCATAATGGTTAGAGCCAAATTCTTGTGTTCGACAACATCGTTCACTTGAGTCCTTCGGACCTCCCCCTCCAGGGCGCAGTCCCAGGCTAGACCCCTTTCCCCTTGAGGCCTAAACGCCAGGTTACCCTGGAGAGGAGTTCTCAAGCCTCCCTGCTTCCCGGCCTCTCCTTTTCAGAGCCAACCGATCACAAGGAACACTGCTCACCTACTAGTGCATTCACTTTTGGTTTACAGTGGCTTGACTGTACATTGAGCCAGGCGCGGCGGCCATCAGTCCTGTCATGCACCCCCATCGGCCAGCCCTCTCTTAGGCACTGCAACCGCATGGCGAGTCATAGGCACCGCATGGTCTTAATGCCCTCTGCGACCCGACCGGCCGGTGACCCAGTCGATAGCGATCTCCGAACCCCGTAGTGAGTGTTGGTCACCCAGGAGGAAACCGACGGTCTGATCCCGACCCCACTTGGCTATGGGCTATCGAAACTTTGACCGTATTCACCAGCCTTGCCTGTTCACAGAGCCGTCTAGCACAGCCTCTGCTTAGGTGTGGACTGTCATCCACGTACCACGTAGTTGCCCCACAGATACATGCGACAACCACGCCGACTAGGGGATACCACAGTAGAGTGTTAATTCACCCTTCACTAGACACGGGGGTCTTCAGTAAATCACCCCAGCACTATAGCCTACTACGATTTAACGTGCCCTCGGAGCCTCACAACCCCACTGTCCCCTGTTTTGCCCTAGGTTCGGGGAGCCCAATCCCCTCCCTAAGGCACTTCATATTGCACATTCTTGACGGGAGGCGCAACATTGGGCAAACCTGTGGAGAAAGAGTTAACATCAGATTGGAGGACGGAGTGCAGCAGCTTTTGCTCCTTCGGGACAGTTCCAGCACGTTTCTTTTTAGGTTTGCGTGGGGCTTTGGTAGTGACTGCACGTTCCTCATGACGTACAGCCCTCTTGCTGCGTACAGGCGTGGCCAATTTGGACAAATTTTTCGGTGTCTCATAATATTTAGGCTCGTAGAGATCATAATCAATGGTGGTATTTTGATCGTAAGGATCAGGAGAAGGCCAAATGGGTTCTGGGTCAGCTACATCACAGTGACATCCCCACACATAGCTCGCAATCATGGTTGCAGCCATACTGAGGATGATGATAATTAGTGCTGCATTAAAGGGTCCCCCTGCCAATTGGAACCCGTTGACCCAGCATCGTCGGAGCCTGCCACCACGCCTGCGATTCCGTGCAGGCCTGGGTGATGGGGGCGGAGTGGGCTCCTCTCCGGGTGGCCTCTCGGGTAGAGGCAGGACATCTGGACCCCTGTGAACCCCAAACCGGCCCCTATGGAATCCTTGATAGACGTCATGCCAGAAAGACATGATTTGTACCTCCGGTGGGGGCCCTCTTAAGACGTGATGCATGCAACCACCTTCCTTCCTGATCAGTCAGCACTGCTGTGCGTGTCACCGCGAGAACTTCTGCAGGCTCGCTGAATCTTGGCTTCCCTGGGGTCGCCCTGAGTGCCTTGATCAGGACCAAGTCCCCAGGCTTGAAGGGGTGTGTGGGGTTCTGATCTGGGACAGGGAGAGCACAAGACACATCACTTTGTATACTGGTTAGTTTCTGTATCAGAGCAGTGGTGTAATCGGTAACAGCCACGTCGAGTTCCCCTGGTGGAACGCCTCTGCTCCTGTAAAGGTTATTTCTGACCCATAGAGTTGGAAAAGGTCGCCCAAGGACAATTTCAAACGGCGACAATTTCGTTTTTGCATTTGGTGTCATTCGCAATTCTGCTAAGACAGCTGGTAAATTGTCCACCCAATTTAGCCCATTTTCCAGTTCGGCCTTAATCAATCGTTCCTTGATTGATCGATTCTTACGTTCAACAATACCGGAGCTAGTGGGGGAATAGGCCACGTGAATTTTCCACTTGATTGCGAGAGCCTCGCTTAGCCCCTTAATAATTTTGGCAGTAAAATGTGTCCCCCCATCACTGTCGATCGACTCTGGTAGGCCCCACCTTGGAATAAAATCTGTCACGAGAGATTTTATTACCGTGTCAGCATTTTCTCTGCGTGCCGGATATGCCTCAGTCCATTTAGAGAATTTACATACAATCACTAGAAGGTATTTTAACCCTCTGATAGCCTTAGGCATCTCTGTGTAGTCAATTTGAAGGGACTGAAAGGGATAATCAGCTGGCACCAGAGCATCAAACTTTGCCACGGGTTTGCCACAGTGTGTGCGTGCACATGTCAAACATTGGGATAAAATTAACTTTGCAGTACTGCTGGCTTTCGGTATACAATACTGAGAATTAAGTCTATTTATCACTGCTGTCTGACCGAGGTGAGAGACACCATGTAGGTGTCGGACAACGATAGGCAAGACGGCTCCCGGCAGACATAGCCGGCCGTCTTTGTCCCTGAGGACTCCGTCAGAATCGGGGGCTGAGTGGTGCTGGGCCCACTCAGCTTTGTCTACATCATTAGCATTTGCCTGGAGAATGAGCAAATCTATAGATTTAGGCAAAATAGTAGAAGACAGTAATTGCAGTGCCTGTACAGGCTCTTGTGTGTCTGTTTCTGTGAGAAAAGGACAGAAAGGTACCTGAACAAGAGAGCCTCCCATGAGTACGGGGTCATCTCCTGCACTGGCACGAGCCACTACATCGGCAAAGTGATTGCCTTTAGCCTCTTCAGTAAGGAGACGGTCATGTGCCTTTGTCTTTATTACTGCTAATCGTAATGGGAGCTGTGCTGCTTCGATTAAGCGACCAATCAGATTTTTGTTAGAGATCGGTTTTCCATCTGCAGAAATAAACCCTCGTTGTGACCACAATCGGCAAAAATCAACCAAAACAGAGTAAGCGTACTTAGAGTCAGTATACACCGTAAGGATTTGGTCTTTGGACAATTCACATGCACGAGCCAGAGCCATTAGTTCAGCCTTTTGGGCGCTATTGTAAGGAAGCTTATAAGTCTCAATGACAGTGTCTGGCAGTTTTACTATGGCATAAGCACATTTGTATACACCGTCCGCTGGTTTAGAGCAAGAGCCATCCACAAATAGAGAAACACCCTCATCAAAGGGGGTCACAGATATGTCTGGACGTGCCCCTGTTGTGGAAGCCAATTCTTCCAGACAATCGTGTTCTGGCATTACAATATGTGGTGCATCAGAGGTCAGGAGGTGTTGTTTCAGCAAAATAGCAGGACTGGTTTGTGTCTCTGCTTTAATGACCAACTTAGGTGTGCCTGTGAGAATGGCCTCATAATGAGATCTTCTCTGGACAGTTATGTGTTGTGAGCTTACTTTGTTAAGTATGGTCAAAACTTGGTGTGATGCATGTAATGTGGTGTCATGTCCGAGTGTGATTCTCTCTGCTGCTTTCACCATTAGGGCACACGCGGCCACTGCCCTCAAACAGGACGGAAGACCAATCTCAATCGGACTATATGCAGAGGATAAATACGCCGTTGGCCTTACTTGACCACCATGTACCTGTCCGAGAACACCAGCAGCACTAAGGCCCGTGTCGCTTACGTACAGATGGAAGGGAAGGTGATAGTCTGGCAGTCAGGAGAGGTGCATACAGAGTCTTTGAGTGCTTGGAAAGTCTCTTTCATCAGCTCCGTCCACACGATCTCGTCGGGAAACCCAGTCAGCGTACACTGCCGCAACACCCTGTCAAAATAACTCATGTCAGGGATCCAGTGACGACAATAGTTGCAAACACCCAGGAATGAACGCATTTGTGCTTGCGTTCGAGGAGGAGGCAAGTTGCGTATGGCTGCAACACGATCGGTAGCTAGAGTTCTTTGACCTTTTGTCAGCACAAAACCCAGGTATTTGACGGACGGCAGGGCAAACTGTAACTTTGACAAACTGATGATATGCCCAGAGTTAGCCAAATGAACAAAAAGTTGGCGACTCCCTTCTTTGCAGAGCTGTTCTGTAGGAGCACTTAGAAGTAGGTCATCAGTGTAAGTGATGAGCGAACACCCCTCAGGAGGCACAAACCCTTCCAATGTACTGTGCACAACACGGGCAAAGGCCGCTGGGCTGTCAACCAGGCCCTGGGTAAGTCTCGTAAAGCAGTACTGACGTCCCTCAAAGCTAAATGCCAATAATTTCTGGGTGTCCTCGTGGACCGGAACAGAATGATAGGCAGAGCTTAAATCACACACGGTGAAGAATGCATGATCTGCAGGGATAGCCGTGATGATGGCTGTAATGTCAGGCACTAGTGGTGGGAGTGGCACAATCAGTTCATTGATATGACGAAGGTCAACGGTCAATCTCCATTGACCACTGGATTTCTTTATAGGATGTATCGGGCTGTTATACGGACTGGAGCATTCTCTGATGACCCCTTGCTCTAAGAGCGATTTGATAACAGGCCTAATTCCATCTACTTTTTCTTTTGACAATGGATAAGGCTTGCGAAATGAGATCTGTGTAGGATCTTTTAGTGTGGCTTTGTAAGGTGTACAATTAATAAAGCCAGTGTCATTTTTGTGCTTTGCCCAAACCTTCTTAGGGACATCCTCCAAATACTCGGGGATGCACAAATCATCATTGGAATTGTCATGTTTGTGTGTTACTGTACCTATGAATGCTGGTGACACAGGAGTAACAAGTGGTCCTACATTACTTGCTGTGGAAGCAGAACCATCAAACGCCAGCAAAAATGTCCCTTGCGGACCACTGAGTAAGGCCATATTTGGGTAGGCCACCAGATGTGAGAATGTCACGTTTTTGGGTGGTTCTGACATCGTGCTGTGAACACACTGCAAAGTGGATAAAATATGGTTAGTCAATTCATGAAACCCAGAGTATTGTAGTGCCTGGGAAACTGCCTGTCTATCACAAGGGCTCAATGCAACTTCAGAGGAAACATGTGTGCTCTGTTCTGCCACAGACATAGGCGCAGGCACGCCAGAGGATGAGGCTAAAAATAGACGCGCTGCGCCTGCAGTTGCACTGAGTCCCATACCTTTTGGGCCTAAGGTTAAGGTGCACCCCAATTTGGTCAAAACATCTCTACCCATGAGGTTAAAAGGACAGGATTCAATCACTACAAAACTGTGCCTGAAGGAAATAGAATGATCATCAGTGCATCTTGCTTGTACAAATTTAGTCTTTGGGCACGACATAGGAGTCCCATCAATTCCCACAGAGTGTACTTTTGCAGACGAAAAAGGACCCCCCCAAGTACATAGAGAGGTATTATCAGCTCCAGTATCAACAAGAAAAGAGAAAGGCACCCATTCTCCCTGCTCATTTTGTATGTCAATTTGTATAAGAGGGAGTTCGTCTACTGAATTAGTGAGTTGAATTTGCAGCATTTGTTTTATTGGGACTTTGTCACTCTGTAGGCCGCTTCATTGTTTCCCCCAAGGGAGAGGGAAGTCTACTTTTCCTGCCTGTGCGGGTGGTGCTGATGGCGCGGGTGGAGCGGTGGTTGGATTTTGACCGTTTTGATAGTTTGGGTTGTGAGGGCACTGTCTACTCCAATGATCCATTGCCCCACAGATGAAGCATGAATTCGGTGAGAAGTTTTGCTTTGTGAAACCACCACGTCCTCTATTGAAACCACCGCGTCCTCCTCCGCCGCCAGCACCACGGAAACCCCCACGGAAACCTCCGCGGTGCCCTCCGCGACCTCTGCCGCGGCCCCGTGGAGCTTGCTGTGGGTTTTGATTAGTATACTGCATGAGTTGGTTAACCAACTGAGAAACATTCGTGGTTTTCTTAGGTTTGGTAGCTTGTTTTGCCGCATCAAAGGTACCGTAAGACTCTCGAAGGCGCACTGCCTGTTTTACTTCCTCAAGGGTTTTGGTGAAATCTACAAAGAGTTTCATGACATCAGCACACCCCGGTAGCATGTTTGTCATAGCATTGGAGATAAAACTCCACTGATCGTTTGGGCTGGCTAAAGGAAGCTTTGCATCTTCCTTCCAGGCTTTCTCATATCGCTCAATGAATGCAATCACTGGCTCACCAGGATTTTGTTTGACACTCAGAGCTCTAGTAAAATCTACTTTATCACGGAAAACGTCCTGGCAATATTCATCAAGATCCTTGAGAAACTGTTCTAGTTCATCCGACCATTTGTACTTCCCATTGGTTGCAGTACCCGCATCTGCCCAATTTTTCATGGTTTCATGAGATTCCCAATCCGCTGCAGCTGTATTTTGAAACATGTGTTCCAAATAATATTTCCAATCCATTCCTGTTAAATTGTGGAATGTAGCCAATCTTTTGGTGTATCTAATAAATGCACTGACATTTTTCTCTGGAGCGGGGGCTTCTTTGCAAATTTGATTCATTTGGCCAAAGTCAAGAGGTTTCAGAACATAGTTATCATTGATCCTTAGAAAAGGGAATTGATGAGAAACTGCACTCACACTGGAATCGGAGGCAACAAGTTCATGTAGCCCTTCCAATATGTTTACAGTCTCATCTGCTTCGGCCTTTTTGGCCAGAAGTTTCTTTTTTAATTCAACAAGCCTTGCTGTTGCAGCTGCAGTTTCTGGTGCACTAGATAATTTCTCAATTTCTCCTCTGTAGCGTGAAATGGCACTGTTAATGTAATCGAGCTTATTTCTAAACACTGCTGCTTTGGCTCTAGTTACCATGGGGGACTCGGCCCCTGTTGTCTCGGTGTGTGGTCGATCTGCATCCAGCGTTTTTAGGTCTGGGTACAGATGGACATAGCTGGCCAAAATGGTGTCCATATCATCTTTGCTATCAGACTTGGCTACTGTTTTAGTAGCATCAGATGAAAGGCATGCTGTGTTGTGTTTGTGACTTTTGTCCCACGCTGGTTTTAGTGCTACCCAACCCCGTAACGCTTCCTTCATATATGTAAGGTCCCAATTTGGATCTCCCATGCCTCCATTGACCATCCTGTCGGCCAGGCTCATTTGGTTGTTGTCGAATGAGCCAGTCCGAGGGTACGGTTGTTCAATTTGTGGGTAAATGCTTTCTGTCCACCCCGCCAAATAGCTCACAAATGGGACTGAATAGAAACCCCCAATCTGTCTCTCAACATAATCTATAGGAGTTTCGTCGCACAATTTATGTGATGCTGGTGTTGTGGATGCTTTGAAGACTTTGTCTGGAACTTCAATGCTGTCTTTAAATGGAATGACCACCTTTCCACCCTTACTCTCAATAACCCCTGATTTGGACTTTTTAAACAATGGCATTTTTCCAACTTACAGGGTCAACACAATAGAGAGTAGAATACGATAAAGTGTACAAGAGTGAAAGATAGTGAGGGGATAGTAGGCTAGTGAGAGTCAATCAGGCTCTTTAGTACTCGCACACACACGCCATATCACTACGCCAGACCAGTACTACGCTAATATGTGTGAGACCACCTTCTATATATATATATAAATATATATATATATATATATAACCATAAGTAATCGTGTTACTTTACACTACGCCGAGCGTCTTCTATTTATTTTTATACCGCGGTATAGTTGCTGGGACTTTAACCTTCTGCAACAATATAGTAGCTGAGGACTCTAACCTTCTGCTACAAAATACTTGCTGGGACTTTAACCTTCTGCAAGTGAGGGGGACTGGATACCCCAAGCTGGGGACTCTAACCTCCTGCTACACTATACTTGCTGGGACTTTAACCTTCTGCAAGTGGGGGACTGGATACCCCAAGCTGAGGACTCTAACCTTCTGCTAGTGGGGGACTGGATACCCCAAACTGAGGACTCTAACCTTCTGCTACACTGAGCGCGACTCAGTTACATTTTTGTAGACAGCTGCCCTTTTTCCCTCCTGTTGGCCAGACGGGAGGTACCTGGTGGTCATACACAATTATATTCTAATCATAAATGGCAGACTTTATAGGACTCTGGTTCCAACATATTAACCTAAATTTTATTTTTGGGATAGAGCAAAGGAAGTCAACTAAGAATTATGAAATTGATGAATAGTGAGTTGACTTACCTTTAATTGCTCACCCCACCGCTGCCACCAAATTGTTGGAAATTCACAGAGTCGTCTGCTGCTGTCTGGTCTGGTCATGTACCCCTAAAGTGTGTGTGTAAGTAAGAAGTTACCCGTGAAGGAAACTTGACTGCCTCACTGAGTGTAGAGATAGAAGTGCACTTCGGGAACAAATAATGAACTGACAACGGTGTGAGTTCACAATCTCTTCCAAGGATTTATTCACAAAGACAAGGGTATATATACATTACAGAAGGGCTTAGCCAAGCTTGTGGTCACGATGTCACAAGTGGCAACATACATAAGTTCCGAGAATATTATAGTCTTGCAAGTCAGTAATATTGCAATGATGCGAGTTCGTGAACTGTCCTCTCTTCATAGTAGATAGAGGAAGAAGATCGTAATCGCCGGGTCTTCCGCTTTCCAATTCCTCGCCACCACGAAGTGTATGTCTGGTTCAAGTTTCCTGCTTCAATCTGCATTAAAGGATAGTACGCTTGCATAATGCATTTCTTCAGAATGTATACATAGGGGAAACAAGACATGAACTATAGTTGACCTAGCTTGCAACCTTTCAATAGTATTGGGAGATGGTGAACTATAGTTGACCTAGCTTGCAACCTTTCACCAATCTTGGGACATGTTACTAAAGCAATAACATTGAGGTTTTACGTTGTACAAATTAGACTGCAGTCAAATAGAGTGCAAACCAAATAACACATAGGCCCATCTTGTCAGGGCCTCACAGGCATCTATGCACTGATGAAATCTACATCACATATTCTAAAGGTGTACATTCTTGAAAATTACATAATTCAGATGTTTAAATATAATATAGGCTAACGCTTGAGTATAAAAAAGTTTCATTTTACAATCTCAAGGGTTACAGATCTATAAGGGCCCATTTGCTTACCAACTGTCCATCATTTAGCTGGGGACCACCTGGAATCCTCTCAGGGACCACGCCAGGAGAACAACTTGTGGCATAAAAAATGCTTTGAAATCTATATGTATTAATAAAAAAAAAAAAAAAAGACACCACCAGATCTACAAGTTCATAGTGCGGCATGAACTGGCGCTCTTGTGAGCTCCTATATCTGCTATTTGAACGGCCAAATGCATCTAATATGGCACAGATGCTTGCGTTTTTAACGTTACCATGCCAAATGGTGGAGGTGGATACCGATGTTGGGGGTGGACACAGTGGGGAGTTTAATTGACAGTATCATGCAGTGTGTGGGGTTGGCAGCTTTTGCAGCGCTATAGTGTGGAGCTGTCAGTATGTGTTACAACTTGCAATTGATGTATTTAGCAGCTGCTCATCCAGAGTGATTAGCCAAAGTGTAAGACCACAGTAAATGACACAGACCTTAGAGGCCTAAGAGTAAAGTCAATGCAGTGCCAAAAAAAAAAGAAAAACAAAGTAGCTACAGTACAGCAGGGCCAGATGTAACCTTTCCCAATTGGGGGGGGGGGGCAGGCGGAAATGATATGGGGGCGGTATGCTTATACCATTATAGCTTAAATTCTCCCCAAAACCCCCACATTGAAGACATGCCTGTGTATTTTGGCATGCTTATTATATACTGTATATCTTAACGCCAAATTTCTTTCCAATATTGCGCACGCACGCACACGTTTTTTATGTGCAATGATGTCTTCCCTTTGTATTTAGGGTTTCTTCCTGGGGGTTCAGCCCCTAACTCCTCCCCCTTTATCATGCAACTAAAGCTGTGGGTGTGGCTTCAGTTCAGGTGGATCTCCACCCATCACCACCCACCAGGCAGTCCAACATAAAAACGACAGTTTAACAAACACTGTACACTTTTTTTTTTTTTTTTTTAAATCTTACTCTCCATATAACAATAATACCTGGTGATCATGTTTTAGGGTAGGAAAAAAAAAACATGGCACTCCATCTTTAACAGGAATTGAACCGGCAACCTTCCCGCCACAAGCATGCTCTTCTAACCTTTTAGGCCATTACTGACCCCAGATCTGCCTCTCTGGACAGGCAAAGTTAAAAATATACAGTAACAACATGTGAACCAGTACCCAGTGTGGCACGAATCCAAACAGACAACAGACGACATGATAAGAAAGTGTTGGTGGGAGACGGGAGTTAGAAAAACGGGAACGGCGCTTGCGGCTCGTTCTGATGGTGGGCGGGAGGTTCGCCGGGGTCAGTCCAGGCCTGGGAGGAGAGGAGTCTAGGCCAGATATTTGGTTTGGTTATTTTCCAGGGGCGTTTTTGCCATTAGGCAGACTATGCAGTTGCCTGGGGCGCCATGAGGAGGGGGGGGGGGGATTAGCATTACTTACGACATCAGGGCGACCACCAGGCATGCTTTAAAACAGGGGTTTTCAACCTTTTTCATACCAGGGCCCACTATTTATTCAGCATTTGAGCCACAGACCACCATTTGATGACATTTTAGCCCCACAGACCCCAAAACTAAAGATTTATTTTTGCTTTTGTCCACAATTCCAGGCTGGATTTGGGAAACAAAACAGGCAAACGTACAGATCAAAATGACCATTCATCTTGTGTAGAATGATGAATGTTTTAACTCTTGAGAGTGTAAAAATGAAACCAGGATTCATTTTTACGCTCTCAGGAGTTACATCTGGTTAACAAACTTAGCTGGGGATCCCCTGGAACATTCCCAAGGACCACTGGTGGTCCTCAGACCACTGGTTTAAAACCCCTGTTTTAAAAGGATCCCAGGCTGATAAGCCTCATATGGATAAATACATTATACTTGTCCTCTATAACTAGAATTGGAAATTTAAAACACATATAATGTGTTCTTTAGTTTAAAAATAGTTCTTATTTTTTCCCTTTGGGGGCGCCATTTTAACGTGCCTGTCATAGGTAGGATGTCACAGGAGATTCTCTTGCCTGGGGCTCCAAATTGCTTAGAAACGCCACTGGTTATTTCCAATAGAG